>JABSTQ010011036.1:615000-1191380 GCA_013358835.2 Ixodes persulcatus
ATTCCGCTTACAAATTGCCACGGTGCGCTGAGCCGAGGGTCTTAAAAATAGGAACCCCACTAATTATCTGTAACAATGAGCGACCAGCGTTTAGTCAAACATCGAAAACAGAGTTTCTAAATCTGCTAGAACGCTCATCGCATCTCAAATCGTCTGCTTCCCCACAACGAAATACCCACGACAAATAGGCGGGGACCTCCCCAACCGCAAGTCTCTCCTTCCTTCTTTCCTCATCTCCCTCCCTCTTTCCTCCTCCTCCTCGAGCGTGGTGCGACGCCAGATGAATATGTACCGCCCCCGCCGCCCCACCCCCTATTTCTTTTCCTCGGTCAATCTCCGAAAAGGCCGACCGTGGAGCGACCCAGCCGCTACCCAACCAGCCGGTTTTTGCCGTTTTCCTCGCTGTGCATCTGTAGCGCACTCGATTTGCAACTAAACGCAAGTCTATGAAGCAGCCTTTAGCACCGAGCTGAAGCCCGGCTTTCAAACGTTCTTCCGCACAACAAGCGCTCACGCCAGAAAGCTACGTTTTCTCGAGCCCGAAGGACAGTAAAGTCAACAGACCATCATTGTACTATCTGACGTGGAAAACACCCGATACAGCTCGAAAACCTGACTGCCACTGCTTTTCTCGGGCGTGCTCGAACATTCTCGAACATTCTGGCGATTCTGGCGCAAGCAGCGCAAGCGCGTACAAGCGCGCGCAACCTGCCCCACCTGACGTTCGACTCGCTAGATACGACTACGGTTTGTAATTATACTGCTGCAGTCGTACATCTACATTTAAGAACAACGTCATCAGTGTTTGACATTCTCAACTAAATTTTTCGGTGACCAGGATAAACGGAATCAAATAAAACGAAAAACGAATATATTTAACGATGAAGTAATCTAACTTGGCACAAGATGGCAGCACCCATTGGGGCGTGACGCTTGTGACGTCATGAAACGTCACGTTCGGAGTTTCTCGACGTTTCTCGAAGGTTCTTCCCCGCATATACGTACGCAAGTCGAGGGGGTCACCGATCAGAAAACGCCGATTTTCGACTGAGTGTATTGTGGATACTGCGACGTACAAAGACCCAGCATTTCCAGCAGAGGTTAACGGACAACGTAGCCCACCGAGGTAAGTTGGAACCTCCAGATTTATTTGTTTGCAACTGTCGTATCGTCGCCTTGCGAAGTGAATTTCCTCTCCTTTCGAACGGTCAAAACGTACGGTGTGGTAACAGATTCCAACATGCACAATCCTTACCTTTCCTGAGTTATATCATCACTGCACTGACTGCACCTCACTGAACTAAGTGACTCAAATCTAATCCTGACCCTACCTCCGACTGCCGTTGAAAATTTGAAATATCGGTCCCCTAGAGATCCCGCCATTCCCGGTAATTTTTTTTTTATTTTTTCATTTTCTCTCGTTTATGTTATCCCTGATCTAATTTTTGTACGTGTTTCTGCAACTTCTGAGGATTCTCGTCTTGACTGTATTTACAGTTTGCAAATTGAAAATTTCCGCGGCCTGTTGCAGCCAGTTTTATCCTTTCATTTTTCGGAATAGAATGATTCGAGCGTCAAATGAGCAATAATAATGTCAGGTGTTTAAATAACAATCCTTCACAAGGTACTTCATACAGCAGAGGTAGAGCTTGGCGAGTTACGATAGCGATGCTTTGCCCGTCAGTCGCCATATGTCCTTGAGATCACCCGTTTCGCGTGACTCGTCTGCCGAAGTGCAGCGACCGATATAAGCGTGGATATTCCGCTACTCCTAACGTTCTTTTTATTTTTGTCGGTACATTAGTTTTATTTGACGGAAAGGGGTCTCGCGTTGCACAAACCCTCCTGCCACGCGATCTGTGCCGTAATCACCTCCGCGTGTCAGGAAGTTGCCGTTGTACCGAGACCTAGTTTCACGTTGCTTGATAACAGATGGCGTGGTGAATGGCTACTGTAAGCGAATAACTTAATTGCTGCCGGCTCACACGAGGAAAGTAGCTTTCCGGCACATAACCCACACTGGTATCTTCTTTTGCCCGCTGCTTCACTTTCCGCCACCAAGCCGTTGAAGTTTTCGAACCAGATTTCGGTTGCCTGTGTCAAACGGTTGAGTCTCTTACTGCTGGGTGGCAGAGACTCCCCTGGAGTTGCAGATTGTCATGTACTGTTCTCATTTTCGCTTTCCTTTCACCTTAGCTACCCTACAATATTTTGCGTGTTTATGGAGCCTTGGGTTTAGGTCAAGGTTGTAACCATAGACATTGTGTCGTTGCAGACCACAGACATGGGAAAGGATTACTACAAAATCCTGGGCGTTGCAAGGACTGCCAATGAGGATGACATCAAGAAGGCCTACCGGAAGCTTGCACTCCGCTACCACCCCGACAAGAACAAGAGCCCGGAGGCGGAGGAAAAGTTCAAGGAAGTAGCCGAGGCCTATGAAGTCCTCAGCGACAAGAAGAAGCGGGACATCTACGACAAGTTTGGCGAAGAGGGGCTCAAGGGCAATGCTGGAGGAGGCTCCAACCCCGGGGGTCCAGGAGGCCAGTCCTATACGTACACCTTCCACGGCGACCCGAGGGCCACCTTTGCGCAGTTCTTCGGCACAGACAACCCCTTCGAGAACTTCTTCCAGGGGTTCGGAGGCGGCCCCGGCGGCGGCATCAACATGTTCTTCGGCGGCGAGGACGACATGGAACTTGACGGCGATCCCTTCGGCGCGCAGATGGGTGGTGGAAGGCCCGGCGTGAATCCCTTCCGGTCCCAGAGTTTCACCGCTGGGAGCCGAGGGCCCGGCGTCGGAAAGCCGCACGGGCGTCAGGACCCCGCGATAGAGCACGACCTGCATGTGACGCTCGAGGAGGTTCTCCGGGGCTGCGTCAAGAAGATGAAGATCAGCCGCAAGGTGCTGGGGCCAGACGGCCGGACGCCACGGCGGGAGGAGAAGGTGCTGACGATCAACGTGAAGCCCGGTTGGAAGGCGGGCACGAAGATCACTTTCCAGCGGGAAGGGGACCAACTGCCGGGCAGCATCCCGGCGGACATCGTCTTCATCATCAGGGACAAGCCGCATCCACTGTTCAAGAGGGAAGGCGCGGATCTGCGCTACGTGGCCAAAATCTCGCTCAGAGACGTAAGTTCCTCTGCTTTGTTACTCGCTCTTTGTACTGGCACTGTTGGAGGATGAGAAAAGTGGGACAAACCCCTCCAGAAAGCTGTCTGCTTATCATGGCTTTCTTTTCTTCACTTACCTCCTGTCTAGTGTTCGCTCTGCTAAAGTGAGAAGAGCTTGTTTTGCTTTTCTTCACCTGCGGCAGACTTATTAGTAGTGGCAATCTTCGTGTAGCAGATAACTGCTGCTGCTCATGAGCAGCTAGATCTCAAAATTTGCACACTTGAAAAATGTAGCCATTCTAATAAAGATTGCCGTCATGACATAATGTCCAACTGCCTGCCATTCTCTATTGTTTGCAGGTGAATGTTCAAATTTAGGTGCATTCCAGAGTAACTTGCCTCAGTTCATGACCTTTTAGATTTGCAAACTGTGACCAAGTAGACTTTGTGTGAAAGTTAGGTGTACATGTGTAAGAATGGTGCCAGTGACAGAATCTTAATTCAGTCTGCTTTGCAGCCTATTGTGTTAAGCTAACTCGTTTGTGGGATCGAGATTTCTAAATTCTTCTTTTTTTGCTTCCTGTCCACAGGCTTTGTGCGGAGTGAAGGTTGACATTCCCACGTTGGCAGCCAAGAAGGTGTCGCTATCGTTTACGGAGGTGCTGACGCCCACAACAGTGAAGAGACTGCAGGGTTATGGCCTGCCCCAGCCTAAGGATCCTTCCAAGAAGGGAGATCTCATCATCAGCTTTGACATCCAGTTCCCTGACAACCTTACAGAAAGTGCTAAGGAAATTCTTAGGGACACGCTGGCACATTGAACCGGACCCTGAAGAGGTCCCAACGTGACTGCATTTTCAAGTTGGGTACTGTCTCGGATAGGCCCCGAAACGAACAAGGGTCGGCATTTGCAGCAAGTTTGTGCAAGGCGTCACCACACAAGAGCTCTTGGCACTATCTCCCTAAAGACTGTTGCTCAAGAGTGGCTTCTGCTTCTGTTAGATGTTGTCTAGGACTGCCTTTGTTGTGACATCACCTGCACCTGCCGACAGTTTGGTCTGGTCCAAGGCCGTTAAGTACCGTAAGGTACTGCACTGTCTTGGGTGAGGAACAAAGTGTGCCCATCTCTGTATATAATGTACATATTAAACTGTGCTTTTAGCAAGTTGCAGCGAGATCTGAGCAGATGGATGGAGGTTACATGAGGAACAATGTGCCCAAGTGTCCTCTGCAAGGGGATCACACCTGTTGTAAATAAATACATTTTTGCTAAGCGACCTTTGTAAAATCCTGTGACTGTCTCCCTCATTATGCCCTACAAGTTTTGTGTGATTTTCTTTAATTTTAGCGTAGAAACTAATTGTGGAAGCAGAAACTGGGCTAGCAGTGTTATACATTCAAGCGAGCCTAAGCATTTCTGTTCCCCGAGCACTGGCAGCATGAGCCTGTTTGGGCCACCGACGTCAGGAAGGAAGGGAAGATGTTCTGAGTCAGCCTGTGCGCTGGGCACGCAAATAGATCCTCCCAAGTGCTCTGCCAAAGCTCGCAGGCACCTATTGCTAAGACTGCCCGCACGCGGCAATACCGCACGGAGTGTCCTGTGGGACAACTGCCTGTTGAATGCCATCGTAGCAAACGCCGACCCAGGCAGGGTCGGGCCCTGGTTGCTGCTCTTTCTGTGGTCCTCGCGTTCGCACGTCAACGGGACCCCATTGCGGCGTGTGTTGCAACCGCGGTTTTTGGGTGACTGCAGCCCGAGTTCCCGCTTGGTGTAAGCGTAAGTCGTCTGTCAGGCACCGAAGCCCGCTGGCAAGCCGACAGCACTGAAGCGAGGGATGGGTCAAAAAAGACCGAGACGTCCGAAGATGCTATTCGCAGCTTTTGGGCCAAGGGTTCCCCACTCCCCCGCGGCCACCACGGCCCTCTTCTTTTGGAAACAACGCGGTTCTGGGTTATCACCCGCGGGGTCTCGGCGACCTTTCAAGTTTCATCGCCCCTGATTGCTCAGCGAGCATTGATATATATATATATATATATATTTTTTTTTCCCCGAGTGAAAAGGGTTAGGTTTATAAACTCCTAAATAACATTTCACCGAATTCGATATGTGTCACAGTCATACCTGCTCGACCAGCATTTTTTCTTTTTTTTATACGAGTGACATAGGTTAGATTTGTAAACTACTAAATGATTCCTTTAACTCTACCCAGTCAGCACGGACATATATTTGCGATTTATTCCGCGAAAGTCGACATATCCACGTCCTGACGGCCCCGAGGATCCCATGACTTCTTCGTGTCCACCTCGTTATTCGAAGAGGTTTTCAATTTATTTGGCGGGTGTGTCCCAAAGTAGCCGAAGGTCAAGGTTTAAGCAGTATCTGAAACGCAAAAATAGATGACATCGGCAGCCATAAACTATCGGCGTTCATCACACCCACCCAACTTCCATTACCTTCCCGCGTGACGCGCGCGCACCGAAAGAGCGTCAATCTTCCTTTTCTTTTTTTACTTTCCTTTGCGCTTTTTTTTTTTTTTACGTTTTTGCTAGACTTGCTGGGGCCTGAATTTCGTGCGTCTCTTCTGCAACCGCGGGAAAGCCTACGATGTTATTTTGGGGCTAACACCGAGCCGGCGATTGCAGCTCCGCTTCCTTGGCAGAAAATAGGCTGGCGTGCGGGTTATTTAGCTTCTGAATCACGGCGTGGAACGGTACAATTTACTCTTCCCTCTTCGGAAAGTCTGGGCCACAATTACGCAGGATTAGCAATAAATAGTAGATTATTATTATTATTTTTTTTTTTCAGACGTTGCCTTCTGTGATTTTGTTTCTCTCGCTTACGCTAATGTGTTCTACCAGTTCGCCTACGCCATCACTGTTTTAGGATAAATAGTATTTCACAGTCAAGCAAACTCACTGATCTCTATGTCTACATAGAGATCAGTGAGTAAACTCCTAACAATAGTACTTCGCCCCAGGATGGTAGGGGTGAGCTAGTAAGGCCGGAGTTTTGAGGTGGCATGGTGGAATTCCCTCGCATATTTGATGTAGCTTGCGCGGTCCAAATTTGTAACGCCTCGACAATTATAAAGCAAAAGGAATGAAAACAAAATAGCACTACCGAATGCGTAACTAATATTCGAAGATTAGTCGCGAAGTTCGTGGAAGCTGCAGGGTGAATACGGGATCGCGACCTTCAAATGACCTGCAAAAAACGTATTTTCTCGTGTTTTTTTCCTTTTCTCACTTCTACCAGGATTGCGTAACGCCAGTTTCTAGATTCATCTAAACTGTTGCTGTATTTTTTTTTTTTTTTTTTTAAGGTTCTATAGACCAACGACTTATCGGGGCTTGCACTTGATTTGAATGCGTTACAAACAGCTTCATTCCAAATGCGCGCCTTGCAGATTGGGAAATTTTCCCGGAAGCCGTGCCGCCCACACAGGCGTGGTGCGATGTGCTTGTTACCCACGAATGCGACTGCCCTTGCGGTTACAGCACTCGCTCCCACTCGTGACCCCATCGAACATTTTCTTTCATTTGTCATCCTCTGCTTCTCCTTTCGTGGGTCGCCCACGGCCGTCTATTTTTAATTGCCGCGTAGGAGAAATGTCACATCCCATGCAATCAAGGCCGCAAGGAAGACGCAAGAGGCGTCAAGGAGCTTCGTTTTTCCTTGTTGCCATTCGTTCAACTTTCGTACACATAATAGTGAACGGCCGCCAACAAACAAACTGCTAACACATTAAAAAAAAAAAAAAAATCTGTTTAGGGTGCTTTATGTTACAGTCCAACTACTGCCACATTGCTCATTGAAAAGACATGCTACGTTTGGTAAATGTTTTATAGAAATTTTGTTTCTACCTCTAGTGTTCTGATAATTCTTTATATGATGAAATACAAATTACGCAACGAGTGAAGAGTACTGCCTCTTGTATGTTTTAAGGCAACTGCTATGTGTGTGCATCTAAAGGCATACATTTTATAGAGATGTTTGGCATCTCCACCACACAGATCATGTGCTGCCCTGGCCGGGCTAAACAGTGTCATTCCTTACGGCCTTTGCTTTCAATTTAGAAGCAATGGGACTTTTTCTACCGAGTGGGGGCGTGACTGCTCCGACCTCCGTGACTGAAACTGTGTGCCAAGGTACGCATATAAAACAACTGTAGCGCGCTGATTGAAATATTTTTGGCCTACAATAAGTAGATGCTTGTTTGTGAAAATTTGCTTTTGAGAACACAAAGAAGTTTACTGCGTAAGTCCCTGCAGGCGGGCGGCCTCAACGTCTGTAGCTTTAACTAGTCTGGAAATTTCTTCAATTCAACCCTGGAGTCAGGGGCCAAAACGGTGAGATTATGCTGTCTTGCTAGAATGAGTTAAAGCGCTGTAGGCGGGGGCGAGAGCTGCGGTGGCAGAGAGAAACTACCCCACGTGTCCAGGCCGTAAGAAAATGCGCCTTTTCATTCTAGCCCGGCCGTGGTTCTATAATAGGCCACCTTGTCTTTCTACCCTTGCTCCCATTCCCCATTATGTGCAATGCTCCTCAGTTCAGCTGCGTTCACCATGACATGATGCACGTGTGTATGCCGCAAGCTCATGGCAATGCACTCTGAACCAGAAAAATAAAGAACAAAAATTACTTTATTCCTACAGGTTCTTTGAGGGGTCAACATCTTCATGGCAGGTAGCGTTCCCCAGGTGTAGCCCTGCAAAGTTTACTTAAATTGGTCAGTGGCACATAGTCATGACACAAAGTCACCTTGAACTGTAAGTTATGTCTATGCTGTAGAGGAATAACCTGGCAAGCATGGTACAAATGCCGACCTAGAGTCTTTAACATGCGTAGTGCAATATGAAATACATCAATGTACGCTGGTGCCAGTGTTGGGCAGTACCGCAATATAAATGTATCGCAATAGTATTTTAGAAATGAATTTTGTCTTTATATTTCTGTATGGCAATACAATTTTTAAACTATTTTGCATTTCTGTATTGAAATACATTTTTGGGCGTATTCCTCGTATTGCGATAATATCAGGGGTGGATGCATCTCGTTACAACTTCCAAGATGTTTATTTCTTTTGGGTGCAAAAGCATAAACATTTAAATCCTCCAGTAAATACTCATTTGTTGGTTAACAAATACTGCACAATTAATGTAGATCATTTCTTTTTTGTTCCTTTAATACATTAGTGGGTGCACCCAATTAGTCTTATAGAGTAAACGACATCTCAGAAATTGGCTGCATGTTTGGTCATTCTGCCAAATGTGTATAAATGTGGTAGCTTTATAAAGCGAGTTATGCTCTTAGTTTGGGTGGCGCCTAGGCCAGGATGACCCTTAGTCTCTCGGTGCCTGGGGTGGGTGGCGCTCTTAGTTCAGGTGGTGCCTAGGGTAGGGTTTTGTATGAAAACAGATTACGACACGCCGCTGCCCCTTTGCGACGCTGTGCGCGCTTCCCTTCAGCACTACCCGGATAGGAAGCCTTTGAGCTGAATTTTCTCGGTCAGCAAGAGAGGGGAAGCACGCTTTTCTGCCCTTTCCACTCCGCCTTGTTCTGGAAGCTCTTTCTACACCACCTGCTCCTGCTCCTTTCTTTCCCTTTCCACCCCTCTCCGCTCCGCACCCTTTCTCAGACCACCTGCTTCTGCTCCTCTAGGTCCTGCATGCTGGGTCTGTAGCTCAGTCAGCAGAACACTCGGCTTCCATGCCGGTGACCGGGTTTCAATCCCTGGCATCGGTTGCCATTTTTCCCAAGATCGTTTAAAGGTTACGGACTGACTGAACTACACATTTCGTGCTTTCAAGGCTCCCGAGGTTGGTTGGCCCTTAAAGCTACCACTTTAGAGTTCTGACAAATGGTATTTCACTACCTGTATTTCTGCAAAATGCTTTCCTGAATTTGTATCTTCAAATAGTTCTTATAAGTTACAATGCATTTTTGATACATATCGCAATGCCTTTTTCGGTATCAGTATTTTAGGCATCTTTGCCATGTGTCCAAGTATGTGCAATTCTAAATATATTTTAGGGTATTTCCACCCAACCCTGGAGCCTGGTGCATTGCCAGGACACATCAGAACTGGCTAGAGTGTGCAGAGGTGGTGCCATACCCGACGATGACAACATACAAACAAAATGGACCTGTGGTAAATTCTATACTTAATGCCAACTTTTTTTTTATATTTTTTTAATGTTTTTAAAGTTGGGGTAGCTACTACTAGTGCTCCAATGCTGTCAAAGCTAATTTATACAAGCATGGCCAAATGAGACACAAGACGAAGCCACATAAGCTCTCGCAGCAGAGCAGGGCTACTGCACTGTAAAAGCTACGCTACCCTTGACAACTTAGCACAAAAAAGCCGACGCCGAGTATAGAAGCTGCAGTTTTATTTTTCACTTTCGTCAACGTCACGCATTGTATGGTTCTGCCAGAAATTAAATAGTCAAAACAGGATGGCCGATATTCTGTCTAATGATCCTTAACCTTAGCCGAAGCCAAGCAATCTTCAGATACCAGTTACTTGGCGCTCACTTAATCTGTGCGACGTTCTGGCTTGGAAGGTTCCACTGTGCCCACTACCATGATCCACGATTGATAGCCCTCGTTCTCTGCCTGAAGGGGTATGTTGGGAGTGGTCTCACCCTTTGCTCCGATCCCCGATACGTTTGAGCTGGCTGGTGCTGTCAGCAATGAGCTTGGGCGGAGCAACCTCTCTACGGCCGTCCCGTGCAAAGTAGTAGTTGTCCGACAACTTGTGTGCCGGTCCGGGCGGCAGGCTCGGAGGCGGGGGAGACCTTTTTGGGATCGGTTAAGAGAGTTTAGGCAGGGTCAAAACGCCTGTCGAAGCTACGGCATTCGCTACAAGGACAGAAAAGAACACATTGCGACAAGACAGAGCATTCTGTTTTCATGGAATTCTTTTATAATAATAATAATTGCTTTTATCCGCACATTCCCTTAAGCTGATGCTCGCCAGACCAATTAGCCACCTCCTTTCCATCACACGACAGTGCGTGATCGGGTGGTGGAGGATAACAGTTGCGCGAAGCCACGTGCGGGCTAGCAGGTCCGCATGTAGTACAAACCAACACTGCCAAGTCGGTTAAAAAACTTAAAAAAAAAAAAAAGTATTGACATCGTTAGAGTAAAACCTCTAAAACTAAGACTGTTGTACGTGTTTCACTGCGTCTTATTAAAGTCTTACTGCGTATCTTAAATGTACTCTTAAATGTACAGCCTCTGAGAGTCTGTTACAGCTACTTGTTTTATTTGAGCGAATGATACCAGCTATCTTGAGAAAATTGCGATCGCCGTACCTAGTTGTCACTTGGTCGGGGAACCTCAGGTTGTTCTTCCATTGCCTCTGTAAACAGAAATAATAGAAAAATAATCGAATGCAATCATTTCTGATAAACGCGATTGAATCTCTTGTTGGGATAAAGGGTGCTTGGATGCCTCGGAATGAACAGAAAGACGTTCACCATTGCCCTATCGCATCGAAAACACGAGACACGTTACACTCACGCGTAATGCAAATAAGCACAGATCAGCAATGAGCCCAAGTATCAAACTAAATAGCTCACGCCAAGCAAGAATTCCCGCACAAGACGCAACGCCGGAGAAATATCTCTGTTTAGAGACATCACTACTTTCGTTATTCTCGTCCCTTATTTGACCCTTTCTTGGATTCTTGAGGACCGGAACTGGATACAATTGGCTTAAAACTTATCTTTGAATATAATAAAAACATATAATGCATTTGTTCTATCTATTTATTCGTTTAATTACAACTAATAATATTATAAAATTTACTTGATATACTATATTTTCCTTATAATTAAAACAATTTATGTAATCTAAAGTAACATATTCAATAAGATGCTAGTGAAACTCATAGAGTCAGTATTTTACTACTTCTTCGAATTTTAACGCTCACACTTTCGATTTAGTAAAACAAATAAAACTAGAACACTTTGACTTTTTAATATAAGTATATGTTTTAAAATTTCTCTATAAATTGCTTTTTAATTGAAACAAAATAAATGCAAAGAAATTATTAAATATAGAGGGACCTCTAGTGGTAGAAGACGTCAAAGAATTGTCTGCGTTCGAGATTATCCTTCCTTTGCTTACCAGCCGCCGGGATGGAGAAAGTCAAATTGGCACGTGTAAGTAAGAATACAGTCTCTTTCGCACAAAATCATCACAATGAACCATTGACGTAGAGTTCGACATTAGTAGAACCTTAGGGGACCTGCATTGGTCACTTCATTAATTCGTTTAGTAGTTTGTTTGTCGAATCTTTGCAAGTTTGCTGTTAGGCTTAGCTGCCCTTCTTCCAAAGCATGTAGCTTGCGGGTAGGCCAGCTACGGCCGACCATGCGCCGAAGTGTTTTCGATGAAAAGTCAGCGTTCGCTAGAAGTCGTTCGACGAACTGAGTGCCACCCATAAATTTTTGCGTGTTGCTGATGTTCTACAGGTCACGAAGGTCCTCGGCCGTACCGGTTCCCAGGGACAGTGTACACAGGTAAGGAAGAGTTGTAAAACTTTGGTTGGGGCTAGTTGGTTCATATCGATTAAAAGGTTAAAAGGCGCGAACAAACAGGACGAAAAAAGACACACGTACGACACGGACAGGAGCGTGTCTTTTTTCGTCCTGTTTGTTCGCACCTTTTAATCGCTAAGGAAGAGAAACGCGCAACGCACGTTTTGCGGCGCTCAACGGAGATGCTTTTTTTATGCTTATATGTTTGTTTCTTGTGCTTTATTAGGTCCGAGTTGAGTTTTTGGACGAGACGAACCGTTCGATCATCCGGAACGTGAAGGGACCAGTCCGCGAAGGTGACATCCTCACCCTGCTCGAGTCCGAGAGGGAAGCCAGGAGATTAAGATGATGTAAGTGTCGCGCGCTGGCCACGAGAGCTGCCGGTTGTCTGATAGAAAGTGTTCCACCTTATAACTTCTCCATAAATGTTGTGGTGAGCTCCAAGGTCAGCTGGAAACCTTTATAGTTATATCATGTTCATTTTTACTGCGGTGTTTCTGTATTTTCCCCAAGAGTTCAAATTCGGTGAAACCGAATCTCCCCGATGAAAAGAGAAAGCAATGTCTATTCTCCTGGCAGCCGGGAGAATAATTTCCCGATATTCTACCGGCATTCGCCTCCCATTGGCTGTCTGAAATCATGTGACAACTCTTGGTAGAGTTCTGACCATCTTATTTGCCCAGCATTTCGTGGAAACTCGTTTCATGGACAACTTTTCATGCCTACAAGTTGCATGGAGACACGTTTCGTTAACGTCCGTTACGCGCATTACAAGCACTAGGGACATTTCGTCGCACAAGTATCGCTGGGGTGCGTGTTAACTTGCCCAGCCCACCCGTTCACGCCGCTTCGCAGCAACAGTTTGCGGAGACTCATTACGAAAACGCTGGCCCACCCGTACATGCCACTTCGTGGCAACGGTCTGGGGCAGCTCATTACAGAAAACAAACTAATCTGAGTCGTCCATGGGCCAATGGGAGGTGACTGTCGGTAGAATTTCGGGAAAATTATTGTCTTGGCTGCCGGGATAAATTGTATTCTCCACTTGCACTTCAAGAATTTGGGAATTTGCTGCCGAGGGTACTCGTGTGCGAGCTTGAACTTTCTATAATTCGCGACATTTCTGACGGAGATGCTCTGTGCAAGTTTGTCACTGACAATGGTTCCTTTAGTATCTTCCTACAATCACTGACGAACAGAACGGCAGGGTGGGGCTTCAGTTGTCCCACCTTCGGTGCAAGCCAACTATCTTTGCTCTAGCGTCTCGTGCACTTCGGGCATCTGCATGGAGCCCGTGGTACTATCAGTGCTCCCTGTCGATTGCTTTTTGAAGTATAAGTGCACCTTGCGGTCTAGACATATTGTCTTTATACTCCGTGCCAATACTTGCGTGCAGTGTAGGTAAAGGCCAGTCCAGGCGAAGAGAGAAACTGGTGGAACGGCTGCGCCTTTTTGCGCCAGATGCATTTGTCTGCGCCATCCTGCGCGATTTTGCGGAAACTGCGCCACAGCCAATACCTCGCGCCATTGTGCTCCAAATCGCACAACGTGCGCCAAAAAAAAATATTTTGTCTTGGTTTCGGTTATTATCGGCTCAACTGGCAACAATCAGCGCATTTAGCTTGGTTGGTCTTGCAATTTTTTGTTCCGTTTTATTTCCCCTGTGTATCCCGAGTCGGAAGTGCGCCAAAAAACCTGGGGGTCGGATTCCAAGCGCTACATCCACTGATCTCTATTGTAGTAGGCTGGATCGCGGATCGGGAGCCCGTCGGTGTCGCCACCGGCGGCCATTGCTTGACACCAGGCAATACACGCAAGTCTATGGGAGAAACGCACAAAAGTAAGAATATTGGAGCATGCACTCTGTGCACGGAGGCGAGTATTTTATGGTGTGCTGCGATCCTTATGTCGGGTGTTTGGATATCGAATTGGTATTTGTCAAACGTTCGAACGCCGATTTAAAAAATCAAACGTATCAAAGCACCTACGGCTGAGCTGGCAAGCTTGCTCTCGTAGTGCAGTAAACAAATGAACTTGCCGTCAATGAGACCGTCCTCGGGGAAGCCCAGAAGTCGATGAATGATAAAGAAGTTCCATCTCGACAGCGGCTTTCCGGGAGTGAGCGAATTCCGCGTAGCAAAGCCTTCGAGCTTGTCGTCTGCTAAATCCAGCTCAACGAAACCGCCACCGACTCCGCGGTAACTCTAGGTAACTCTCGCCTCATTGAGCTGCACTACAGCCGAGTCACTCTCGACCACAAAATATTTATTTATAAGAACTGCGAGGGCTGTCAGTTTTAATGTATTGCACGCAAGCTATTTGACGAGCTTATCGAAAAGCATCCTAAAAGTTTCAGTGCCGACAACAGCTTAAAAACGGGGAAAACGGCACTTTTTCTTGTTCTTCCCATAGAGTCCAATGCATTGGCTGGTGTCAATCAATGGCCGCCGGTGGCGACACTCGGCCCCAGCTGCCGAGGCCGCGATCCAGCCTACTACAATAGAGATCAGTGGCTACATCACCTGCGACTGGATTCTTATTCTTCAACCATAAATGGTTAAGCAAGTTAGCCGAGTTGAGGTTGAGTGGTTAAGCGTCAGATTGCCTGAGGCTCTGCGGCCCGGGTTCCGGAAGTCAGCGAGTTGAAAACACATTAGCAAAAGATTCCTTTTTGTGCTTCATCATTAGAAGTTGGAACCGCATTCCTGCAAGATAAATCGTGATTTGATTGAACTGAAACGCGGTCCGATCCGAAACCTTGCCGGCCAGCAGCTCTCAAGCGAGCGGTAGATCTGCTCGGCATACTTTAAATCTTGCTCCGGCTCATCGCTTCAAATACGACAACTTCGTTAATCGTAGTCTACTGCTTCGATATTGAGTTGTACAATAGGATAAACTCGAAATTTGTTGCCCTGTTCCTCTGCGCAACTGCACGTCCGTTGCTTACGCATGTCGCATGGTTCGCACATATAATTACTATGTCGAGCACGTGTGGGTTGTGCTATAAGCAGTGCTGGTTTGCATTTTAAGCAGCTGAAAACCACTCAGATAATATCAAGGACACTATCTTCAGAAACATACGGTACTTGCTTTTTGGTTCTCACTAAGGCCAAGTTTTCGCATCTGTTACACTGATATCCCATCTACCTAGGTTCCTAACCACTCATATGCATCTGTGCTGCTAAGCACAATTGAAATTGCTCCCGTTCTCGTCTGAGACGCAAGCTGAAGTGCAATAAAAACTGATTCGAGCTGCGCCTAGCCTGCTCCAGAATGTAGTTTTAGCTGCTTCCAACCTGCTCCAAAACAACTGTTTCAGCTGCTCCCAAGTACATTTCATGAGTTCCACCGCTGGAGAAAGGGCAAGATCTAGAAAGGCGGGACTGGAGAGGAGAGCAGTGGAGGGCGAGGGGAGAAAGTGAGAGCACTAGGAATGTTAGAGAGGAGAGCCTCTGCAGCCTTCCTCGTGCTTTCCCTTTCTCCCATTGCCTTCGCCTGTACTGCACGCAACTAGTGACACGGAGTATAGCGATCGCCGCACCACTCTGCACTTTCGGGTCGTCTGCTAGTGAAAAAGGGTCGGCGAAACACCGATGACGAATAGCATTTTTCGCTATCAATGTGCGCCAGCAAAAATAACTTGTATAAATATTTTTAGGGTCATTTTTTGATTAGGAAGTTTTAGTAGGTTATTACCATGACGCCTTTAAGGATGCAACATATTGTTATCGGAGGTATTAAATCAATCAACTAAGACAGCTTATTATTTACTTCGCACGAGTTTTGCGAGAGCAAAGGACCACCAATGCGCGAAGGCAAGAAGTTAATGCGAGCGTGGGTGGTACCCTTCATCATGGAAAACAGCACGAACAAAACCAACAAGGACGTAGAAGAAACACACGCGACGTCCTCATTGTTTTGTTTGCACTGTTTTCCACGATGGATTCCCACCAACTCGCCCAAATATCCATTCTTTTAAACGACACCCTTCGCTCCTTGGCACTGTAAAAGCAACATGAAGCAACATACACTTCAGTGTCGCTTTGGGTTATCTAGCGATAAACAGTCCACTACTTTGCAGCTCCAACGCATTTGTCTTTCAGTAATCGGGTGAGCCATGTCAAGAGTGCCGATGGACAGACGGCGATGCATAGTTAATTTGCGCTTGCGAGAGTATTCACAGAGGGCTATTGTATATATGACGGGGCAGCCATTACGACTGGGTTACCCTTATAGCTCGTAGCTAAAGTCAAAACGGCTCCTATGGACCTTTCCGAAAAATCCCAGGAGGCCTCTCGGTAATCCCATCCCATCTCACACTGCACCATGCAGTGTCTTGGATTGGGATAGTTGGATGTACGCTTCGGCCACTTTATATTGAAAGAAGAGTCGGAACACGGGCGAGCTGGTGAACAATCATAATTAAGAACTTTGAGACGAGAAAAATAAAAATAGGACATAAAGTAGCGGGCATGAACAATAATAGGACATAGAGGTGCGGCAACCACCCGCGAGATGGCATCAGTATACGAGATACCAATGGCCTGTGGGTTCTCGTACGTGGGTTAAACTGGCCGCTGCCTGAATGACCGAATATTGGGGCACAAAAACAGCTGTTAGTTCTTCTGCCAGTTCTGAAATGGTAAAACACCCGAGTGAATTTGGAAATTGTTACCCAGGTTGGAAGCAGACGACTGTGCTTGGCAAAGAAAAAGGTGTTTAAGAGGGTGATTAAGGAGACAATTAGGACCACGAGCGCTGAAAATTGTATTAGCATCTCCTCTTTAACTTTGGACGAGCGCACTAAAGCGTTTTTGTCTGTTTAGTCCCAAGCAGGTTGGGATTCGTGTATTTTCTGAACGTTTTCTCCCGCGAGCATTTGACATTTGAGTACCTTTAGATCCGTGTTCGGTGCTCATGGTTTCTGGGTGTTCCGTGTGTGCCTGCCAATGTATCGTTTAACTGGAAGACGACTTTGAGTGCTCGAGGCTTCCTTAGTGTAGTAAGTGTGCCTGCTGTTGAATGTGTATAATTTAGATGGAAGATGACAAGAAGACTTTTGTACAAGTAAATGACATCTGTGTGCTGTGCTGGTTCTGAGATGGTGGTGTGTATGTCCTATTTGTTTCCTAGTCTCGAGGTTTTTAATTACCACTTTGTATGCCATAGAAGCAATGTGATCCCCTCTGCAAGTAAAGAACAAAGAGAGCAAAACTGTGTCTTCTCTGGACTGGTCAATTGGCTAGCATGCTAAATCTTTTTCATAGCCATAGGTGCAGCTAGAAATAAACTGACGTCGGAAGGAATAGCAGTCCACAACACGAAAGGGTGGCTCATTATACGAATAGGAAATGTTTTACGAAGATTGGACTCTTCACGGAAGGATCCGTTTTGTTTTGTGGGAGTTCTTTTGTGGGGCAGAAAAGTTTCCTTTAAATTAAATACGTCGACATTGCGCTGTGGCTTGTGCCGGGACGTAACTCCATATTCGGTTGCTCTTTGCAGATTTCTGTGCTGGACAGCGGATTGGACTGCTTGCATGATGGCCTGCAGCCAATAAACATGTTTCAAGTGTATTCTTTGATTGTGTCTCGTGAATGGAACACTGATCAGGCAGTAATTTGTAGACATTTATTGAACTTAAGAAAGAAAAATCTGTACAATACACCACCTCTCAACCCAAAGACAAAAAACATTTTGCAAGGTGTATACACTTTGTGTAAAACTCTACCATAGTGTCCCCATTTCACCACTTATTCAACAAAACTACAGATGTTCCGGCATCATAAATAATTAGTAAGCACAATACCCCTAAAATATCACTTGTTAGAACATTGCTGTTGGACTAGAACAGAAATTAAATACCTGCGCGACAACAGCCCAGAAAAAATAGAAAATTGTCGCATTGCCACCTCAACCGTGTGTCATTTCAACCAAGTACTTTTGAAGCATCTCTCTACGTACATAGCTACAATTATGGCACTAAAACTTGATCATGTATGCTACACCTCGCTGGTTATCTTTTAGTTGATGTAAGCTTCCCATACTGCGAGAAATGATAATGCATTGGAATGTGTGGAACTTGAATTTTGGGAAGCCTACGGTGTGCTAGGCTCGAATGAAGTGTACCAATCTGCCTCGTCCCTTTCGGAGAGTACAATTCTATAGTCTGAACAAGGCCAAGATATGAGCTGTGTCTTAGTATGTGGCACCTCGTTGTAAAAGTGACCAGCATACAAGCAGTAAGTGGCCTCGAAGCTGATACAAAGGAATTCACATCCAGCTATTGGCGAGTACATCGAAGCAAGGAATGCTGAGCTTAGTAGTACCCGAAGAATGAAAAATTCTGGTTCCCTAATGGCCGGATGGTAACTAAACTCTGCTAAGCCTGATCCCTTGTGCCCTTTCCACATTGGGGAACAACTGCAAAATAAGAAGGCAGTACTGTGGTTGGTGTAGTAATTAATGCTGTAACCCCCAAAGGGAAGAGATGCATGAAAAATGTGGGGCATCAAAAGTGGCGACAATGCACAACGGATTGCGGTAATGTTGACATGGCCAAAATGTTATTACAAAGTCTGAAAACAATCTCGCATTCGAAAGGCCTTTCTTGCCGCCCAGCAGCAACTGAAAAGAACAATGCTAAAAAAAATGTGCAAGCACATGACACGAACGTTTAACAAAGTGGCCCTGCTGAAGCATGCACAGTTAGTTGCGCCTTGCCTTCTATTACCTGTTGCTCCACCATAACATGCACGGTTGCAATACTGGACCGTTCATGCTCGGTTGCCGTCTCCAACTGAGGTATTTTGTGAGCCATCGTTACCAATGATGGCTGTAGTTCGACCTGCGAGTTACTGCAAAAGCCCGTGTAGCCTGCTCAAAGTCTCGTAAAACTATAAACAAAATTGGTAACCGGGACATTCACACCTCCAGTTTCGTAACTCGGCATTAGCACAAAATCGGCGGAAAGTATTTCATTTGGAAAATTGGAAAACAGTGCAATGTGCTTCACAAACAGTTGAAACCCGAGTGAACAATGAGATAAGTTGTTCGCATTGTGAATGGAGTCTTCTGTATTGGTTTATAACAAGCTCACTGCCTTTAATGGTGCATTACTGTGTGTACAACTTGAGGCTGTGCAATGTCGAATCACCATTAAGAGCAGCAAGCTTATATTTGGGATAGGAAAACTGAGGGTACTTCCCTCGCTACGTCAAATCTTGCTGAATGTAATAGGTGCAATTGGGAGCACCCCCGTTTACATGGAATGAATAGGACCAAATTGCCAGAAGGTGGCAAAATGCCTCCAGCTTCAGGCTGCTTTGAAATTCTGCAATTTCAGACTAGTGTAGGCCTTTCGCTAAACGAATAAAACGCCAAGAAGTTGGCAGGGTTTGTAGATGCGTCGCACATGCTCATCCGTTCGGTAGGCAGGATTCGGAGCACAAAACATAATTAAAATAAGGCAATGACGAATGTCCATCCAAAGTGCCAGTTGTTTTAGGTTATTGCTTTAAAAAATCATCGCCGCAGACGCCAGCACGCCTAGCCCGGCACATTCTTTCGCGTTCTGATCGTGTAGCACAAGGTCTATCGCTGAAGGATGAACTCTGAGCACAGGAGACCAACCGACAATATTGGTCGGTCTCCTACGCTAAACATTTTTGCATTGGGAAGCCGGTACGGTTAACAGCAATGCAAGCGGAGAGCCCAGGACTCTCCGCTCGCATTGCCGTTAACCATGGCATCATTACCGCTCCGGCCCAATTACCATCATACAAGCTCGTATTTCCAAGCCCCGTATTCCGCTTTGCAACTGATCCCCGACGAGGCATCGTTCCCGCCGGGCTTCCGCCGACCGAACGGCGGTTGGCGAAGTGCATTTCCGCAGCCAAACATTGTCGACGAAACGCAAGTGCGCGAAAAGATTCCAATGAAGCGACGCCGAGCCGACGACTCAACTCCATCGCGAGCATTCGAGGCAAGCTGCCAAAATGAGCAAGAGCTGCACTAGCAGCAGCACGGCGGTAGCTGTGTGTGGATCGTGTAGGGGCTCTAAGAATCACTTGGGCACCAGACCTCGTGACTGAGGGTAGCGCTCCTCCGCGGCCGCGGCTCCCTCGACTTCCTCGGAACTCCTTCCGTCGTGGTGCGGGCGGCCGGATTTGGACCTGGGCGAGAAAGACCGCAGAAGGCAATGTAGCGGAACCTCGAAGGCTGCTCGAAAGATACCAATCGTGCTAACCTCGGAATGCGAGTTAACATTTTTACCAAGATACGTCGCGAGACATTGCAGTAAGGAAGTATCCTGGCAGAACGTTGGCCGCTTTATTTTCGCGCATTTCATATTTTGCGAATTTTACGAGGGGTGGGTCTTGGGAATATTTCGGCGGCACAACATTTCGTGTTTGGGGTGATGTGCCACGCGTCGTTGTTACCATAAGGTGATATGTTTACGCGATCGAGCTTCTGCAATAAATGTTTGTCAAGTGGCGAAAATTAGGTCCTCGTCGAAATCGAGTCAATTACACTATATGATGCCTTACGAGCGATTGTGAAATGACTCCACTGTTTGAGTCGTGAGGCTACCGCTCAAGACGCTTTCCAAAAGCTCTCGTGACTATACTAATGTCCACGTGGGTTATTTTAAAAACGATCCACGAGTGCCACATTTAGCTCGAACAACATCCAAGCTTGTCTGCTGTTGTCTTCATTCCATTCGGCATTTCTGCGTGAGCTTTGAAAGGAGATTCTGCCGTATATTTGCAAATACGGTGGGGCTAGTAGCAGAGCCAGTGCTACAGGTGTGAACTGACACAGTTCTATTTGGAATTCTTAACCAAGTCTGGGGCAGTAAAAAAGTCTTCAAAATGGTCTCACCGGGAGCGATGGCTCCTCTCTCTCCGACTGGCCTTGGCGCTCTGGTCCAGTTGGAAGATGCTTGGGTTGCAAGACGGAACAAATAAAACACCGTCACAATTGAAAAAGGCAGGATACCACACATCTACCATGCCATATCTAAAGCAACTAGTAGATTTGATATGGTCTGTACATTTTTTAAATGAACTGCAGTAAGTGTGCCTAGATGTGAAGAATTCTTTTTCATTTGATGAATGTTAGATTCACTTTCAGTCAATCGGAGGAAGACGGAGACGCGTAAAAACTTCCCGGTTCCTTCCCTTGTCCTGCAAATTACCTGTCACAATAGCTGAGACGCCGCACGCTGCTGCACACAATTACACTGCCACGTTTAAATTTAGCGGGAAGATTGTGACATGACAGTGCGGCATGAAGTCAGGTAACACTGTGATGTCGTAATGAAAAGGCAGCGATTCTTTACTAATTTTAGTGGATAAATTTTCCAGCCAAATTTATCCGGTCACGACCTACACAAAAATACGCACATGGGATCGGCTGCGAAACGTTGCCAATCGGGGGTGTTGCCGTAAAAACAACTCGAAGTAAAATGCAAAGTCGCTGGCACCATCTTCATTTGTGATGAGTGCAGAAAGTATGACTGTTCTGTCACCTTGCATCAATGTCCAGGTCGTCCTCTTCTTCTTGGAGGGCATCATCTAGGACAGCTTTCAAGAGAGGCGACACTGCAGGGGCATTGTAGTCCCTGGTCGTCCGTACTGGCATGTCCAGCTCCACTCGTAGAATGTCCTCATCCTGCACTCTCAGACATTGGCATACGTGGATGGAAACGATACGCTGTTTCATCGAGAAAACTCCGCCATTGCTTTAACAAAAACTTCTTTAGGAACACTTTTTAGTGAAAAGCAGGCTGGAGAATAAAAAATCAAGATGATTTAAATTAAACTTTACTTTACATTTACAACAATTATTTCTTCCACATAGTTCAGAACCAAGGATCCTGGGTTCAATCTCCACCCCTGCCCGTTTCAATATGGATGAGCATCGTACCGGTGTGTGATCGTGTATCACTACTGCGTGGTACACGATAAAGACCCCAGGCTAGTGGCTGTAGTACTGCACTCGCTAAATTGCTCATCTACAGCTGAGAGACAAGTCGCTCGTTGAGGCAGACTAAGTTCAGGCCGTATAAACACACCCACAACCCTATTTCTTTTTCCACACTGTTTTCAGTGATCGGACGGTTTGATCAATCAATCTGTCATGTTAACCCCGCAGGGGGCACCGGAGTAAGAAGGTAGGTATTTGGTGACTAGTGTCACCACGAACCCTGAGCCATGTGGGTTTCACCCACCCACGCCTGGCTGTCGTGGCGTGTCCGGGGAAAAGGCATTCCGGTGGTTGAGCCAAGCCCGGGGTAGGTTTGGGACCCCCGGGCAAGGCAATACACCACTTGGGTCTCTGCTTTTCGTAGACGGGTTTCCTGGTAAGGCCCGGCCAAGATGATTCAGTCATTTGCCTCTTCTACCCTCTACCTTTTTTCGCTTCTGTCTTCACCTTTTTCTCCCTTCTATGCTTTCCTCCATTTTTCACCTTCTTGGGTGGCAAGAGCCAACCTTGCGTAGAAATAGGTCCTGTCCCTGCAACCACACTTGGGCATCGTGCCCTGCGAAGCACTGGTAGCATACTGTTGTCAGAAAAGCCCTTTTTGCCATGGCACAGTAGTACCTGCCCCCGTGTTTTGCACCGTGGTGGGCGGTACACCCAGGCACCGAACCTCCTCCCATTTATTATGGGTCCCAAACTAAACAAAACCTCTGACCAAGCCCTCAGAAGGGCACACACCGAAGTCCATGACCGTCCCACAAAGTCTCTTGAAATTTCCAGTGTCTTGTCTTACACTCTGATCAATAAACCACTTGCAAAGCTTTCCCCATTTTTAGTTTCAAAAGTACCTGAAGGTGAGGTCGGCAGAAACTTCAATGCCAGAAAGATGGCGTAAGGCGACCTTCTGGTTGAGATTAACACAAAATAACAAAGTGAGGCTCCCCTGACCATGAACTCCGTTTCGGATTACAAGGTAAGTGTGACATCTCGCCGCAAGCTGAACACCATTCAGAGAGCTATCTTTGAGGATAACTCGCTTGAAACATTTGAGGCAGGGCTCGTTGAAAATGCATTTTGCAGGGCTACCAAAATGCCACTGTGTTCTTTATACTGTTTCATTCTGAAGTGGGCCTTACCAAATGATGTAATTTATCCCGGCCAATTCAGCGTTAGGGTAGATTTTCTGCAGCTCTCGAGTAGCTCCGATGAAAGTAGCCTTATCGCCGTCCCGATCACGGTGAAATTGAGTGTAGCTGTGTATTACCTTGTGTAATGCAAAAGCAAGTTGGACATTTATTTAAATGGTATAAGGTCTGTCTGCCTTTGATGTATGGCGACACTGGCTCAATGCTGTAGACGAGAAATTTAGCCAGTGCAGTACGAGTGCTAGCCTGCAATATCTTTACAAGCACAACGGACGACAAACGATACACAATTGTATGGTGGTACAATGATCATCCAGGTCGAAACAAGAAACGTAAAAAGCTACACTCACTTCTTTAATTCAGATATGATTTCAAACTGCTTCTTACAAGCTTACCTATTGCAAAAAGGTAAGCTCTAGAGTTGTTGCTATAGTTGTCACCTTTATATATGTGTTATCCATAGAATATGTTATCCATATATATGTGTTATCCATATCAATAGAATAAATTAAAACTAAATTAGGTGAAGCAGCAGAAGGAAGCTTTGGGAATAACCTTAACGACTTTGGCTGAATTGTTTTAAGAAGTCATACTTATCATTCACATGCCTATCTTTGTTATTATGAGGTTCTAGATACAAAATGTTTATTATGAGGTTCTAGATACAAAATGTCATTGATTTTTATAATATAATGACAAGATGTTTCTTTTAATCTGTATTAGGAATTTTGTTTTATTACAACCTCTAAAACTTGAACGAAACATCAATTTGTGTGCTCAAGATTATTCTAACATTATTTTAGTGAAATCTACTATTTGGTTTACATTTTATTTCATACCCAAAATGTCCATTCACAACAGTCCATACTGCCCTTCGTTGATCAGCATCTTGTTGCCATGCCTAGTGCTTCTATGTGCAACTAAACAGCTAGTTCTGTGTTTGGGGAATTAAAACCTGCTGTTGCACGGAAGTGTGAAGGCAAAGCATGCACGTTTTTTACTTGGATAGGTCAACACACGAATCTTAACATATATATACTATTTGCAGTGCTACGAACAAAACTGAAGTGTGTGCTTGCGCTTTAAAAGTACTTTTTGCTGCTCGATAATGGTCGTCTGGCTGCTACAAAAGATGCTACAAAATGACTCTGGTCAATCGCACCACTGTACCAGTGAAAACATTGAGACAGATTTTTTGATAGATATGCCAATGTATAGAAAGACTGTCAATAAAAAATCTGAAGAACAAGCAAATACAATATCAGAAGGATTGGGTCGCACCTCTAGATCTTTAGATTTATAGTCAAACACCACAAGTGGCACAACTGAGTGATAATCTGGAATTCCTGAAGGATCACCCACCCTCAGCCTAGTTGACGAGCCGGCAGACGACCTTGCGTATTCGGTGGTAGGATATCTGCTGCCAAATGGCAGCCTCTTGAGTGGTTCGGCGCCGCTGAAGAAATCGAAACAAGACCACGGAGACGTAAGAACGGTGCTTCTTAATTTTGTTTACAACTTTTATTTGTTGCTGTGGATGCTAGAGGTTCAGCAAGTGTTCTTGGACACATGCCTTGTGTTACAGTAGATCACATGAGAAATAAAAATTTCGTAGAGTATTAAGCATTGCAAAGACTAGAGTGCCTTCATGTGCGCTTCGCTTAGAGTGATGCCAACTGCCTGTTTCCCTTTCCCACACCCTCTTCCACCGCCATTTTGTTCCTCTCATTGTTTCCCCGTGTGCCGGAAAGTGGCTTTTGTGTCCATCGGTAATCCCATCCGAGGGGGAAAATGCTAATCCTCCCTCCGTGGGTTCCACAACGCTGCTCCGGACTTGTCAGATAAGGTGCTTGTTTCCGGGAGGGTTATAAGCCCCACGGATTATCGTCGAGAACCAAAATGGCTGCTGGTTTGTCGGCGAGTGGTTTTACAAAGGGTGGCATCACCCTAGCAAAGACTGACTTGAAATAAATCTACTGAAATTTCACTCGGAGGAGCACTCAGCCTGCGCTAAAGCGCTTGATTTGTGCCAGCATTAACTACATGTGCAAACCCCCCCCCCGTGGATGGGATAAAAATACGTACCCAGGCACCTCGGAGAGTGGAAGGAGCGCCCACTGGTCTTCATCTTCGTCATAGACAACCCTTGAGAGAATCTTGACCTTATCCTCTGGAGGAATGAAGTTCTCGATGATCAAGTATCTAAGAAATGCCGGCACATCATTTTCAATAAAACATCCTCATTCCAAGGTCTAAATGAATCCTCTTGGAGGACACCAAGATATCTTGAACTAGACACAGAAGCAAAAAGACACACTAAATATTGCTTCGAACCTAACCCCATCCAAAGGGTCTTGCTACTGCAGCAAACTTGTCTCGAGGTCAATTTCGGGCGACCATTGCAAATTCCAAGTCAATAGTAACATATCCAATGCAGAACAAGATATTTTCCTTTAATCGACTTTTAATCGTTTAAATCTTACTGACTCCTATTTTTCAGCACTCTCTCGGCAATATGAGGAAATAGGAGGTGACAAAATGCTTGCTTTCAAAATCCACGAGCGTTCCTGTGTAGCTCACATAAGAGACAGATGCAAAAATTTCCAGAACTGTGTAGTAGGTATACTGCAGAAGTAATAAAAATGCAGGAATGTGCATTCTGCCTATCTGTGGACTGAATGCTTACTTGAGTTTGAGTTCCCTCGTAAGCTCATTCTGCGTCTGCTCCAGCTCACGGCGTTCCTTGGAGTGTTCTTCCTGGAGGTCTTGGATTTCCGTCTTCACAGATTGTAACTTGGCAAACAACTTTGCGCAGACGGGAAGGAACAATATCGCGTCAGTCTATGGCTTCGTAAGACCACAATGTGGAGCACGTGAGAGAGGAACGTTTCAGCTTTTACACATGCTCCATGTTAGTGGAATGGATGTTTCAGTTCTGCATTTCAGCCATCTTTCCTATAAAGAGGCCAGGTTTCTCTAAAACCACGTTTCAGAGAATTTGATCCCGCAGGTCACTTATTTGTGCGGCTTGTATTTTCAGGAAAGCGATTCCAGCTCATGCTGGCCCTGCATCAATTTCTCCAAAATTACCTTCCAAGCTTGGAACCTCATGCCGAATTGTAGGTAATTTTGCTCGTAATTACCTGTACCAACGCAATATCATAAACTTTACCAGCTTAGAAAAAACGGAGAACTTGCAGGCAAGCTGGTGAACTTTTATAATCTTAAAAAAACTCGAGACTTGTTTGTGTTGAGACCCGCGTATGCATCTATGCTGTCCACTTCTCTGTTTCCAAGTCTCGGGTTTTCAAGATGTTGAAAGTTTACCAGTTTATACTCACGGACAACTTTTCTTGGTATTCCCAAGGAGAATGGTGCACTCGCAGCTTTAATCGGCGCTCAAAAAGGGGGAGGGCACACATGCTCGTGCCTTTGACTGCATTGCCAAGAAAAGTTGTCCCCCAGTGGAGTTTGTTTCACCGCACATTGTCTAAAATGTTTACTATAGACCCTTTTAGCATGCGTCACAAGCAACTTCCGGTTGCTTTGTCTTTGCAAGCCTGTCAAGCTCGCTCATGCCACCAGTGCTAGAAAGCATAAATGCTACCCAGACAACAAAGTTGGAGATTTAGCGAGGGCCTTCAACTGCACGATTTAATGTCTCGAAGGAGACAAGTTGGTTTACAAGAATATTCGAAAAGCTTTGCCAGATGTCACACTTCTTTGTTCTTTTGGCGTTCAGCTGGAGAATTGGTGGTTATAACTGTATCATTGACGTTTCAAGCAGTGGTGTTAAGGTGGGCTTTGCTCATTCTTTTTATGAATCAAAAGTCCGCTGGGACATCTAAGACCGAAGCACCGCCTGGTGGACTTTGCAAAGAAAAGGGACTATACCGTCCCCACCGCCCAATAAGTGCATTTTTTAGAAGCTGTGTGCCCTGTCCTCTACTTCGAAGAAATGACTCGAAGGCGTCATTTAGTTTTTACCTTTCTGAGTTTCTTGGTCTTAATCTCGACTTCTTGCTGTAGAGACGTGTAGGTTTCCTTGATTTCGGACGTCCCTTCTTCCTGCGTTTCCAGCTTCTGCTGCATCTCTCGCTCTCGTCGCTGTGGGAGATTCTCTCATTACGGGACTGAGTACAACATCGGCCCTTTCTGACGCGAAGCGGCATTTAACGCGGGCTTTTTCTCCAATAGTAACGGAGAAAAGTTTGCGTACCATCTTCATTGTTTAATTATTTTCTCTAAACTATAGTAAGTTTTCAAATGCTAGGGCATGATTTGTATCATCATTGAAAGAAAACCTGAGACTGGGACAAATAAAATAATGGACAGCACGTGCTGTCCATTATTTTATTCGTCCCAGTCTCAGGTTTTCTTTCAATGACGTTTCCTAACCAACTCACCTGCATGCTTTCTCTCTTTGCAACGGTTTGTACACATCACGACACTGTTAGGGCGAACACGACATCGGCGCATTTTTGCATTTTACTTCTTAATAGTATTAGCGAGCACGAAATTTTATCGCTTACATTATAGAACTAAATGAGCTCTTTCCGTAGCAATGATAACTTGGATGACATCCCTTGGTTTCAAAGAGAAAAACTGGAAAAACCGGCGATCCCTTGTTCGCGCTAACAGTGTCGCGCTCTGTACAACAATAAAGTGCATTAGTAAAAAAAACAAGTTCTGAGGAGTGCAAGTACTAAACAAAGTTATGCGATGACACAACCAATCAACTAATACACTTCCAACTTTATAACTCCAACTGCAAGGGGGCACACTCGTCACTCCCACGAGAGCATATGGCAGTTGTTGCTGAAAGTGTCGTAGGAAGGAAAGAACAAGGAGAATGGAACGTTATGACCACTCCTTCCAAAGGAGACATTCCAGTTCCAACGTTTTAGCAAGAGCCTAGATATTTTCGCAGCAATCCTGCTTGCAAAGTTTTTGATAATATTTATCTTATCTAACATCTATGCGGAGGCATGCGGTTTAGAGAAGCTCGTTTTAGCGAACGCCGTTTTACCGACCCCGGTTTATCGAATGCCTTTATAGAGAACTCAGTTTAGAGAAAATGGCGATGAGCCTCCTTTTAGCGAATTCGGCCGCCGCGAAGCGGCGTGTACGGGTAAATCAGGTGAGTTAACATTTTTGTAATGAGCCGCCGCAGACTGCCGCTGCGAAGCGGCGGGAGCGCAGCGGGGGGCATGCCTTAACGCGCGGACCAGTGATACACGCGAGAAGTAGGAAAGCCTCTTTTAAAAAAGCGTTCCCTTTTCGATAAACGGCGTTTCTCTAAACTGAGGCTCTGCTTTCTCTAAACCGTGCTTCGATAAAACGTGCCCATTCTCTAAAACGTGCTTCGATGAAATGGCATTCTCTAAACCGTAGTAAACCCCATCTATGTACGATACTCCAAACAGTATTAGACCCTTTTTAAAATTCAGAGCCATCTGGCGGCTCGAAAAGCAGTTTCGCATTCGACAAACTAACGGAACTGTATTTCATTGGGCACCGTCACTTCCGAACGTCAATAACAGATCAGAATTGGGTCTTCAATCAGCTCATAATTCTTTCTCAATCTGTCTCAGTTTCATCGGTGTGAAAATAAGAACTGACCAGTATAAAGCAGCGACCCAAAAGCGCCTCGACTAAATTTATGCCATCAAAAGGCGTTAGAGCCAAACTTGAGCAGCGGGTAATAATGTCGTCATACTCTGGAAGACTAAGCTCCTGCTTGTCTAAACAACTAAAAACTAATCTTTTTTTCTTTTTTTGCCAGCACACTGAATGGATTGGATCCTTTGGCTTGTCCTTGGTAAGAGGTAATCACGGAACTTTGGATTCTGGATCAAGCCAGTTGACTCGTCTGACTGAGATAACGATGGTGATCAAAGTTGCCAGACTAGGGTGACCAGCTTCCTGCTAGCGAAATGTGGGACATGTGGGGGGGGGGGGGGGGGGCTTTTGGGGGAGAGGAAATTTATGAACACGCACACCACGAACCGAGGTCCTGTTAACATATCCATTATCCTGTGCTGTTTATACACCTGCAAGTTGTATTGCAGCAATCAGGCTAAAATAATTTTTGCTCCCAGTAATATTGTTTTTAATGCAAAATATGTCACTAAATGTGTCGAAGCTGAAAGCATAAAAAGCAACTGCAGCAGAACTCAATGCATCAAATGGAAATAAGGAACAGTAAATCTTTTTCAAGTTATTGTTTCCTGTCAACGCCTGCTTTTGTCAACATGGTCATACACAAATTTTTAACATTATGTTCTTCTTCCACCGTTGTGAGTTGCAGGCTTTTTGCCTTGTGTGGCTGTCTTCACTAAAAACAAAAATTCACAGCAACCCTTTCGCATTAACACAGCGATTTGAAGTTATTTACAGCATTCTATATCTAAAGCAATTTTTCTTACAATGTTTTGGCACCAAGGGGAGAGGCACAACGGAGCATACGCGTCGGTTCTCCTGCAAGAACAAAGGTTGCTTCCCGCAATGCTTGGATAGAAAATGGCGTACCATTGCGATTCACATGATTAACAGTGACCTCCGCGCTTCCCCGTGCTCCGTTGTTCGGCAGCACCATCAGTTGCTGAGTGAATTTTACGACAGTATGAAATGCGGGACAGTTTGAAGATTTGGGTATTCCTTGCGGGACGCGGGACACGAGCCCTCGATGCGCGACAGTCCCCCGAGTCGCGGGACGGGTGGTCACTCAATGCCAGACTGAATTTCAAAAAGGGTCCGTTGGTATGTTACAACCTGGAGGCGGTGCACACCGACACACTGGCCTCTGTCCGAAGGAGGGGGCGCACCTTCTGCTCGGCGATCTCCTGCCTGCGCTGCTCCAGGGCCCTCTGCTGCTCGTTGGTGTGGTCCACAATGTTCTTGCCCCCCGAGAGCAGCTTGCTCTCCATGGCCCTCACCTTGAGGGACAGCTTGTCTGCAGCCTCCTGCTCCCTCTGCAGCTGCTCCTGACGCTTCTGCACCTCTCCCAGCAGCTTGGCCTTCTCCTGGGCACGCACGGGCAGCCATAGAGAGCGGCTTCACACACCTCCGATCGCTTACAATCGTGTGTCTTAAAACCTCTTAGCTCTTTCCTGACCGTGCCCATAGACCATCGATTACCGGTGATCGATGGTTTCCAAGCGCTGTCAAAAAATTAAATTTAGTACGGAGAATCATGTTCCACAATTTCTTGGTTAGCCGAAGAACTGTAGTTTCCATTTCGACGCAAGGTTTGATCACAAGCTGGTGAGCTGTCAAAAATAGTCTTGGGAACGGTGGTTGCACTTGTCTAACATGACTAGCTGCACGCATCAGTCTTCGTAACAAAGATGGCACATTTTTACATAATTCAACTGTATCGCGGCATATTTTTAGACATCAAAAGCTCTGGGGACACTTTAAATGACGCTATAGGAATTACTTAACAGACTAAGCATCACCATAATTTCCGATTCTGTCCTGAGCCTGCGTGCAAGTTTTATGTTACCAACAAGGTGGACAAGAATGCTAAATATGAAGGAACTGCAAACAAGGTTATGACAAAACCAACATAGAACACAGAGAAAGCATTCTGCTGGGGATGTCAGTGTACTATCTGTGTTTCACAAATAAAAGCATTCCTTCGTTGAAAAGCACACGTGTTACGGAGGCTAACACTCCGACGAATAAAAGATAGACAACGTCAGTTGGAGTATACTAACTTTGAGAAGTAATAACCATGGGTGTGGGGCACATTTTGTATATTGATTTTTTTTTATTTGTCCCTTAGTTTGACGTAGTTGTAGAATTTTCAGCGTTTATATGCCTTCCGCACGTACATTGTATTTTAAAAGAATTACATTTTGAAATCTTTTTCTTACATTATACCAACCTCTTTCTTTGAAAGAACAACTAATTGGTAACATTTTGATGTGTCATATTTCTGCATACGCAAATTAGCAAGAAAAAAAAAAAAGCGGTTGCACGGAGTTTTGAAAATTGCTGCTTTTACCGTGATTAGGAAAGAGTTTAAGGGGTTAATTAGGACACACCAAAAATAAAAGATAACTATACTACTACTAGGACCCACTGTATGATGCCATATTTTTGCAAAATTTGTTTGGAAAATGTCACGATAGCTTCGTGGATAAATTTATTTATGTGCGGGACCCTCGGATCCAACCCATTTGGGAAGGGTTGGTGCGTTTCATGGGTCGGTAAGCAATGCGCCCAACGCGTGGCGTCCCATTGCACACACTCGCAGACTTGGCTCTCTTGGCGCCTCGTGCTTCAGATTCCTCGTTTACCTTCCGCGTTTAGAGCATGCAGTTTCGAGACAATGACACCTAGCGGCATCGCTCGCTTCGTCTGAGTCTTTGACACTGATCGCAGCAGCAAGAAAGTGATATTTTCACTAGACGTTGGAAGCTGGTCGTTTTGACTTCAACCCACTGGCGGCTGGCTGCAGGGTGGAGGGCAAAAGACAAGGGGGTGAGAGTGAGAGTAGCATCAGATAAGCCGAGTGGCGTAAGCGTGCGCGGTCATACCGCGGAGAGGCGAGCTAGTAGGGCGAGCATGGGGGTGCCTAGAATGAGAGAGTGTTCACCTACATATTATGATAGCACGGTTTATGGGCACCATGATTGGATGAATTGGATTGGATTGGTTCGACGCTACTGGCTGTGCCCTTTATAACAGGCGGTAGCTCGCGCCACCTGGCCTAAAACCAAAAGTAGTATGATTTTTTTCTCCTCGCCAGTTCCCCTCTATCCTTCTGTAACTATCACGGGGTGGTGTGGGATAGTGCCAGGATGACCTTTGGGGGGATTAGGCAAAAAAACTCAAAGAAACATCAACCCCCGCCCCCTCCCTGCCAGTGAGGGAGTCGCCAATTTTCCTCTGGCCAAACCTCGTCGGCGCTACCCCAATACCGTGCCCACTGGGAGACAAGGTTGAGACTTTAGGCCGGAGTCTCGCGAAAGGGAGTGCGCATGGTGTTACTAACTTGGGCAGTGTTGCCTGGTCGCCAGATGAAAATGATCAACATTTGTAACTCGATTATTGCAATTACTAGAGCTCTAGGCATAGCAATACTCGGTGTGTATACTAGGTAGCCTATGAGCATTCCATTTCATGAATAATCAACCCGTTTTAATTTTCGTGTCCTAACCCCTTCAAAATCTCTTACGACGAGAGAATACTGGCGCCATCTGTCCGGTAGTTGTGAAACACTTCCAGTTTCCATATATCTCTCGTTTATTTTCCCGCGCAATTCTTTTTTTGCTGGCTCGAAAATCCTTTGACAATGATATAGACAAACATTTCTCACAAATAGTATGTATATTTGATCTCACAGATACTGCAAAACCTTCATTCTAGTGAAATGCAGTTCTAGGGCCGCCTTATAGAGGGTGCCAGCATGCTGGTCTGTTCGCTCGTTGCAAGAGATCGCAACAACTAGGTCGTAAGCAAATTCCGGTGTGTGAACGGACCTTAAAACTGATCACCCTTTCATGTTTGAAAAAAAAATATTACGTGTACCTCTGCGATGAGGCTATGGTCGTTCATGATGGCCGCTCTCTCCTCTTCGAGCGTGTGTGCGAGAGAAGCAGATGACACCTCTTCGTCAAACTCGTCCTCATTACCGTCCTCGGTGCCCGGCGACGACATTTCCTTCGAAGGGCGTTTTTTCTTCTTCTTCGTGTCTCTGGCAGCCAGCTGTGCCTTTAGCCTGCACAAAAGAATGCAACACGTTTAAACATCTACACCTTCTAAATACCGGTGAAAAAAAAAAAAAAAGAATCTGAACAAATATTAACGGCGTTTATTTTGCTGCAAAAATAAATGATGCATGGTCAAACATTCAGTCTCCACCCAAATATTGTGCCAGCAGTCCGGAATAGATGCCAAAGTTTGAGAGCTTGGTGTTGACTGAATAAAAAGTTAGAAGCGATTTTTGCAAATTTTCGATGGGAAATGCTGGCTGTGAGGCCCACCAATACGTGGAGATGAACGGCGTCGACTATTGGCAATGGGCCCCATTTTCTCGTTAAAGTTTCAGAAAATCACTTATAACTTTTGAATAAGATAACGGTAAGTTCTGGAACTTTGGCATCTGGTCCAAACCGCTAGCACTACATTTGGGCAGAGACTGAGCATTCAACCAAACATAAATTAATTTAAAAAAAAAGGGGGGGGGGGGGGGGGGTTTATGCTGTACATGTTACTTCTATCCAAACTCGACTGCTGCTACTCATGAGGCCTGATTGTCAGCTGGCTGCAACTTTTACCTAAAACTGCAGCAATCAAAACTAATATTATGATGGAATATATTACCACTCCACATAACACAAAAGGTCAGTATTGAAGGTGTCACTCAGCCTCTTGGTAAAACATCAAGGTGCATGTTGCAGCTAAGCCAATGCCCTATTGTGATGTCACTGCCATTCTGCCGCCCTTCAGACATTGAAATGTGTATGCACCCAGTGCACTGCTAACATTTCAACCACAGTGGGTATTTTTATTATATTAATACTAATACTAATAATAATAATAATAATAATAGTAATAATCTCTTCTCAAAGTGCCCCAAAACAACCACAATGGTCTTCAGATTGGTACACCCTCACAAGAACACTTTAAGTAAGAAACAAAAACACACATGATCACACTCAAGACACTAATACAAAACACAAAAATAAAAATGAGTAAAAAGCAAATTAGTAACAGGCGGCAGAACACATTCATTATACACAGATGTCGAGATCTGGGACAGCGACACCGCTATAAGGCGACTGGGACCGAGAAAGGGGTGAAATGTTGCATGGCGAACAAATATAAAAAAAGGTTAAATGTCTGGTAAAGCGAAAATTGCCGTGAAAACTAACTTGACGGAGGAGCTGAGCCGAGTCAATAGCACTATTTGCGACCTCGTGTAGAAAAACTAAGTCACAAACCTGAGAATATTTTTCTAGTAGATATTTCTAGCAATATGACTCGCACAACGAGCAGTTCTTGCCTCAATGATTTTTCACAATGTCGGCTACCTTTCTGAGTGTACTAAACGAGTTGGGGAGTGCACCAACCTGGAGATCTCTTGCTGGAACTCCCTGAGTAATGCGTCCTTGGGATCCTCATTAACACGGGGCTTGTTCTTGATGTTCTTGGCTCGATTGGCGTACCGGAGTGTCGTCAGCGTCTCTTCGTAGTTGTAGCTCGCCGGACCAATGTTGGCAATCATGATGGTTTTTGCATTGCCTCCGAGGGAGTCTGAAATGTTTCAAGTTTCGGGGGGAACTCTGGTCTTAGAGGTTTGCCTTTAGTTCGTTGACTAAACTTAACGAAACAGCACAAACTTGGCGAGTTCTTTGGGCCGATATATAATATCTGGTTTCACTCTCAATCAATTAATTAGTTCTCAGGATGATTAGAAATTGCCCACTGTTACCTGTGGGATGAAAGAAAAATAACTGATTAACAAAAGGTTATTTTTAACATACGGCTAGATACTATGAAGTATATGAAATCCAAATTCCAGATTGGACCATCGATTTTGCGATTTTGGATTGAAGCTCAGTGTTCAACGTGAGGCTACTGAAAAATAAAATATGAAGAAATTAAAAAAATTACTATGCCAATAATAAAAAGAAAAACTGCAACTAACTTTGAATGGTTTGCACTTTTACCTACATATTGCAAAACAAGTTGCAGTTCTATCTGCTTTAGATGCTGAGATAATCCTCTTTCAAATTTGCAGAGTCCAACATTTGTGTTTTGAGAAAGTACAGTTTTAGCATCAACTCCTATATGAAATCAGCCCGCATAGACATTATAAGTTGATATTTGAGCTCGAATATTGACTCGCAAATTAAGAAATCAGGCAGATCAAGATAAAAATAGCTGTAGATTTCAGAACTGCCATTTCCAAGGGATTCTTTGGCACCAAAAGCCCACATCCCTCATTAAAGGGCAACTCCGCTCAATTCAGAAAAATTTAGGCTTACATGTGATTCCATTTCACAAAGCACTACTAAACAGCTCTACGTCTTCGGATTCGCGAAATGTGGAATATTGTTTGTGTAATTTTAATTTAAAAATCAGCAGATACCGAAACCGAAACTTCGGTTGCGTCAGGCAACATTGGTCTCGTGTCGTCAGAGTCATGGCCACGTCACGTCGAACCACGTGGTCTTGTGACGTTCGTGGGGGCAAGGTACAGGACACGCGACGCGGGAAGGTCGCTTCGCATGGCGTGGACGGTGATGGCCCGGGGGAGAGGGGGAAGGGGAGGAGACGAAAGAGGAGAGGTGGAGAGGAGAAACCGGACATGGGGAACAAGGCCGATAAACGCGCAGGGCAGCGCAAACTAGCGCATCCGCGTTACGGTGATCACGTGGACTCCGCGTTACGGTGATCACGTGGACTCCGTCGAGCCAACACCGGGAGGAGAAACTCTAGACGTCATCGTTCAATTTCGCTCTGAGAAGTAAAAACAAACAAAACGTGAGGATGACGTAGACATGCCTCTGACGTAGAGGCCCAACGTTGGCCGCTCCAACTCCGTCGCATTGACTGCGCTGACGATTGCGCCTCCCGTCGCACGCTAGAGTTAGCAGATTTCGGCGACTTGGCTCATTTGAAAGTTTGCTGGCCAGTTTATGAAATGTATAGACGGAATTAGATCGTAATATTTGACACGGGGTCTTCCTATATCATACTGAAGAGGGCTGCATAGTTTTCTAAATATCAAAAATGAAGCGGAGTTGCCCTTTAAGGGGTTGAATGTTTAAGGCCCGTTCACACACTTGCGTCTGCTTACGACCAAGTTCTCCTGATCTTTCGCGACGAAAGAACACGCTGGCACGATGGCACCATCTATGAGGTCTTCCCAGAACTGCATTTCACTAGAGTGAAAGTTCTGCAGTATTTGTGAGATCAAGTGTACATACTATGTATCTATGAGAACTGGTCGTTTATAACATTGTCAAAAGGCTTAGCCAATAAAAAAAATAATGATGCGCGAAAGAAGTAGGGAATACCTATACGGAAATCCTAAGTGTTCTATGGACACCCCGATAGACGCTGCCAGTGTGTTCTCTCGTCGAAAGAGATCCAAAGAGGTTTTAAGGGACTTGGTCGTAAGCGGTCGCAAGTTGCAAATCAGCCTTTACTCCAGGAACAAAAGAGAATGCCACTGCCATTGTTGTGCAAATAACTGATGCTGTGATCTCAGCATGGACTAGCACTACCTTGGAGTAGCCTTGTGAGCTTTGAATCCCGGTACGGCACGTGAGAGCTCTTCCCATCCACCAGCGCCGAGATCACATTCCCCAGCGCAGAGAGCGACAGGTTGATCTTGATGGCCTCTTTCTGTCTGTCGCCCTGGACAAAAATTGCGAGTGGTCGGCATAAATCGGTGCACCATGTAAACCGGAACCAGAAATTGATTAACGGTGGCCAATAAACTGAAGGCCTCGTAAAAATAACAAAAAACAAAAACAACCCCGCAGTGTGGAGTTTGAAATACCTACTTTCACAGTTCAATCAATATGTGACTCCCATCTATGAGCGCAACCTTTCTTGGAGGCTGTTTCGTTCAAAGCAAAGCAATCTCGAAAATACTCACTGGAAGTTCACACATTAATTAATCAACAAGTGAAGTGGTTATCGAGATAACAGCAATGCTATGCCCAGTTCCATCTTTCATAGCAACTTCTATCAAGAAAGCTGTATTAAGGTTTAAACTTCTTGTTTAAGAATGACTGCCAGCCGTAAGACTCGCCAAATTACCGGGACATTACGAGGGTGCTACCTTTCACTCGTTGTGGGAACTTACAGACGTCCCGGTTTTCACTTGGCGCTCGCTGCCAGCCAAGTCCACCAGGTTCAGTTTACCCACTCGTATGTGATGCTTGCCGTCTGGCCCGAGCTGCACGAGGAGAATCGTGATACTCCACAAAAGAACTTGGCAGGAAAACAAAATGAAAGGTCAGTATACGGCTCCATTTCCCCTAAAAAAATGCCTCAAGGATCAAAAGCCGAGCTTGATGCACATTTTCCACGGTGATACATACGACAACGGCCAGTTAATGTTCCAACTTGGCCCATTCATGCGCTTTCTCTTTATAATCTCCGATGTGCTTAAGAATCTCAGGAATTTCATGACTGTATAAAGTTGACTGCAGTTGGATGCAAACAAAGTATAAAATGAACAGCCTTATTAGGTCTACATGCTAGCATTTGACATACAACACATTTAATAGCTTCTCAAGTGAGGGTGTGTGTCATTATAAATGACTCAATAAAAGGAAGTGCACTGACGAATTGTCTTTTCTAATAATTTAAACTATACTAGTAGTAAATATGATAACTTTGCCTCTTGTTGTTGTCTTGCAGCTTTTCTAACAATTACAAATTAAGGCTCTACATTACTCGACTGACCAAGTATAAACATGACAAATATAAAATGATAAAGTCAGGATAAATTCATTATAACAATGGTTGTCAAATTCATCATGCTTTCCCTCTAGTAAGGGTTTTCTTGAGGAAGAACGGTTGAACAAAATTCAAGAACTTACATCGCTGTGTTCCACAGTGATGATAAAGATGGCATGCGACCTTGAACTGTGCACATTCATGTTTGTAGCCCTGCACAAAGCATCCATTGACAAGAAAGTTGAGTCAATTGAGAGTTTTCCAAGGCAAGCATTTAATTGCCAATTTTTAGGGTATTGGCATAATTTCACAATATCCAAATTGCATCACTTTTAAAAATGGCAAGTTCTGCCAGTTTTATAGCTACGTATGAACCCAAATCCTTGTTCCGAAAACTTCTAGATGATAAAAAGGTTAGGGATCATTGAAAGACACATTCATTATTTGCTCACTGAACCAATCAGTCAATCACAATCAATCAGCAGATCAGACGAGGTCACTCACCCTACAGATCTGTTTTGGTTTCCAACTGTCATTACATGCTCTATCTCCTTGATGCTCTTGCACACAAATGATGATAAGTCCTGGGAATGAGTACAGATTATGCGAATTACCATAAGGAGACCTTTTATATTTATGCACAATATAATGCCTGATGCTTTTTTTTTTTCTTACTCACCACTGCAAATAGAGATGGCTCAGTGATTAGACATTCTGCAGAACTTGTGCTATTTTTTTCTTTTTTAAGTATGGTTTGATGGACACAAGAACACATTAACTAGGGACGTGAGTGGAAAAAGTTAAGTTGACATATGTTCTGTACAGTAGGCAGTAAAATGATGAAAAAGATTCAATAAAACTTTACACTTTGAAAATCTTTGTTTCTTTGAAACAACTCATTTTAAAGACAACTTAGTTTTTCTCTCTTGGAGTTGTTTTGCATGTGGTCGCTGCATTCTGGGAGTTGCATCTCAGTGCAAAGATTTACTGCCCATAACGTCTACTGGCTGTTGATGACTCGCATAATAATAAAAAAAAGTAAAAACATAGATTTAATATTTACTGTGCACTTCGATATAACTATATACTAAACCTAGAATGACAAGTATAAAAAAGCAGAAAGCAGATGATCCAATACAAGCTTCAAACAGGCAGAGGACACCCACCTTAACGTAAACACCAGTGTCCGGACGCTCTTTCAACTCTAGCCGTTTCGTTTGATCCTTTGCAATTAGGTCCTTAATTTCTTCCTGCATCATTCAAATCAAAACAACAATGTTTGGTCAGTTGTTACGCAGCCTGTTCATGCACTCTCCAAGACTAAATTAATGGATTTGCCCAGAACTGTACCTGATATATCTCTAGGTACGACGCCCTCACAAGGTACTGCTGGTTCTGCGATCTGGCAATGTGACTGAAGATGTGCTCAAACGAATTCGGAATGACTCCCCTGTTCTCGGGGTCGTTGAATATGCCTAAGAGGGAGAAAATGACAACACACCAATAACGGTCATGGTGGTAAAAAAGTGCATTTCCTGAAGGTGCAGTGTAGCAATCCAAGTGATAGCCGAAGCCACCTGCAGGTTAGGAAAAGTGAGACAAGCTCCTCCCATAAAGCCTTCCACACTTTCCACTTTAGCACAGCAAATGCTGAAGAGGAGGTGAGAAAGCAGGCGAGTCCACTTGCCTCCTCTCCAGTGTTTGCTCCGCTAAAGCGGAAAGAGCGAAGGGCTTTGCGGAAGAAACCTTTTCTTAACCTGCAACTATATCATGTGATAAACTCCTCCGATGACAATTTAACTCTTAGCAATTCTTTTGTGAATTTTTGTACGTGGTGTAAAACCTGGCAAATGAACCTGAATTTTCGTAAAACCGTTTTTATGACCTTTTCTAGGCGTTCATCACCTTCTGCGTTTAATTATTCATTTGACGGGTTATGCCTAGAAAGAGTTTTTGAATATAAATATCTTGGCCTCCTTTTCACGCCAGATTTATCTTGGTCTAGGCACATTGACACGACATGCAACAAATCTCTTAAAAGACTTGGATACCTGCGGCGTACCTTACGTGTGGCACCTCAAGATACTAAGCTTTTAACTTTTAAAACTTTGATTCGCCCGATCCTCGATTATGGTTCTATTATTTGGTTTCCCTATAAACAGTCCGATATAAATAAAGTCGAATCAGTTCAAAAGAAATCGGTACGTTTTATTTGTCGTCGGTATGACAGAAACTTTTCTCCTTCTTCGAACCATTCCGTGTTAGGCCTAAGACTTCTTTTTGAGCGTCGTGGTATTGAGCGCCTAAAGTCTTTGTATTTCATGATTAACTCATCACGTTTTGACTCTTTAGATAGCTATACATAAAGTTTCTCAAGCCAACTGCAACTATGAGCCACCACGAATTAAAAATTTCACGTTTTCATCCTCGTACTGATACGTTTAAATACAGTTTTTTTCCTCCCACCATTGAACGCTGGAATTTGTTACCAGGAAACATCCGATCACTACAACCAGATGAATTTTTGTGTGCCGTTGACAGTGGTTCATGGTGATGCCTGGACCGTCTGTGTATAACTCCCACTCCTGCCATAGCCCCACTGGGGCTGCAGTATGTATAAATAAAAAATAATAAATAAAAAAAAAACAGAGTACAGAGGTGGAGGAATCGCAAGCTGAGTGTCGATAATGTCTGCGAAGAACACCTGGACCCACAGGGTACCGAAACATCAAAGCTTATACTTACCTTTGCTACGCGCTGGTACCATAGATGTAATATTGGGCGCGTTAAGTCCGTGCTCCGGAGCGCGAGAGTTGGACGCTCTGTTCACTGAACGGACAGGAGTGTCGCCGGAGACATTCGAGCGCGCTCTTCATGCGCCCAGCATTTCTCGGAGCGCAAGTGACTTCTTCGCGCTCCACGACGTCACGTCCACAAACAAGATCGCTTCGCTGTTGTTGAGATTGTCGAGACGAAAGGTGTAGCGGGACAACTGCCTCTTTTCGGTTGATTAGTGCTTAGTCCAGCAGGTAAAAACGATTTGATTTGAAAGCCAAGACATCAATTAGCGTTCCGGAAAAGGTTTGCTCGTGCATCTCGCCTGAAAACGAATTCATCTATCAAAAGGTAGTGTGCCGACTGCACGGCGACAGAATAGTTGTAGAGATGAGGACATTCGGACCGGTGTCCTTTTTAAAATGCTTAGCCCAATGAATAAAAATATTTTGATTGGAAGGCCGAAACATCAATTCGCGTTGCGGAAAAGATTTGTTCATGCATCTCGCCTGAAAATGAATTGACGTGCTATCTATCGAACAGTGGTGTGCCGGTATCGGCGTAGCAGATCGACGAATTCCATCTTGCGCTGCGAGACGGCCCGGAACACCTGACAAGTTTGACAGCTTAATGCGTCAACAAGCAGGTTCAAGAATGTTGTCTTTCATTTAAATCTGAACAGCATGCATGGTCAATCAATAGATCGGTCAAGGTAACTTTCCACATACAGGCTCGAAGCGAATCTTCAAACCTTTCAGAATTATTAAAACATTGGTAGAAGCTTCCTCATGTTACCGTCTTTTTTTTAAATTACACTCTGCCGCTCTACAAAGGCCCTAACTAATTTATCTTAGAAATGACTGCGGCTTCTGCCACCCATATCATGAGATGCCGGGTTTGTCATAATCGTGCAGTCTGAAGTGGCTCATGCGGCTCGTCAATAGTTTCATTTAATTGCTGCGCTTGGAGTATGACACTCAGAACGTCAGAGTGGGAGTAAAAGAGCGCGGACTTAATGCGCCCATTGAAAATTAACTGCTCAACACACCTTTTTGGAAAAGGCTTGTGCATGTCCTAGCTAGGCTCTCAAGAGAGCACTATTTTTTGGCTGATGCTATAGAACTTGGAAAAAATTAAGAAGCTTCTAAGCTTCCCAGGGGAGGCATTATGGGGGTTCATACCTTCCATAGTATAAGTTTTCCCAGTGCCAGTTTGTCCATATGCGAATATTGTTCCGTTGAAGCCCAGCAGCACGGAGTCGACTAATGGCCTGAAGGTTTCGTCGTAAAGATCCATCTGTTTCGAACTTTCAAAACAACAAAAAGAGAGTTATAATGAAGCATTGGGACAAGCAGTGTCGCACGAAGGAAAGAAAGAACTCACTTCCAGTCGTAGACGGCGTCGAAAGTGTACTGCTTCAAGGCTTCCACGTCGCTACTTTTGGGGTTGCGGATTGTGACGACACCACTTTCCGGACACAGTCCCACGATTCTGGAATGGGAAAGTTTAAAGTCGTCTGTGCTGGCTCACTCGTGCAGCAATGGCAAAAGAAAGGTGGGAGTGGCTTTCGCTTTTTTTTTTCTTTTTACCTTTCGTAACCGTCGCCAATCTCTCGTTCGCTCATGGGGCGACACCTCACCACCACTTTGACAGATTCCGATTTAGCCGATCGCGCCTGCAAGAAAACGACGTAACACACGCCAATTTGTGACCTATCATGCACATCCAACTAAGTCAGACTAGCCTGCATGCGATCTGAACTTCAAAATTTTATTACGAAGATGGGGATATGGATGCACGTCAACGTTCCTTGAGGCTAAACGCGAAGCTGCTCTGATTTAGAACGGACATCGCGATCTTACCATGTCAGCTGCAGCCTTGCCCATATTTCGAAAGTTTCAGAAGTTTTTTTTTTTATTATTTTTTTATTGCCAATGGAAGAAAATGGGCGTCGTGGAAAGGACGATATCTGAAAACAACGAGGAAAAACAGATATGCAGTGAAGTTTGAAGTTTCTCACAAGTTGGAGGTAGCCTAACTTCGCAATGGCGTGAATGCTATTTATAGTTCTTAGCAATTCTTCTGTCTTTAATCAATCACGAATAAAACCGAGTATAGCCTCTTTTTGATAAGTAGCGACGATTTGTGGGGCACTCAAAACATTAACGGATGATCCCTGGAATTGGGATCAACACCGTGAGGTTACGAGCCCTGGCGCGACTCCGATTCACATAGCTCTTCTTGAACCTTCAAAATCGCATATGTGCTCCTAATGTACACTCCTCTTTTATTTAGTGGCAGTCTCGTTAGTATCAGCAGCCGATATTACGTCGGCTACGCTCGTTCCAAACCCCGATGACCCATCGGTAAGCCCCAAGCTACGTCAGAGCTAGGCTCGATCAGCAGAGAAGCTGCCCGAGCGAAACCATCAACGACCTCGGAAAAAATCGCGACACAGTTGGAGTGAAAATTGACCTATTTACCTTTACGGAAGCTGTAACATCGCGTAAATCTATTACGACCACGGGTCGCTTTCAGACGATCCGTGGTGAACTGCAAAATAGGTTCGGCCTGGGGGCCTGGGTTGACGGCTCCCAAGGCTCAGTAACCCGTGGCAACGAGAGGCTTTGCTTGGCCGCTTTGCTGGCTTGGCTATGGATCTGGAGTGGATTTTGACTGTTCTTGGACCCGAACCGGAACTACCGGAACGGAACCCCGTAATTTCACGTGGCGGTTACCGGTTCATTGGAAGCGGTTTGGCTAGTTTGGCGCAATAAAATGTGAGCCGCGCCTTCTTGCGGGTGGCAAAGCCACGCCAATTAAATATTGACCTTTTATTGCAAACAACGCTCTATGCAAATGCCCCGGTCTGAGGGACTCAGGGGTGTCGCGAACCGGCTGAGGTTCGAGTTCGACCAGGTTCGACTTTTTCGAACTTTTAGTGCAAAATTCGACGAACCTTGTATTGAGCTTCGACTCGTGTGCGCATGCGCGACAGGCTGGTCAGTTGGCTTCGGATTGGATGGTGATGGCTAAGGGATGAATTAAGGACAGCGCTGATAGGTTATTTCAGTTAATAGAGTACAAAGAATTAAGTGATTAACTTCTTCAGTGATTAGAATTAGTTTATTTTAATTGCAACTGTTTATAAAATAAAGTAACCCTTTTCATAATAAAAGAATTCTCCAAACCTAGACATGCTTGTATTAAGGTCTGGCCACACTGTCCATAAAGTCGAACCGGTCGAATCTGGTGAAAAGTTCGAAGGTTCGTCGAACCGGTTCGACCCAGTCGAACCCCGAAAGTTCGACCTAGAAATCTGGTTCGACAAAAGTTCGCGACACCCCTACGAGTCAGAACCAGTTACTAACTCCGTGATAATACTACATAACAGATTCAAACTGTCAGCCACCGAACAAAGTTCCGGTAATGTCACCACAGCGAACGACGTTCTCGAATGCTCAGTTGAAGACGATGACAGAGGGCTTCACACAAAATTGAGAAAATGGTTGAACTAAGGCTTTAGGTTGAACGAGCGGCATGCTGATCTTGCTAGTCTGACAAGCCTACAAAAAAAAAAAAAAAAAAAAAAATGTACAAACGAACATTTTCTTCTCACCCTTGCCTCTCCCCGGCCTCCTTCCAAGGCGCGTCGAGTTGGAGAATCATCGCCGAGTAACGTTGCCTCCAACGACCCTTGTTTTTTGTTTTGTTTTGTTTTTTGCAAGATTAAACTGAACACGTTGAAGATTGTTTTTTTTTTTTATTGAAATGAAACACAGGCGACCCTACAAACTATACTGCCGATGCAGCGCGGTGCTTGTCCCACCTTCCTTCAGCGTGTCGCTGCCCTCAAGGGGAAGGTCACGTGGTGCGCTTTCTGTGCTCGATTAGTTAAATGGCTCATTGATTGACTGCAACTACGGTCTATTTTGAGGTCAAACATTCGCGGACGCGTAGGCTTCCGTGCCTAGAGTGGTGGAATCCGCTCCGACACTTTGACATTTCGTAGCCAAGCAGCCAAGCGGGGCTTTGGAATCGCCACTGCCGCTACCGTGCTGCCAGGGTCAAGCTCTCCAGATGCCTAAGTAGAGGAGGGAACTGAGCGAGCTCGCTGATCACGCGGTTTCTTTGTGTCTCTGCCTTTGATGATGATGTATTTTTTATTGCGTATGCAATAATAACGACATGTAAAAATATCTGACAGTATGTAGGATCTTGGCAATATAAGAAAGAAATGCGCCCTAACTTTTCCCATTAACCAATTATTGACACAATTAGCCCTGAACCGCTTTCGTTGAACCGGTAACCGCCACATCAGATAAGGGTTTTGTTCCGGTTCGGGTTCAATATGAAGCGTTCGATTTCGGTTTCGGTTTTGTACCGGTTCAGTCAAAAATAGCGGTTTTGATCCGGTTTTCGGTTCGGGTTCGGGTTCGGTTCGACACTCTGATATATCTGCCTATGCCGAAAGACTAAAAAGCTATTCTTTGTGTGCATGTGTGTATTTTTTTTTTTTGCAATATTCCCCAAGGAAGAAGAAAGCGAACATAAACATCAAAATAAAAACAAAAAGTTGACGGCTGTCGGCGCTTTTGTTCCGCTGTAGCGAGATCTGGAGGCGCCAAGAGGCGAAGCCGCGATGAGCGCGACACTGCGGCGCCGGTCACCCGTCGCCCTAGACGCTGCTTAAAGAAATTTGTTTTTCTGTGAGCGCTTTCTGGAAACAGCAAGTCGCCTGTTGTATTTTTGTCCTTTTTTGTTTTCTCTTAATCTTCTTTCGATTGGCCTTCGCTGTCTTTCTCCTCTCCAACTCAGTCGTTCGAGCAAGTCGTTCGGGCGTGCGGCGTAGGTAGTTTGCCGTTTCGATCTGGATGAGCATTGTACCGGCGTGCTGTCGTGTACCAGTACTGCGTGAGCCCGTACAGACCCCCAGACTAGCAGTCGTACTTCACTGGCTAAATTTCTCATCTACAGTGGGTAACAATGTCGCCATGTTCTGGCAGACTAAACTCTAAACAACTAATGACTAATTTTTTTGTGGGTAGTTTGCGAGTATACGGTGCATACTATCGTCAACGGTGTCACTGTGTGTGCCTCACTGACTTCACGTGTGCTCTCAAAAGACGACCAGCCCATGTCCCCCTGTACTCCCTCATTTGGGGTCTTTCCACGAGCTTCCAGTGCCAATCTGCCTACGCTTCTTTGTCGAATTTATTATCCTGATTGAATCTCTGACTTCATGCACAGTGCCGCATGACCAAAAGACAGTCCTGGTACCACCACTCCTTTCCATATAACTCTGACCACTTCATATCCAATCTAGTTTCATAGTGCCTTGAGTTTTATAATAGATTAATTTCTTTTCCTTTTCTAAGGTATATTGTCCTCATATTTCTCTGGATATTTCCTTCCCTCATTGAGCCAGACTCCCAAATATTTATATTTTCCTACATGGTCGATTACAAAGTCTGTATCTTCAGGGGTTCCTTCTTTTCGTTAAACACCATTACTCCAGACTTGTCACTGCTAAACTCGTGCCCAAGGTGTCCCGTTTCCTCTCCATATATTCCAGCTAGTTCCCATTAATGTATCCTGGTTATCTGCCATGAGTTTTATGTCGTCCGCATACACCAGTCCTGCTGTTACCTGAATCACATTTCTTCATCGTTCCATATAACTCACATATCAAAACCTAACTTGTTTTGCTCTAATTTATTTTCCATTTCCCTGAGATATATAAAAACATAGTAGAGGTGACAGTGGACAGCTTCGCCAGAGCCCTCTTCTTCTATCTCTTCGGAATACATTTTGGAGCCCACCGAGTATTTGCATATCTTCTGCCCATTCCTCCATTCTCCGCTTTACTATCTGCATAGCTAATCTGTAGAGAACTGAAGTTATCGTTATCGGGCGATATGACTTAATGTTGTCTTTCGTCTCATTTTATTTAGCTTCCAATCATTGGGTACCTCTCCTCCCCTAATTACTTCATTGATCTCATGCCGTAACTTCAATTTGCTTGTTTTAGAGCGCAGCTCTTAGGCGCCCGTTTCCGGCTTGAGCGGCGTCTGCGTAACCGTGCGGTGCATGATGGGTAAATATCCCCGCTAAATCTAGCGGAAAATTTTTCCCGCTAAATTTAGCGGAAAAATTTCCCCACAAAATCTAGCTGAACATTTTCCCCGCTAAATTTAGCGGAAAGATTTTCCCGCTAAATCTAGCGAAAAATTTTCCCCACTACATTTAGCGGAAAAACTTTCCCCGCTAAATCTAGCGGGAAATTTCCCCTGCTAATTTAGCGAAAAAATTTCCCCGCTATATCTAATGGAAAAGTTTCCCCGCTAATTTTAGCGGAAAAATTTCCCCGCTAAATTTAGCGGAAAAATTTCCCCACTAAATTTAGCAGAAAAATTTCCCCGCTAAATTTAGCGAAAAATTTCCCCGCTAAATCTAGCGAAAAATTTTACCCACTAAATTTCGGAAAAATTTCCCCGCTAAATCTTCGGACAATTTTTCCCGCTATATTTAGCGGAAAAATTTCCCCGCTAAATCTAGCAGAAAATTTTACTCGCCAAATTTAGCGGGAAAATTTCCCCGCTAAATCTAGCGAAAAACTTTCCCCGCTAAATTTAGCGGAAAAAAATTCCAGCTAAATTTTGCGATAAATTTTTCCCGCTAAATTTAGCGGAAAAATTTCCCCGCTAAATCTAGCGGAAAGTTTTACCCGCTAAATTTAGCTGAAAAATTTTCCCGCTAAATAGACCCTTTCCGAAATTCAGTCTGGCCACTTTGATCACTATCATCATCTGTGGAACGGCATCTGTGCCATACCAATGGCGGCCTTCTAGTGACTGATAAAGGAAGACGTTGAAGATGCTCCTAAGCGGATCTTGCGAGGCCTGTACATTCGGGGGTCAGTACGGTCAGTACGACGCGACGTAGGAATGGAACACGAGAGCTACGTAAGTGTTTATTTCTAATAACTCAGAATCAGTCAATCTGTGGGCGGGACATAATCGGCTTTAAAGCACTTTGGTGTATAGAATTTTCTCGAGGCATTTGAGTGGGTTGGAGCAATTCACAACTTTCAGCGATGGTGGTACCGCGGTGTGAGAATAGCGCTCCCTAGCTCCTGGATGATCGGCTTTACAATAAAGATGCTTGACAACACCTTCCTGAACGTGAAACAATAAACTAAGGCTCTAATATTGCTCGTATATAGCAACACTAGAATTACTCACGCCTTGCAGATCCAGCCTCGTACTGCTGTTCTACGACGATCATCCAGATGACAGCCATTTTGGTAGGCACCAGTGCGCCCCCTATAGGTCGTGAAAGTTGCGAATGTTCTGAATGCAGGTTCTTGGTCACCATCGAACTGAAAGTGATCGAGAAAGAACTCACACTGAACAATTCCTCACGTGCCGTTGACTTGCGAAAGTGACGGTGCCGATACAAGTTCATTTCCGCCATTGATATGGCAAAACCTTAAAGGGGTACGGAAGCGAAAATTGAAATATTCAAATTTCGTTCGGAAATGAGTCAAGCATGATGGTTAATAACCGTAAATGATAATCGCACGTTTGTATTTTGAACGATTGGCTATATTTTTCGTTCCAAACGGTGCACTCGAGCGAGCGCCCGAAGAGAAGCGAACGGAGAACGCGATGCGTCATGGGATATCCGGCGCAAACAAAAACAGACAGAAAAGATTCCCCGCATTCGTGACGTAGCAAGGCTGGTGGGGTTATGAGCTCTGCCCTTGGTGGCGTTGTCAGCGTTGTGGTGGTGCCAATAGCGTCAACGCGTTACAACCGAGCCGTTCGAAGTCCCCGTGGGGTGACGAGCGTGTGGCTGGCCCACGGAGCACGTAGCTTCCACAGCACTGTCAGCTTAGAGGTGAACGGGGTGGGAAGAGCAACTTTTGTCCGAGTTTTGAGCGACGGGCTAATCTTCTAGGGGGAGAATGGCTGTTTCCGGGTGCACAGACGAGGGTCCGAGAAAGAGGGGAGTCCCTCCTTTCCGTCTCCTTGGACTGTTTGGTTCAATGCGTGATTTGTGAGTTGAGGAGGAAAGCTTAGAAGGAAAATGTTGCAATGCCAAAGAGCGGCGCTGCTCCGAAGGAATCTGCTACGTCACGACTACGTAGCAAGTTCCACAACGTTGCTAGATCACCTCCCAAATATGCTCCGCATGCATCCACCAGGTGCACATTGAAAGATCGTTTATTTAGGTTTAAAATTACTTTTCTTGCGCCTTTCAACGGAAGACTGGTGTTTGTGAGGTTAGGGTGCAACATTCAACACATTAAAGCTAGAAAATGAGCGCTGGAATTTCGCTTCCCTGCCCCTTTAAAGGACACATGCAAAGAAAAAAAAATTTTTTTTTAAACGGCTTAGATGGAAAAAGGATGTCATAAAACGATTTTACAACGAAGAAAAAAAAAATTTTAGAGCTATATTTACGGCGCGAGATGATTTTTTGTCAAGCGCGGTGTAACGCTCCTCCTTTCCACTTTTCTCTCTCGCGCCTGTGCGCTCCGCGGGGAGGAGAGGTAAGCCGCTTGGATTGGCTTGGCTGCTCGGCTAAACAAGGTGTCACTTCCGTTCAACTTCGGCGCGCGCTGTGTTGTTGGCAACGTTGGTTGTTGGGTTTGTACGCTGGTCGTGGAAGCGGTGGTAGTAGTCTGCTCCGCGTCTTTTACGATAGATCCCGAGTTGAAGCGCAGACTCGTCGACCGGAGCAGGCAGCTCGGGCTTTGCCCCTACGAGGACACGCCTCACAGACCAGCGAACCCCCCCGCGGAAAGCTCCGAGGCCAGCGATACGCTTCTCGTGCGGTTTGCCTCGACGCACGACAGCGGGTTCTCGTCGACCGTCTCGTCACTCGACAAATCGTTTAGATTTGTCCAGTGACGAGATGCGATTTGGCTTTAAAGTCACGCGTTGGGTTCGCTCGCTGCGTGGCTCGAAGGCCTCCGAGGCGAAGTGACGAGAGCACACCCGGACATTCTTCTCGCCAGACGTGCCAGGCGTACGCCCGATCGCCTCTAGCCAGATCGCTCTCAAATGCTCGTCCGCCGGTACCGCATGTTTGCTGAAATCCTCCTGGTCACGATCACGAGAACTGCAGCCTTTCGTCGAGCAGCGGCGTCGCTTTCGTTGAACCGGCATGTCAAAAACAACACCGCGCCGACCGCGTCCGTCAGCTCCGCGCCCCTTCGCAGAAAAAATGGCGGACTTTGTTTGGTTTCGTAAGCGTCAAAACGGAAGTGATGATTTTCTTATACTTGAAGTTTCTCAAAAGTCAAAATATTCTGTTACAAAATAAGTGCAACAAAAAAAATGAAGAAAATAAGTATTTTTCAAAAACCATAGAAAGCTTTCGAAAGAGCGCAGGCACCACGTGATAAATAAGGGCCAGTCACGTGATAAATATGGCCACGTTTCCGCGGGGCCCGCGGGCGCCAACTACAAATTGGTATTGCGCCGTAAATAAAGCTCTAAAAATTTTTTTCTTCGTTGTAAAATTGTTTTATGACATCCTTTTTCCACCTGAGCCGTTTAAAATTTTTTTTTTCTTTTCATGTGTCCTTGAACTGCTTTACAAACCACCAGATGGCACTGAATTTCGGAAAGGGTCTATTTAGCGGAAAATTTTACCAGCTAAATTTAGCGGAAAAAATTTCCCCGCTTAATCTAGAGGAAAAGTTTACTCACTAAATTTAGCAGGAAAATTTCCCCACCAAATCTAGCGAAAAACTTTCCCGCTAAATTTAGCGGAAAAAATTTCCCGCTAAATTTAGCGGTACATTTTACCCGCTAAATTTAGCGGAAAAATTTCCACGCTAAATTTGGCGGGAAAAAATTCCTCGCTAACTTGAGCGAAAAATTTTCCCCGCTCAATTTAGCGGGCAAACTTCCCTGCTAAATTTAGCGGAAAAAATTCCCCACTACATTTAGCGGAAAAGTTTCCCCGCTACATTTAGCGGAAAGATTTCCCCGCTAAATTTAGCAGAAAAAATTCCTCGCTAGATCTAGCGAAAAGATTTCTCCGTCAAATTTAGCGGAAAACTTTCCCCCGCCAAATTTAGCAGAGAAAAATTCCGCGCCAAATTTAGCGGAAAAAATTCCCCGCTAAATTTAGTGGGACATTTTTTCTGCTAAATTTATCGGAAAATTTTCCCCTAAATGGGAGCCGAGCAGGACAGGAGCAGGGCCACAGCCCCCTCTCCGTACCTTCCCCTCCTCCTCCTCAAGAGCTGCACTCTAATTCGGCGTTACAGGGAGTTGTAAACGATTTTCATTTTTTCCTAGTGTCTTTATGAGTTCCATCGGTATGTCGTCTGGGCCTGTCGATGTACCTGCTGGAACCTTACTTTCTGCCTTCTCCCATTCTTTTGTGGTCGTCTCCATTGTTACACAATTCTGCTCCTCCTCTACACTGCTGCTGTCAATACTACCCACTGTCCATGGGCGTACCAACCGGGGGGGCAAGGGGGGCGCTTGCCTCCCCAGTTCTCAGAGTGGGGGGGCAAGGCATGTGTTTTGCCCCCCCCCCCCCAGAAACAGCCGCCACCGGGCAGGGCAAACACTGTTCGGCGGCGCCCAAGGGATACCTAGGGCACCGCCCCCCGGCCCTGGGGGGGTCTGGGGTCTGGTTTGCCCCCCCCCCCCCCCCCCCCCCACACACACACTCAAAAGCAAGTTGGTACGCCACTGCCACTGTCCCCCTCTGCTCAAGCTGGGAGAAAGCCACTTCGATTTTCCCCTCTTGTGTGATCAGTAAGTGTTGTAAACCCTTTGCCTCTCTTCCCTGCGTTTTAATGTGCGTCCAAAACCTTTTTGCTGCATTCCTATCTTTTTTATTTCTTTCCATCATCCGTTGCACTTCTACACTTCCAATTTTGGCCTGTATTAAAGCTGATGCCTCCCTTTTCCGCTCTTGGAAGTTCTCCCATTTTGATGCTACTCCAGTTGGCATGGCTCCCTTTTTCTTTGCCCTCCTTTGTTCCCTAGATGCCTCTTGCGCCGCAATATGGCTGCTTTGACCTCCTTATCCCACCAGGTTTTTGGTTTGTGTCTTCGTTTTTGCTTTCCTCCTTGTTTGATTCGAATGCTCCTCTAATTCTCTTTTAAAGATTCTTATTAGATCCTCATACGTCCATTCTCTTTCTGGTTGTTTCGATACTATGTTCTCAATACTTTTAGACACTTTTGGTATTTGAGCTTCACTTAGTTTCGGCTTACACCCTCGTTCCTGAGCTTGTTGTTCTGGTTCGGATGCGCCAAATTTAATCATAATTATTTTGTGGTCACTCCGTAAGCTTTTTGTGCCTTCCTCATCTATTTCCATACTTCCTAACCCGTCATACAGTTTGTGGGACATGAGGCAGTAATCTATTGTTGAGTTTGAGTTGTTTCGTTTCCACGTTATTTTCCCGTCGCATTTTACTGGCTCATTAACTAACACTGGGTCCAGGGCATCCCAGAAAATTTCTAGCAACTTTCCGGCTGTATCTGTGAACTCTTCAAACTCTTCTAAGTGGGCATTCATGTCTCCTATGATAATTATTTCCTGATTAATGACAATTTCTCCGATGTCCCTCGATATACGTGTAAAGTTTTTTTGTATTTTCCTCCCTCGAGACATTTCTTGTTTTCAGGTAAGCAAACCCCAGGAGAGTGCTTAGACCTGTTACCCTACCTGTTAGCCATAAGTGCACTCTGCAGCTTTCCTTCTCTCTTTCCCAGTCTTGTCCTTTAACTAACGTGCCTAGACCTCCGCCTTTGCTTTCACCTCCCCTCCGGTTGCATCCCATCCAGGAGTAGCCTGGTATGTAGGGTGGTTCCTCCTCATTTCTAAGGTGCGTTTCTGCAACCCCATACGCTGTAAAATTTTCAGCCTCTAATTGTTCACCAATCTGCTCCCGCTTTATTCTGTCTCTACCTCCCTGCATGTTTATGAACCATATATTGAGCCGATGATTTCTCTTATTTCTACGGGGTTTCCTCACGCTCTCCCTGCTGCTCCTGCGGTGCTGACACCCAGGCGCTTCTCCCGACTCTGGTACCGGTACGTACCTATGGTACTGGTACACCAACACCGGTGCCCTCCGGCTTCTTTGGGTCCCCTACACTCTTGCAACCGAGTACGACCGAGAGAGACCAGACCGGTTTTAAGCCTCTTGCGACGTCTTAGGACCCGATGCGCTGCTGCGTAGCTGGTTCTCGTCGTAAGAGACTTAAAAACCGGTCTTGTCTTTCTCGGTCATACTCGGTTGCAAGAGTGTGAACGGGCCTTAACTCGAAAGTCCCTAACAGAGATGGAAACATTACTTTCAAGTTTTTTGATGGCCGCCAGCGCGGAGCGCCGTAAAAGGTGTAGGGAAAGCATTAAAAACGGCGGCACCTGCCCCCCCCCCCCCCCCCCCCCCCCTCTCCCTTCCTGTTGCAGAGAGATGAATGGAGGCGCGAGATCACGGCGTGATCACGGCATTGAAGTGAGGTTTCGTCAAACAGCTTACTGCGGGATTACCGAAAAGGATGCGGCAGACCGAGTGGCTGCCTGGCACCGCGCAAGGTCACACGAGCGCCCGAGCGCAGTGTGGCACGCAGGGGAGAGCGGCGCCTGCAGAAGGTCTTGTGCACACCCGTGTTGCACCGACGGCAGACGCCAAACACCTTCTCTTGCGCTGCCACACCTACGCGAAGAAGAGGAACACACTCCTGACCAGGTACCAGGAGCTCGGCTTCCCCGTGGATCTCGAACGGAGTTAAACTATTCAACGATTAAAGAAAAAAAAAAAAATCTTGCGAATATTTTTGCACTCAAAAAGTTTTAACTGACCACATGGCTCTCTCGTGGATCAAAGGGTTTCAGAACTCTGCAAGACGTCTCACTAAATAGGCACTCACACTGCAACACTGTTCTCTATGAGATCAGTGCCTCAGCTCGTCAGCTCGCTTGCGCGTTGTTCAAATATTACTGGAAAACGTTTTTTTATTATTATTTTATCCGAAGAATGGTTTATGAAAAGAAAAATAGCAAACCAAAAACGAAAGCCAGTCGCGTGTAGTAAAAACTTGAATGAAAGCGACTTCGTGTACCCCGTTGGTAAGCAGGGTGCACGAGTAAGCAAATGTCCTTGAAACAACTGGCTGAAAAAGGCGGTTGTTTCAACCGCCTCTTTCAGCTTCGTTAAGTAAAGATCAAGGATGCTCTTCATATGGAAATCCAGTTACCCTATGCAACCCAACTCCTACTGCTTTGTCAGCGACCTTCGTTACAAATTAATCACGGTTAGGAGATCGACTTCAAATAGCCTCGGGCACGGGACATATTTTGCCCCGCAGCCCCGCTTCAATTATATTCTTGCACTCACCTCGCATACCTTTAAAATAAGAAGCGTAGAAAAAATAAGGTAATTATGTTAGGTTTCTGCACGGACATTATAGGGACTTCCAAGGCTCCGGAAGTGCGCGGTACGCGGAACACGGCAGGCATGTTTCCAGGGGGTGGGGCCCATGGGGCCCGCCCCCCCCCCCCCCCCCCGAAATCTTTGATTTTGCTGGGACCTCCTCTTCCCCCTCCCCCTCATACAGCATTTTGTCATGGGCGGCCCCCCCCCCCCCCCCCCCCCCCCCCGAAACAAAATCCTGGCTACGTGCCTGGAACACGGTAACGGTTTGCTAAAAGTCCCTAATGTTTCTTGAAGTATGGCACCTATGTATACATGTAACGTCAAAACAGTAAAAGGTTTATTTCACAAATAAAAAGAAACGTGCGTTAGATTTTATTTGTAACGGTAACGCGTCCCATTTATTTGATGTAATCTGTTGGTAATGTGGTCCTTCTATTTGCAAGTAACAACTACCGTATTGCGTTACTTTTTTTTTCGAGGGAAAGGGGGGGGGGGGACCTGCTATACAATACAGTTTGCGTTGAAGCTTCAGTTAGTTTCTAACACTGCTTAGCGCACAGCCAGCGCGACCTTCAAATCTCTGTCCCCGCGTGGCTTGCCCAAAGGTCGCAGTCCGGACTTCTTGAGGACCGAGCGCGGTCGGTAGTAAACCACCATCCTGCCATGGAGAGCCATGCAGCACATCTCGAGTCCCAGAGCGGCGGCTGCGACGACGAATCCCACACCGAGCAGGTAGAAGCTGCCGCTGAAGTCGCTGGCGCTCAGCGGATTCTCTCGGCGCTGGTGGAACTCGTGCCTCGGGTCTTCAGTGACCTCGTCCAGCCTCCGCATTGCCTGACTGAGCCACTTCTTCAGATGGCCCGTCTCGAACAGCGCCCGGCTCCTGTTGGTGCGCAGCAGGACGACGCTGTCTTAAAGTCACACTGCTCCTTATTATGCAGTGTTGCGGAACCCCCCTTCCAACTCAATTTCAGGGAATTGCATTTTCTGAAAATAATCCATTCCTCAGAACGCCTAGAAATGGAAACACTGGGCCCATTTCTATTCCTGAATGGCTGAACCGTCCCATTCCATTCCTCTAATTCCCAACCGCGAAAGATGGCGCTTGACAGCTACATTAAGTTGCCGGCAAATAACGTCAGCATAAAAGTAACGTTATCGAATGCATAAACAACTGCAAAACTACCCAAAACATGTCCCGAAAGCACTGATTCTACTGAGCCGAGCGGTGGTCACACAAAGTGCTGGTGAAAATTTGTATGGTGCAGATGTCGACCTCGGGACCAAGCGTAAAAGACTAGTAAGATGGCAAAACTTTAAACCACCCATTTTATTTATAAATGTTCCCGGACATTTCATCGAACGCCGTTTCGTCGAACGCTGTTTCATCGAAAAAATGGACGTTTCATCGAACGCCGTTTCATCGAACGCCGTTTCATTGAACGCCGTTTCATCGAATCGCTGATGGCCGTTTCATCGAATGTCTTTTATATAAAAAGTGTGAAAGACGCTCTGTTATGCAGGGATCGAGTGCATTTTCGTGTCATCCACCCATTTCATCGTCAGGTTTTTTAATGTCCAAATTTGTAGCTGTTACAATTTATTTTGATGCAAGTAACCCATGAAAATATTTGTACCGATTTTCATGTTTGTTTCCCATATTGTGCTTATCTGTTCACCCCCTCTGTATTACCCGATGGGCCTTGAGGGTATTGTAACAAAAAAATAAAAAGTCGCACTCCCGGTAAGAGCGCACTCCAACTCATGGAGGCCAGAAGGCGACTTAGGTTTTGCGCAGGCGCAACAACTTTAGCCATGTGAGCCTCCTAGCAGGCGCGTAGCCAGGGAGGGTGTTATGGTGTCAGAACACCCCCCGAAATTTTACTTTATTTATTACTTTATCATATATATATATACATATATATATATATATATATATGTATGTTTATTTATTTATTTTCTTTTTATTGTGTGTGTGACTGCATTAGCCCCTTGAAACACCCCCCGAAAATAATTTCTGGCTACACTACTGCCTCCTAGCCTCTCATGTCTTTCTATTGATACTTTTTTTACTGCCAGAAGCTTGCAGTAGCTAAAGCTGAGGTGATATTTATGAAACTACAACGAAACATTGTTTTTTTTAGTTCTAAGACTCAATGAAGACAAAAGTAAGTACGTCACTTCAAATTTTATTTGAAAACTTTCAGGGGTTCATGTGTTCGTGCGACAGCCATTCACCGTTTCAAATGATGAGCAATTGCTCTCAAAAAGTCCCCCACAGCCATGCTCCGTCGGTTCTCATAAAGAAGGCGGGCCTTCTTATTTCTTTTCGCTATGGCCTTCTCCTGGCGAGGAGGCTCTTGGGAACTCAGCATCGCCTCCAGCTTGTCTTCCGTCAGTTGATGTTGTGCGGCGATGCAAGTCAAAAACTTCCAGAACCCGGGATGGGCACCTCCGACCAGCTTCAAGAAGCGAGAATGCCACCCTGGCGTTTGATAAGACGGCGTTCGATAAAACGGCATTCGATGAAACGGCTTCGATGAAACGGCTTCGATGAAACGGTGTTCGATGAAGTGGCGTTCGATGAAACGGCATTCGATGAAACGGCTTCGATGAAACGGCGTTCGACGAAACGGCGTTCGATGAAATGTCCGGTCCCAATTTATAAAAAGACCGCATATATCCCCCCCCCCCCCCCCCCCTTTTCTCGGGGATACAAGGCAAGTGCACGCATCCATGAAACACGGGCAGTATGGCATTGTCGCTGCCTTGGTGGCTTACGACCGGTGCTGTAATCAACAGCCACATTGTCGCGTCTCGCGGCGCCAGGAACGAGACCTTGTCTGCCTACCACTCTACAGTTTTGATTGCCTTACTAAGGGTGCCCCTTTCAACCTGGAAGGCACATGAACCGGTCAGATAACCAAGCCGTTAGCCGCCCAAAGTGCAATGACGCTGTTTCAAAAGCCCCTTTGACCAGATCGACACAGCTCACATAGAGAACAGGGACCAATATTCCAGTATTCCATTCCCATTCCGTTCCGGGGTCATGGAAGGGGGAGTAATTCCGGAATCATTCCAACTCCGGAGTGGCAACTCCGCAACACCACTCCTCATACATCCTAAAAAAGACACGATGTTTACTGCAGACAGGCACGTAGCCAAGATTTTGTTTCGGGCGGGGGGGGGGGGGGGGGGGCGCCCGCCCATGAGAAAATGCTGTATGAGGGGAAGGGGGGAGAGGAGGTCCCAGCAAAATGGAAGATTTCGGGGGGGGGGGGGGCCGGGGCCCCATGGGCCTCCCCCCTGGATACGTGCCTGACTGCAGACATGATGGCAGAAATATCTGCGGAAACGCATCAAGCATATTCTATGTTTGTTTGCTTCGCACATATGCATGCTTCGGACATGTCTTCAGACAGGTTTTTTTTGTGTTTGTGGCCAGTGAGACAGTACCCAAGACTTGTCCCGTAAAGGAGGCCCACACTTCTCCCGGCGGTCCCCCTTTTCTTTGGACAACACCAAACAACAAGAAACAAACCTAAGACTTGTGTCTATCTGAAATACTCTACTCAAGATATTGTATTTCAAATACTATTTTGAAGTATCTTGGTATCTTGCAAATACTTTTGATGGAGAGTATTTGATCCTCTATTTCAGCGGTTTTCAAATGGGGGTCCGCGGACCCTTTGGGGTCCGCGAAGGCATTTAGGGGTCCTCGAAGCCTTGCCTTGTCAGTCAAGTTTAGCAATAAAAGTTGTCTTTTATCCGATTGAGACGAAACATTCCGATTTTCGGGTGAGTTTTCTCGCGTGTATGTCAATGAGAAAAGTCTACTTCCAGGGACTCCGGAACTATTTTGGGAGCGGGGGGGGGGGGGGGGGGGGGGCAAGTACTGCCGTATTTTTCATCATCATCATCATCATCAGCTTGTCTACGCCCACTGCAGGGCAAACGCTTCTCCCATAGCTCTCCAATTAACCCTGTCCTGTGCTAACTGCGACCAATTTATACCCGCAAGCTTCTTGATCTCGTCTGTCGGCTTTGTACGTTTTGTTTTCTTTTTATTTCTCATATTTGGCCATTTTATATATTTTTATTTTATTATTTTATTAATTGGTATAATTTTATTGACGTCTATTATTTTTTGTTTAAATTTATTCGTATTTATTTCACATGTTTGTATCCTCGTTTATTCTGCATTGGTATACACTGAAAATAGTTTCAGAAGTAAGGAATGTTTGCGCAGACTGCGCAAATGATGAAACGGGTTCGAAAGCTGGAAAAACATGTTTTTTAATATTTCAGCATTCGCTCCTGCAGTGAAGGAAATTTGAACGGGCGAAACTCCAGAAATGTTACAATAAACAAGAAAGTAGACACTATAGTTACAAAGCTATCGCTGATAGACGAGCTTCATGGCTGGCACGGGAGGGACAGGGCAGGGGAGGCTCTCAAATGCGGCCGAAGGTTGAGGTTCGTTCTGCCGTTCTACACACAAACTCTCTCATAACGGCATCCAATTGCAGTTCCGCAGCTCTCTTATTGTGCACGTGGAGCAGAAGAAGGTGTGTCAGCCTCTTCTGCGTCATTCGATTGCGTAAAAATGTTTTTACTCGCCTCAGAGCACTGAAAGATCGCTCTCCTGAAGCAGCTGACGCAGGCACAGAAAACACGAGTTGCAGGTACCGGACAACCTGGTCCATCATCTCTTGCAGATCTGCAGACTTACCCTGCAGTATCTGTAGAATGCGTTCACTTGCGGCCGGATCCTCGTCACGCAGGAGCGTGACGAGGACGTATTTATACAAAAGAATGTGGAAGTGGTGGAATAGAAACAAGTAAAATGAGGCAAAATAAATGAACTTCAAAATTACTATGAACTCGCGTAAACATCATGAAGTCAACATGCATATATTTCAGAAAAATTGTGCACATTGCCAGCCAACACAAGACATCAGTTACAATGTAAAGTAAGATCAGTTGAAGAAATTGACTTACAGGTCGAGGCATCGCTTGTACGTGGACGCTTTAATGATGAGCTCTCCCAAAACTCGGAGAGGCGTTTCTGTTTTTTAGACATTGCCGTTGTTGCGTCCGGAGAGCCTCGGCACTGCCGTTGTTGCGTCCGGAGAGCCTCGGCACAGCGGCGGCCGTCCCATACGCCGTCCGAAACTTCGCGCATGCGCCATGTGGTGGATTCGCTCTTCGCGCCTGCGAGCACACCCTCGCTTTGTCGTCTGCTAGAAACAGAGCAGACGACCCCACAGCGCTTCTAGATTTTCGCTGAACACGGTTCAGCGAACCACCGCGTAAGAGGTGCCCACAGTTAATTCCCTGACTCATGAAGATGTGTCCGCTGGATAAGGATAATCAACGCCACAAAATGTAATATCACCGTAGATTATATTTTTTTTATTTCAAAATTTGATTTCAGAGTAAGCGGTCGAAAAGTGGGGGGGGGGGGGGGGGCGGGGGCCCTGCCCCCTGTGCAAAAATGTTGGGGGGGCGACCGCCCCCCCCGGTTCCGGAGTCCCTGTCTACTTCACACCAGCCCTTAGTTATATCTACTTATTAGATCATTATCATAAATAATTTATACCTTTCCCTTCCCCTCACCACGAACGGGGTCCTCCGTCATCTCCGCCGACCCACAAGGGGTCCGCGAAACATCACTGGCTGAGAACCACTGCTCTATTTTATTACAATTCCGAGTATCTTGTACTCATTATCTTAAATACATTTTTGACATTCCGCCATTTTCCGAGTTTTTCGGTATGAAGTGACGTGGGTGTGGCACGATCAAACGTGAACAATCTTTCGAGCAACCAAATCGTATTGTTAGCTGCGATTAGCTACGGTCACTGGGATTGAGCTCGTGAAAACATCGCTTTTTTGCCGATTGCAACTCATATTTCAGCCCAAAGTTCGTGCAATGAAGGCTTTCCCCTCGCCTTCCCAAAGGCGCCTTTAGTTTCCATAGAGCTTCCCCCAAAAAAATCCTCAAACAAAAGGGGTGGTTTTGCGGAAGTAAAGATGCCACCCTGAGGCGCAACGCAGACCGGGAAACGACCTACAACAACAATGCAGACTTTAGTGTCAAGGAAATAACAAATAGAAGAAAATGAGAAGTGGACACACACAAAAGAAGACATTTTTGTTTTGCCTCTTGTATATTTGACCCCGCCGGGGCAAAACGTCAAGGTTTTTTTTTTTGTTTCTTTTCTATTTGTCACGAACACGTCTGTAAGCGAACATTGATAAGCAGAGAACAACACAGGAAACGAACTACGAGCTGGATGACCTCTAAGGTGCGACCACTGCCGTGGCTAATATGTCGGTTCTCTTTGTTATCCATTCACTCATATCCGTATCCCAAGTTCGTTTTATAGTGAACTCCCCAAATAGGGAATATGGATTGTAGTTAAACGATGCGTCTAAGGTGCGTCGGAGGACATGTTATTCCGCGATGTCACTATTGGCGAAACGCTCTGATCCGTTTGTCACCCCCACACCTTGGTGTTTATCCAACACAAGGCCTGTGCACGTGCCCACAGGCCTTGTGGGCATGTTCATGTTATCTTTTTTAATAGAGCGCCGGGCCCAGTGTAATGTAAAATACCAACAATTAGTGAAGTGACGTTAAGAGCCGGATCTCTCCCGAAAGCAGTCGTCAGAGGATGCGAGCTTGACCCACTTGGGCTTTTGTGCTGAGCTGGGCACCGTGCATGCTGCATTGTTCATGAAGGCTGCAGGGGTAACAAAAGAGCTCCTCCTACGCCTCACCGGAGAACACGAACTCCAGCCGAACGCCGACGCCGCGTTCGGTTAAGTCAACCGAGCGCTGAGTCATTGCATTTGTTTTCCCCATCCATGAAGTTCTAAAGTTAACCGCTTGAGGCGTTACGGTCTGATCTCCTCCCCAATAGGGAGTATTCACTGGCCGCCATATTTGAGGTCACTGTTTAGAGCGCATGCTCAGAACGAGCTCGCATTAATAGGCTGCCAAGACCGGCAATCTTGGTGGTGCGGAATGCACGTGGCGAAATAACTGTGGAAGCTCGCGTTCAGCACGCGCTCCGCAGCCGAGCACACAGCTATGGCCGCCAGTGAATACTCCCTATAGCTAAAGCGACCTCTTTCTTGTTGTCCCAGAAATGTTTTGTAACATGTATCAGTGATATTGCCACGCGCGTTGCGAAGCGAGCGCGTGGCCGAATGGTTACCGCGCTTGGCTCTCGCGCGAAGGCTCCGGATTTGATACCGGGGAGCGGACTGCACTTTTATTTATTCTTTCAACTTGACATTCTCGTAAATTCGAGAACCTTGTCGTCTGATCGAGTTACGAATGTTCTACGCGCCGAACGTTTTACGCCGAATGTTCCAGAAACACACACGGGTACGAAAGGTGCTCCGAGTTGCGGCCCGGAGTCAGTCTCGCCCCAGCGCTCGATCCTGCTCTTTCGCCGACATCGACGCCTGCGACGCTAGCCTTTCTCTATTTTGTTTTAGGCACAAGTTCGCCCCATTAACTTTTTAGTTTCTTCAGTTATTCGCCACCTCATGATTTGTCATTCGTGACAATATCCTGCTCCTTATAGTTGGACTGCATAAAAAGCCTTACGATACTCTTTTTTTCCTTTTCCGTTTTGTGTTGTTGCGTAATAATAAACCATTCTGGTAACCCAGCTTTACGCAGCTGTATAATTGTCGTTGTCACTGACGTCGATACAAATTATGCAATGCGGAAGTATCTTCAAAGTAATTGAATTACATTTCTAAGTATTCATACTCTACTCAAGATACTTTACAGTGAAAGTAACTTGAGTAGTATTTTAAATACTTTATGAAGCAGGTATTTAGTAACTTAACTTAAATACTTTTATCGAGTATTTTGCCCAACACTGCGAGTCAGATACACTCCATTTTACGATAGCTTGGCGAACTGTGAAGGCTGCGGTCCCCCGAGACCCAATAAAGGCCGGTTCCCACATGCGGCGAAGCGCTAATGTAGCGCTGCTCACGTGCCGTCAGCTCTTTATCGTCTGCCATGAGCACAGTCTGACGTGCGGTCAAAGCTGGGAACGCTCCCGCCAGGCGCGCTTAGCGCTGGCGCCATCGCGACGGCTTAGCGCGAGGTAAGCGCTATGCTGTAGCGCGCCGCTGCAATGGGTGTGAACAGGCCTTAAGAAGGGTCGGAGCAAGGCACGTGGACCACTGCATGGTCAACACCAACGTTTAGTCAACAAGCAACGCTCCCATGATTGTCCGTCACGTGCCCTCACTCCGACGCTCTTATGGGGTCGCGAGGGAGTCCTCACAGTTGCCAGGTTACCGTGAAACGGAGTCGGTGCCATGCATACTGTCTTCTTATGGTGATGTCCTTAGCGGTGACCGCGGCCTGTTGAACACCGATGCCTGGAAGCCAGGTCAAGCAACGCCTTGTGCTAGATTGTAGGGAAAAGAGCACGCACGCGGCGTTGAGCTGCTCCCTGAGCGGACAGTCCTTCTGGAGACCGCTCCTGCAGTACTCGACACCCATGTTGTCGTCCGCGACGCGGAGCCGAAGGCGTCTTCGGCGTCCAGGAGCGTCGACATGCCGCTGAGAATGGACGCCTTGGAGTCCATGTAGGCGTAGGGGTACTTGAGTGCCCACAGCAGCCCCGTCTGCCGGTCCGAGACAAGCAAGCGAGTTCTCGTCGCCCATCTGACGCAGTCGAACTTCGTTCAGGGCTCCGCTGCGAGCCATCTGAAATAGAAGAATGGATAGTTGAGCGAGTTGGTGGGAATTCATCGTGGAAAGAGCGGAAACAGCGTTTTTGTGTGTCTTCATAATAAAATTCGTCTGTTCATAGCGCTCGTTGCGTGTGTTTCTCCTACGTCCTCGTGTTTTCGCGGTGTTTTCACGATGCATCTGAAATAGTCACGCCCTATCGTGGCTGCGCAAGACAATAGGTGGGAAAAGCCAGTAGAAAGAAGTTTAAAAGGAGCCTTCTTGAATGAGGCTTCAGGGAGCTTCCTTTTCAAGTTCTTTCTGCTGGCTTTGACCACCTTGTGTCTTTGACTACCGAAAGGCAGTGGAGGTTTCGGTAACAGACTTGGCTTTTTCAACTAACCCTGTTAGCGCTGAAGAATCGGTCTCGGAAAAGCGTGTCGACAAGTAGGTTCGCCTTCAAGTCTACCATCGCCGAATGCGGCAATAGGTGTTAGTATAGTGACATTAATTGCCTTTAAAGAACACCCCTTAAGTTCCAGACTAGCAGCAGTGGCAGTTAGTTTATCAAGCGACGTTTTATTGACATATCGTATAATCAAAAGGCTCCGGCGTTCGTTTAATCAACACATTTTACGATAGATTGATATATAGATAGATAGATATTTATTTGTACATTGTCTCGTCGAAAGTGTCTTTCCGCACACATTGCCTCGGCCGACGGCATCCAGATGGTCGCCTAGCTTGCCAAACCCCTGGCGGTTCCGACGACTCTTGATGCAAGCTCGAGCCTGAGCGTGCAAATCTACAATGGCGGCCATATCTGACAACTGCTGACAACGAGCTTCCGCAGTTCTGTTGCAACGTGCATTCCACACAATCAAGATTGCCGGTCTTAGCAGGCTATTAATGTGAGATGGTTCCGAGCCTGCGCTCTAAACATCGCACTCAAATAAGGCGTCCATGGAGTGTACACTCGTAGGCTACCCGTATGTATTCGATGAAGATGGTTTGCCGGTGGGTGCAGAGCTTAAAGCCCTTGTGTCTGATGGCGTCCTCGAGCTGCTCCAGGTTCCTGATGGAGGGCTCATAGACGGGCACGCTCATGAAGGCCACCAGGCGGCCGCTGTACAGCGTCGTCATGACCAGCACGTACAGCCACCAGGGGCCCAGGAACAGGCGGTAGCCTGGGCTTTCGTGCTCGCCCTGCCATGCATCTGCGAGGGTAGTGGTTCTCCGTGACCGTTAGTAGAATAACGCCGGAAGGAAAAAGTGATGAGGATTCAACTAAGCGCAGTCTATAAGCGCGTTTTATGAAATAAACAAACAAGAGGATAATGTGCTCTTAGGTTGAATAACGAGCAAAAAACGAGGGCATGGTGAATTCACCCAAGATAACACAAACACAAAAGCCTGAAGTTACTTTTTTTTACCCTGAATGTTTGAAGATCTTGCTGCGTGGTAGCTACGTAGACGTGTGTGGCTACGTAGATCAGAAATAATAATAATAGAAAAACTATATGGAAAAGTATTCGCTCAAGAAAAGGCTGGCTGGGTAATTTTTTTCCTCGCTTGAAACTATAAAAAATAACAAAAAACTAAGGTCGCTGGAACTTTTTTTAACTAGTCAAAACGCTGGGAACACCAGTCAAAATGGCAACAATGACTTGTTTTGTCACAATTACCGCTGCAGTAGCTATTAAAGTTCTTCGATTTTTGTTTATACGTGGAATGGGCTTTGTGCATAAAGGCTAAAAGGGAAATGTTTACCACCAATCACCTAGTTGCAGTCTTAGGAAAAATAGTGAAATGAATGACCCTGCTCTTACTTCGCCTTAGTTCTTACTTTGTCCTTACTTTGTCGGCCGAGCGTTGAGAGGAGAAACCAGAAGTTAGGCCTATCTCCCGGGCTGCTCTCAGCAGGACTTAGGCGTAGAGCCTCAAGGAGTAGAGAGCCCACCAGCAGAGACAACGCCACAGACAGCCAGATCTGCGGAATGGAAGGCGGAGAGAATCGCGTGCGGTGTAGCCGTGCTTGTGCGAGTCCTTTCTTTCATGGCTTGTAATGAACTCGTCTTGATAACTAAGAAATAAAGCGACACCCTGCGGGAGCGTCTTTCATTTTTTTTTTTTACATCGTACGATACTAATGGCTTAAGTGTGTATGTTATGCGTATTCAACGTCATTCCTTTAATCTAAAACCTTCGTCACCAGCATTTGCTGATCTGTCTACATTCGCCACATATCCCTTCTATTACGCGGCGCGTGGGCTCCCTCGGCCGGCATGGGCCACTGGCCTTCCTGTCGCGTCGCGGGTGTCCTGAGCTAAATAAATACAAATAAGCAAACCATCAGTTCGCGTACACGCTGTTTCCTGCTTGTCTGCCTCTAACCTGATTGTCCGTGCTCACGTGATCAACGTTGGGAGGAAAAGACCACGTCCCATGTGGGGCTCAGTATTTTTATAGAAAAATCCAGAAACTAGATTTCATTTCACCTTACGTCCGGACGCAGCCGACGATATATGAGCAGATGGCCACCAATCATACAACGTCAAAGCTCATCAACGTAGAGTTCGTCATGTTTCTGTACCTGTTCTGTCATCACATGAGCCAATCATGTGCAGGAATCAGGCCCAGTGCATGGTTTGCGCTTTTGACAGATTGGTCTGAGCAGCTCGTAGTATCCGCTGCGTCCGGCCGTCAGCAGAAACGAAGTATTAGCGACGCGCGCGACCAAAAGCGTTAGTGCGGTCACAATTTGCGCTGCTCACTATGACGTCTTTAATATGTTATATCGCACCGTCATCAACCCTTTCGCAAAAGTTGGGGCAGTCAGTTCGACGTCAGTGCGCTGCACGTCGAACTGAAGCTTTGGGGTGTCGTATATGTGACAAGGAGTATAATGGCTACAGCCTTTTTTTTTTTTTTTTTAGAGTGCGGCGCTAATAGAACCTTGTGAAAAGGAGCGCTTGCTCCGTCAGGGTCCATCGGAGATCCGCCTAGACCAAGCTAATCCAAGCACTCCAGGAGAGAGGGGAAGGTGGGGGGAGTAGAGATCATGAAAGATGTGTTCTGCCCTGGTCTCTGGACAGTTGGGACATTGAGCCGTTCCATGCAGCCTGAAGCTGCAGGGTATCAGTGGGGTGAGCGATTGAAGTATAGGTCCACGCGGAGAACTGCCGCGGTGTCCCGTTGAGCGTACCTCGCCGTCGAAGGGTCTGATGATGGCGAACGCGAAGGGCGTCACCCTCGGCGCTCTGGCGATGAAGCTGATGACGTCGAACACGGCCGGGTACTGGTACGACACCACCGAGGTCCGGTTCACCTCGAAGCTGATCTCGCTCAGGGCCAGGTCGCTCTCCTGGAACGCGTCAGCGACCGTTAGACAGATTTGCATGGATCGCACGCGTGGATGCTTAAAAGCGGAGGTTGCACTGCCCATACGTCATTCAGAAAACAGCCTGCAGCGTGACACTCCAGATTTCAGTTTTTTTCTGACATTGTACAGCCGTATTCACACTGCTCATACACCATGCAAAAGACACGGCTTTTCGCACCGCAAAAATAAACGAGACATCGCGGAGAGCTCAAACTCCGTCAGAACGTGGGCCCAGCCGTTCGAGCAAGATGTCAAAGTTTCAGCACCAACCGTTATCTTATTCGAAAGCTCGAAGTATTTCTTTTGAAATTTTCAATAGAAAAATAGGGCCCATTTTCGCCCGTTTTTGATTTCTGGCGCCATAGAGCTCCATGTATTCGAGAGCTCCGTCGGCCGCCATTTTTCTATTAAAACTTTCAGAAAATCGTTTCTAACTTTTGAATAAGATAACGGTCGGTGCTTGCTCGAACGGCTACGTTCTGACGGAGTTTGAGCTCTTCGCGACGTCTAGTATATTTTAGCGGTGCGAAAAGCCAGATTTGTCCCAAACACCCGGTACATATGAGAGATGGGCTAGTTGGTTCCTTTTGACAATAAGCGTCGCGAGACAGGGACAGAAAAAAAGAGACACAACCGGGGCAGACATCGAGTGTTGTGTCTTTCTGTCCCTGTCTTGCGGCACCTCAAAACGACGCTTCGACAGTTCTTGTATGACCAGTGGGACCGTCACACGAGGAAGAAACGCCCCTGAGACACTGTCTGCAGACTGTCTTTTGTAGGATGCGTTAGGACCGCGGCTTAGGCCATCGTGATTTAAACAGAGTGCCAGTGTTTTTAAACCTCAATCGCGCCGGGCAGTGATTCCAAATTATCACAACGAGCAATAAAGTATAATGAGAAATTTGTGCTGATTTTTTATGAGCGAGGTCTGGCATTGCCACCTCGAAGACAAGGCTTGCGTATTTGTCCCCAAAATGTCACCACCAGTGGATCCACAAAGTGCCGCTTACTCTCCGTCAGCATCGCCGCCAGTGCGACTCGCACCGACGAGCGCGACGCTAGCAGGAGCCGACGCCAAGACGGACGCGTTTGCCGCTTTGCGGCGTCTCCCGTCGAGCTTCAGCGTGTTTGCCGCATGGGACGAGTCGGGGATCCACTAACGATGACGTCATGCGCAGGCCTTGTCTTCCATGGTACGGACTCCGGGCAGTAAGCGAAAGGCACGGGAAGACCACAGTTTCGGAGTGCTTGGAATCGTAGGAGTTCGTCATTGTAGTATGAGGTGTGAAGATGGGCGAGTCGGTGCATGATCAGACAAATACAAACAACGCAAAAATGAACATAGGGGCAAGTATAGAAGATACGGACAAACACAGCGCTGTGTTTGTCAGTGTCTTCTACAGGGTGTCACAAAAGAAAATTTACACGGTATTTTTTACCGCAAAAATAAACTAGGCACCGCTGAACGCTCATTCTCCGCCCAAAGGTAGAGCTAGAGGTCACAATCAGATGCCAAAGTTTCAGCCCCATCCGATAACTTAATCAAAAGTTATGAGTGATTTTCTGAAAATTTCAATGGGAAAATGGAGCCCATTTTTGCCCGTTTTCGGTTTCTGGTGCCATAGAGCCCCATGTGTTCAAAAACTCCGTCGGTCGCCATTTTCCCATTGAAAATTTCAGAAAATCAGTTATAACTTTTGATTAAGTTATCGGATCGGGCTGAAACTTTGGCACCTGGTTGTGACCTCTAGCGCTACCTTTGGGCGGAGAATGAGCGTTCGGCGATGCCTTGTTTATTTTTGCGGTAAAAAAGACCGTGTAAATTTTCTTTTGTGACACCCTGTACTTATCCCTGTGTTCATGTTTGCGCTATTTTTTTATTTCTCTGAGCTCGTCATTGGCAGTTGATTGCCGCGGTTATTAACGTGAAAAAATCATATTGAGAAAACATTTTTTTTTTTTTTTTGCAGACACCTTTCTGAGGACTTTTCCGATGAGCCCGGTCCACTGGCCGTTGCGGAGCGATCCGTATTCGTCCCCGGAGTTGACGCTCAGCGAGTACCTGGGTTTCAACAAATTGAGGAAAAATAACTCACTGCGAAGCACTTGGTGAGCCGCCCTTCTATTCGTGCTCTTTCCAATGTTCGGCAGCAGAATAGACATAATATAAAAATTATATAGCGCAAAGGTTAGACAAAGGACAAGGGACTGAACATGTAGACAAGACAAGCGCTAACTCACAACTGGCGTTTTTAATAGAAAAGAAGGGAAGGAAGCAGCATATAAATACACCGAAAAAAGGAAGAAGATTTATAATAAAAAATAAAAGAGTTAGCACTTGTCTTGTCTACATATTCTGTCCCTTGTTCTTTGTCTAACCTTTGCGCTATTTAATTTTTATATCATGCATATCCAGCTAGTCCACCTCAATATCTTAGCAGAATAGACCTTTTTTTTTCAGAAGTTTGCGCCTTGTATACTCCGTTTCACCTTATGTTGTACCGCAGCGAAGGCTAGAAGCGCGAGCTCATATAGCCTTGGGAGTGGCTCTTAACGCACAAGAGCTTGTGCCGCCGAGATGTGTCCTAGAGCAAGAAGCTCGCGTTTGTAGCCTTTTCTGCGGTACATTGTAAGGTGAAACAGAGTATAGTAGCTGCGGCACCAATTATTCAAATCTGCATCTTCTTCCTTTTTTTTTTTTTGGCACGTATCAGGTTTTGGACACGAGACCAACGTGAGCGATAGGTGCGAACTCTTCCACGGCTGGACTGGGTATCTGCTAGACTGCTATCGCTTTATATCCCTTACGGGCCTTTCAAGTCGCACGAAAAAACAATGAGCACCATCAACGTGGGGGCGCTGCAAAGCCAACTATAGGCGTTACTTCATAGCGCACGCTCAGAGCAAGCTGATAATTACTGCATCCCAAGTGCTCAGCAGCAAGGGGCTCAGTTATGGACGCCAATGAATACCAGCTATAGTCGCAGTTCCACTCTTCTGCTCAACTTTTGCCTCTGCGATGGTTTCCTGTTGTGTTTTGAACTGCCATTCAAACTCGAGGAAGACTCCTGGCGTGTCTTTTCACCAGCTGCCCAGCGATGAATCTCGAAGCACCGCGTGAAAAAAAGAAGATACCAAGAAAGGACCTTGTTGTGATCAAGTACCAATCTACGGTGTGTGTGTAAGATCCTCTATTCCCTTAGTGAAGCATTTAGGAGAATAATGCTTTACTGGCAATCAAATGGATAAATAAGAGAATGCTCATACCCTCAGATTTCTATGTCGTGGCATTCCCGGGGAGAATCAGCATTCAGGTCTTCGACCAGCGCTGTAATTATGGTTTTTCTAGTGATTCTCCGAGTTCTCACTCAGAATTAACGTCCACCGCCAGTCACCGAGAATCTCGAAGCACCTTACATCTAAGTCGCATTTCCAGCACAACGTAAGAAACAGAGAAGATATACGATAGGTTACAAACGATTTACGCGTTCGCTTTTTTTTATGTCGGCTTCTCTAGTTTGCTTTGACCAGAGTCTAAAGTCGTGGACAACTTCCTGTGGCATTTCCAAAGAGGGCAGGAGAGTACGCGTTCGCAGCTTTGATCAGCGCTCAAGCGCGCGCTCCCGTACCTTTGATTGCATGCATAGCTGCAGAAAGTTGACCCCTAGTATAGCACAGTGGCACATCATACGGCCACGCTGTGGCGCTTAAAGCCCACTACGTGCCAGTGCCGCTTCGGAAACAGAGGTGTTATCATGCCTCACTGGAGAGGCCGTCAGACAGCGAGCGCGTATCCGGTCCGGCCGTGACTCTGCTCAGCTAGTATCGAAAACGAGTGCTGCGTCAGACGGACTGGGAACCAATGACACGCTTCGTGCCCTAGAAATGGCGGCCGCCAATGCATACGTGCCAACTACATTTTGTTAAGGCGAAATCTCCATGGTAGCGGATTTGTTTCAAAATTGGTTCAACACATCAAAAGTCACGGCTTTGTTTTTTCTCACGAAGTTATTATGCGCGACATACTTTTTTTTTTTTTTAGACTGCCTGCTCGATCTGCAATTTTTACGACATCTGACATCGCGCCACTGGAACCCACGAGAAAATGTCAATGTTGGTTTTGTCATCGTCTTTATTTGCTGTTTTCTCAATCACTATCACGAGTTTAGAGAAAATCGATAGCATGCCGGGAAGAATAAAGCCCGGGTGTTTCGAAAATGTCGTTTGTTTGGGTAGCTCCCAAATCCACCGGAGCTCAACCTTTTGACATCTGAACGCCACCAAATGCCACTGCATTATTGACCCGCGAATTCACGAGTCGTCGGCAAACAGACAACAAGTTTCTTCGCTCCAGGATTACACGCGGAGTTCTTTTTGTAATTTCCTCAATGGACCTTTTCCACATACCGACGGCACCAGGACTAAAAATCGAGGAAGGGACCTACCTGCGCTACCAGTCGATAATGGGAGCTACGCTACCAGTTTCTTCGCTCTCTGAGCTGCGGCGCGTGCCCAACGTGACTTTAAAGAGGGGAAAGAAAACACGACCCAAACGTCGTGTTTTTCTTTCCGTCCACTTTCTTTTTTTGTGTAACACAATTATATATATGCTGCAATTACGTGTTCTACTCGCTGATCCACAGCCTCTTTCCGAATTTCCTCGATTTTTCGTGCCGACTTCCGCCGCTTGGCATCGGGCAATCGCGCGTGCGCAGAACGCTTCTCGGAAAAGGTCCATTGTTTGCATTTACTTTCGGTTCTACGTGCGAGGGAATTCCAAAGTCTCGGAAAGGATGAATTGGGGCCTCACGTGACACCAAGACGGATTATGGCCCAACTAAATTATTGTCACTAGTATGGGGTACAACTACAGCAACAAATCTTTGTAAAATACATATGCTTCAGAAAAGAATAGTACGAATAATGCTAATGTACCTTTTAATTCGCACACTGAAAGCCTGTTCAGAATGTATAATATAGTATTAATTCACAAAATGTATAATTATAGACTTGCAGTAAAGTTTAGAAATGAATAGACCCTTTACAAAAGTCAGCGCCTCTAGTGTCGGTTGCGCGAACTTGACAAAATCCGCCATTACTGCGTCGTCAAGCATCGAGGGGGACGGTTGAACCTGAAGCATTCCGCTGTGTTCGGCAGTGGTGATAGCGTTTGACATGCCAACCCATTGCTGTGTCCCTCAATGCACACAAAGAGGGCCAAAGGATGAAAAACAACACAAGGTTAGTCTCTTTTTTTTTCACGTTAAAAACACCAGTATTCGAAGAAATCGGGTCATGCAGATCCGCGCGGAGTGAGCGACGATCACATTTAGCCTGTCCGCTGCTGCCTCAACGCTTTTCGAACTTCGAGCGCGTGTTCACCGCTTCGGAAAGTAAAGTTAGCACAAATAAAAATAATCTATAGAGGATAACCCCTGTCCACGCGAGATCGTTTCGAAATGCGTTTGAACTGCACGAGTAATCGTGCGATGGATCCCGTAGCTGCGAGCGACTCCTGACCAGTATTCAGAGTTGATTTCTGACGACGTTGCGTTGTGGTGTCCGATCACAAGTTGTGTGAAGTTTCCTAGTAGGTATGGGCACGTAGCTTCGGATAATACCTCGTCCGCACAAGCACTCGCGCAAAAAAAAAAAAAAAAGAACGAACGCAAGGAGTGCTCGCACGTCACGACATTACATGGAATTCTATAGAAAATTGCTTTACGTTCACGACATCGGCATTGCATGGTTGCTCTTGCTAGCACGGAGAGGTGTACTTCGTCTCTTTAATGCCTGTATTGGGACTCGGGAGCTCGTGCTGCAACTTCTAAACATGTTTTCAAGTGCGCTCCCGGGGCGGTATCGGGCTTCCGAGAACGATTTGCTTTGCTCGTCCTCGCAACGTTCTGCTAGAGCTGCTCTTTAAGTGCTTTGACCACATTACCTCGTAACTTTGTCCGTGAGCATACAACTCACCCGATCACAACCGCAAAAGGCACAGCATGCCATAGAATACATCGCACAGCATATTTGTCTGCCACAACATAAAGTAGGGAATGAATGAATGAACTGTGTTGTTGAGAGTAACACTGGAGAGTAAAACAGACGTGCACATGGGATGCATAGGAGAGTTGACTTTATTAAAGTCGTTTCAAGAGCTTGTAACAAACCAAAGAGGGGCAGAGAGACACACCTGAGTCTTGACAGAAGGCTGTTTAAAAACAACCAGTAGAACAGCCCAGCGGAAACAAGTTTCTATTGCAAAGTTCCGTCTGCATCGTTTAAGTTATACAACCACATTTTTTCTAACCGCAATATTTCTACTCCCAGGTTTCCTACTTTGGCTTTCCTCTGGTTCCTGAAGGAGCTTGCTTTGATGAGCACCGTCCGGTGGTGGATCTGAAATAAATTTGCGTTCTTGTTTACTTATGTTTACTGCATAGATTGTACAGTGAACAAATATACTATGTGTTCACCCACATTGTTTTTTTAAATAAGTAAGAGGCATAATCTTAGCAGTGCTCACTATGTGTGAGAAAAGACGCGTCATATATGCGATTATTAGTTTACTAAACGCCGGAAGCTACGCCGAAAGTTAGGACTGGTTTGTCCTAACTTTCGAGCTAGCATGCTCGTGCTGATAGTGGACATAGTGCACGCTCGCGGGCACCACACACGTCAAACCGTCAACGTGAAACTTGCCAGCACAGAAATCAATACGATCAAAACAAGCGCCTTTGCTAAAAAAAAAAAAAAAAAAAAAAACTATAAAGCACGGCTTTCAGAGGCGAAGTACACCGGCACGACGCAAGAACGATTCTGTTTACCTCTCACCCCCTCCTCGTACTCTTTAGTCCGTACGCCACTGAGCCTCGCAACATTATCTCAAGCTGTGAGAAGTCAACGAGCGGAAAATATTACATTTCGTTTCATCTTGCAAAAGAGGCCGAAGATGCGCGAGTATCTTAGGCCTCTTTTCTTGTGCACGGCGCTGCGGCAGACGGCACAAGTCCCCCTGCACGTAAAAGACACGTTCACGGCGTGATGCGCGCGCTTGTAGCTTTGGGTTGACTCACGCTTAGGTCTGAACGGGCGACAAGAAAGAACACTGCTTACCTCAACACTTGAACCGACGCCGGATGAACGTAGGCCTCGGTGATGAACTTGTTGCTTCGGGCAACCTGGCGGCTCGAAACGAGTGTCGAGGCGCGGTACGCCTCTATCTTACATTTGTTAAAGCTACGCGGAACTGCAGTGAGGTCAGTGCTCCACGGGGAAGGCAAAGTCACTCGTCCCTGAGGACCGTAGCCAAAGATACCGGGAGTACTGCCACAAGCACCTGCCATCGCTCGCCCCCGAAACGACGACGCAGTAATGGCGGCGGTTTCGGTATCTCATAGTTGCTTGACTGACTTTTGTAAAGGGTCTATTGCTTACTGCTAATACTTACTTAACCCAATTGTCACATTTAAGAGAACATACACTCCATTATCGCTTTCGAAACCCTGAGCGCTGGAGCGTACCTACCTGTCGATTGAACATCGGCAAGGAAATGTTATCATTCAGGCTACCTAAACTCCTAAACATTTTTTGTTCCAATAATATTTTTCGAGAGAATCTATCAATGAATGAAATACGTTCACTAATGTACGATTTTTGTTATCACTGATTTTATTTTCAACACTCGTTATCAGTGGTTACGTAGTGATGAAATTGTTTGATTTGTGTATGTGATGTGAATGTGTACTTCTTTTCTCTTTGAGTTTGTTCATATTGTGCATTGAGTGCGCGAGTGTTAGTTTTTATGTTTTTGTAGTTATTTTAAAGAGTCGCCGCTGTCGAATGTAACGGGGGCCGAGGGCTCGTCAAGCCGTTTAAACACGGCTTTTTTTCTCGGCCTCCGCCATTTTTTGCAATGGAAATAAAGTATTATTATATTATGTCACGTGAAACTTACGTCATGACGTTACGTGACATGAACTGGTGTGGCAGCATGGCGCCATGTTACACCGCGACGTCATGGCGTCACGCGAAGTAACGTCACAGAGGACGTATAAATGCTACGAAGGCCATTGGGGTAGACGAAAAGAGACGCGGTCAGCCACGTACCAGCAGGTGTGGCGGAACCTGGGGCGCTGCGAAGCCGACGTTCAGAATGCGGCAGCAGGACAACGAGCGGAAGGCATCCAGCGGTCGCGTCAGCTCCAGACCCGCGTCTGGCTCCAGGCTGACGTCGCAGACGGTTCCCATCTGCGCCTGCAGTGGACTCTGACCCACGATTTGGGCCAACGGGAGCTTGTCAGAGCGACCGTCACTTTCATTGTTATTGAGCGGTTGCCGAGCGTGTGGCGCGCACCGCAGCTCATACCGCGTGAAAGCTCGCGCTCCACAACTCAGGAGACCTATGTTGAGCTTTTTGGACTCCCACGGCGACTATGGAGAGGGAAGTGACGTCAACAACGCAGCAAACGCAGATTAGTTGTTGATTAGTTGTTGTTGTAAGCATTTTATTGACTATAGTACAGGGTAAAGGGAATAGGGGAGTGCGTCGAGTAGCTCTTGGCTTGGACGCTGGTACATTGGGCGAGAAGGGAAGGGATGAAACACTTAAGAGGTCGTGGGGAAGGGGGTACTTTTAAACAAAAAAAATAGCAGTAGACGTCGATGCCCGCCTCGAAGATGAACTTAAGCAGCGAGTCTAGTGTCGTTTTTCTTGATTTGTCACAGGGACCTGGGTGAGTCCACCCCTCTAGTGCGATGATTTCCGTCGGTCTGTGTTTTCTTCTGCATGCCTCTAGTCCGGGACAGTCTCAGATGAGGTGTGTTTGGTCGGTCCTCTTCGTGTTGTCGTTGCAGATATTGCATCGGCCTTGGTTTGAAGAGAATGGGGATCGCGACCATGAGGCTATTCGCTCTGGCGTACATGTTGTGTTTGTTTGTATTCTTGTTAGAATAATTCTTTCTTTTCGGCCGAAACCTCGAGGAATTGTTCCCGGTGCTTCTGGGAGGAACTCTCTGAGTTTCTCCCAACACTCGAGCTTGACATGTTGCCGCTCTTCTTCCGGGTCATAATCAGTCTCCATTTCTCTGGCACGATCCACCTCTATCGGACGCCGTGCGTAGTCATGGTTTGTTAAGTGTGGAATCTCACGTCTGGACTCGCGGAGGAGAGACAGAAGAGACGCGCGAGCCAGTGCGTGAGCATTCTCGTTGCCCTTGATTCCCATGTGTGCGGGAACCCAGGATATTTTTGTATTGGTGCCCAGATGTCGAAGTTCACCGGTCAATTCCTCAATCAGTTTCACCTTTCTGCTGGCGCTGGATCTTTTTCCGCCTTCCGAAATAGCTTCGGCTGAATCCGCGAAGATGCGGATGTCTTGCGGCGTTGCTACTTCTGATTTCCGTAGGTCCCTGATAGTTTCGAGTGCTAGGGAAATTGCGGAGAGTTCCCCACCCTTGACAGTTGTCTCCTTGGGAAGGAGTTTGGATTGCGTCTTGCAGAGTCTGGATATGACTACTGCAGCACATGTCACATTAGCACCGGCATCATGCGCCGCGTCCATGTATATTGTCAGAATCTTTGAGGGGTCTTCCCAGCATTGGACCTATCTTATGATGGGCCTTTGCTAGCCTTTCTCTTCTTGCCTGGTTCTGCGGGTTTGCGTTCGCTTGCATTGTTGGTCTTCCGTCCGTGATGTCGAGATGCGATATCCACGGCGGATTCTCTCTTGGCAGTGAAGGCAAGCTGTACGCCATGTATGCCATGTTTGTTTGTCCTAGTATGCCTCTCCCGGCAGCTGTGTGTTTCAGTTGCTCAATGTGTGCCTTCTCTCTTGTCTCCACCGTTTCCCGCATGGAGTTGAGTTGGGCGTATTGTCGTAACTTGTTCAGGGGAGTGAATCGCGGCAGACCCGTGAGCACCCTCAAGGCATGATTGTTTAAAGTCTCTAGCTTGGGCCACTGGCGTTTTGTCAGTTTGCAGTGTTGTGCGCCGTAACACACCCTTGAAACGAATAGTGCCTCGACCATTCGTCGCGCTACTTTTTCCTATGCTCCGCCTTGTATTGAGCATATTCGTCTGATGATTCCCAGCGCCGCGTGGCACTGTTTCTGTGTTGCATCGATCCATTCCTCTGCGCCGCCGGTGTGCTCAAATGTGACTCCAAGGATTTTGATGGTTTCTGAGGGTTGGATACGTTTCCCATCTAGCGACAGAACGATCCTATTCTTGACGTCCGCTATTCTTTGTTTTCTTGAGGCCACCGCCATATACGTGGTCTGTTCTGAGGACGCTCTAAGACCAACCTCGTTGAGATGGGAATCGACAGCATCTAGTCCGCTCTGTAAGGTGGATTGCTGCGTGATTAGGTCTCCGTGGGTAGGCCAGATCGTCACGTCATCAGCGCACACTGTGAACTTCAGGTTATGAATCTTGTGAAGAAGCTTTGGTAAATTGGCCATAGCTATGTTAAAGAGGAGGGGTGACAGGACGGAGCCCTGTGGTACTCCGACTCCGTTTCTCGCCGGTGCGCTGGTGAATTCTCCGAGGCGAATGGAGTATGTTCGGTTTTCAAAAAAAAGATTTAATAAAGTTGAGTGCCCGGCCGCGAACTACCAACTTTATCGCCTCTCTGATGACTGAAGCATGGGGCACGGAATCGAATTCCTTTCGAACATCGATTGCTACAATGGTCTTTGTATCTGTGCCTAGTGGCTTGTCTGTCTTGGACATGTCTCTTGAAATAAGGAACAAGCTTTCCTGTGTACCCATGTTGGCTCGAAAGCCGGTGTGGACAGGATGGAAGGCTTTGGTGTTCGTTTCCAGGTACCAGTTGAGCCTGTCGAGGACCATACGTTCCATGAGTTTACAAACACATGGAGTTAACGAGATGGCCTGTAGTTGGCAAGGACTGTATGATCTTTACCCGGTTTCGGGATTGGTATAACTGTTGAATGTTTCCATTCGGTGGGGATCTCTCCAAGTTTCCACACTTCGTTGATTTTCTCAAGGAGGGCCTCCTTAGTTTCCTCCGGCAGGTTCCTGAGCATTTGTACTGTAACTTTGTCGTGACCGGGTGCTGTCCGCTATTTGCCGCTTGTGAGGGCTGTTTGGAATTTGCCTTTAGTGAAGGGTGAATCCATTCTGTCGTTAGGAGCCAGCATTTCACGTTCGTAGCATTCCGTGCCTTGGTAGTGGCTTTGCTGTGGGAAAAGATTTCCGGCTTCTTTCGCCATTTATTCTTCTGTCATGTTCGCTCTAAGCGCCATGGCCTTGGGAGCTTTTTTATTCTTCTTCTTGCCCATCATGGCTCTGCAGGTTGCCCATAACGCAAGTTATGGACGTCTTCTCCGAGAGAGAGGCGCTGTAGTCTAGTCATCATTGGCGCTCTAATTGTTTCGCGTAATACCTCGCTTCGATCGTTATTCGGGTAACCTTTCTGCGGCCGTATACCATTTTGGGTCTCTTCCTGTACGCTTGAAGTGCTTGCAGCCGCTTCACCCACAACTTTAGAAGATAGAGATCGGGTACCGGAATATTCTCGTCTACCTCCTTGATTATGGTGGCGATGTTGAGGGCGTCTGTGAGGCGCTTTTCAAAAGGAGTGTCGTCCTTTCCTAGTGAAGTAAGTGCTTTTCTGTACTCGTCCCAATTCACCGTACACGTGACTCTCTTGTTATTCACGTCCTTTCTTTTTTTAGTTAGTGACATCTCCACGAAAATCGGGAGGTGATCGCTGTCCATGCGTCTGGACCGCATTTCCACTTTTGTTGTTTCACAAATTTGTTATTTGTCCACGTCAGCTCCGGAGACGTATCCAGACTTTTAGGCCCAGTCCGGTTCTCGTCTTTACGCCTTCCTTGTTCATTAGCGTCATGCCGTGCTGCGTCATTTCCTCATTAAGTTCTTTGCCTGTCTTGGAACTTTCCCTGTAGCCCCACGCTACGTGCTGAAGGTTAAAATCCCCGCAGTATAACTTTTGATCTTTTGGATATATCTTGTGCAGATGGGCAATCCAGCCGTTCCAGAAATCCGAAGGTTTCTTTTTCCTGTTCGGTCTATAATAGGCCGACAATAGTATGATAGTCTTCTTTTCGATCTCTGTTCGTATTGCGACGACTTCTTGCTCGTCATTGCACCACCGAGAGAGGTCGATTTGGTGATGTGGACAGGCATGGCTTATGAAGATTGACGATTTTCCGGGTGCGCCTCCCTTCTTGTCCGTGATAGTGGGCGTTGAGTACACTGCGTATCCTCCGATACATGTCAGGGTCGTGTTAGTTTCCTGCATCAGCAGAACGTCCGGACGATCTTGTGGTCTTGCATGAAACCGCGCGTTGAGCTCCGCCGCCCGAAGTCGGAGCCCTCGGCAATTCCATTGCACGACCTTGATCATCTACGGGGATGTGGTAGCCTGAAGTTCGGAGAGTACCCCTCCGAAGAACTTTTGAATGAAGTTTTGTGTCTGTTGCTGCTGTTGCTGCATTTGCTGGAGCATCTGTTACTGCTGCTGGAGTTGCCCTCTCCATTGTTCTTGTTGAACGACACATGCTTGTAGAGTTCCTTTCAGAGCTTGCAATTCTGCACGAATTGATTGGTTTTCTGCTTCTGCCAGGCTCCTACACAAGACGGCGTAGGAGCTTGCCAATGAAGTTGGGCTTGGGCTTTTGGCGGGAACCGTTGTCTGCGGCGTCGCAGCTGGTGCTGCAGGAGCTGCTCTCTGGTTACTCGACAGGTCTGGAACAGAGTCGATACGAGCTCCAACCTGCGATGATCAAGCTTGCGCTTTCATTGCCTGAATGGATGCTCGCATCTTCCTGTTATTCACTATTCTCGTTGCGCAATTCTTGTCCGTAGCGAGATAGCCTTCCTTTTTGCACTGTTGACAGTAGGTCTTGGGAACCGGGCATTCGCTTTCGCTCGTGTCCGTGTCCATTCCTTCTCTTGGGTGTGTCCTTCCGCACCTGGCGTAGGCAGGGTCTTGAACACAAATGTCTGGCTTGTGTCCTGTACGGTGGCAATTCGCGCAGACTATCGTTTTGGACTTGAACGGGTACAGTGGAGCGTGGTACCTGTATAATAGTATGGATCGAGGCAGTTTCTCTCCTTCAAAGGTGATCGCTACCCTCTTGGTGTTGCCCATGCGTCTTGCTGCCACCACTGGGACTTGTTTTGAATCGACGAGGTCAATAAGAGATTCTGCCTCTCCTGTTATATCGGCGTTATAAATGACTCCTTTAATATGTTTCTTCCAGTAGGCTCGGTACGTGCTGACTTCAATTTTTTCTCCTTTCGCATTCTCGTAGGTGTAGTTCTTCATTATTTTCTGGAAGACCTCCTTTGAGTCTGTGCGTACGGATAGGGCATTCGAGTTGGGAAAGTATTTGAGAGTAATATCTTTACGTTTAATTTCCAGTGTCCTCTCTAGGTAGCCTAGTATTTCGAGTTTCCACTCTCCCATGGGTGTCTTGGATTTTGGGCGAATCCTGACCTCCTTGAGATGTTCGTTTGGTTTTTGTGCACTGGCTGCGGTTCCCTTCTGGGTCGCTTGCGCTTGTTTGCAACTTTGATGAAGCCGTCGTCGTCGTTGTCCGCGGCGTTTTCATCCTGCCCACCCTTCGTTGTGTCCTTGCCACTTGGTTGCGGCTGCCGTAATGACTGCTGCTCTCCGGGGGGCGTTGCGTCATTCTCCTGCTGGCGTGAAGGTGATACAGACTTGGCGCGACTCTCTTGCGTAGGCATAGCGCTAGACTTCGCGTTCGAGGTGGGAGAGTCTTTGGCCGTTTCCGTTTCCTTGAGAATTTTCGATTTTTTCCTCGAAGTTTTCTTTTTCGCGGTGATTTCCGTAAAGAGGCCCAAGATTTTCGTGATGAGATTTTCTTGAGATTCCTCTGCTAGAAGCGTCGCAAGGATGCTTCGTAGTTGAAGGTGTTTTTCTGAGACTGTTGTGGGCTGAGCATTGTCCTCGTTTTCCGCGAGGTTTGTGGCCCGGTCCACGTTCGTCTTCCGTTTTCTTGTTTCCCCCTGTAGGGTTTCATCGCTACTTTGTCCGCAGCCCATTTCTTGCATCTCATGTGCTGCGTCGGCATCGCATACTATCTGGTTATGCTTACCTTCCCCTTGGGGAGGAACCTTATCCTTGCGTCTGGAGGCGTAATGCTTGCTGAAATTGCCGACCAGGCCGCAAACTCTCTGGTTCTTGGCCTCCTTCCAAACCGGCAGATAGAGATTTCGCAAACTTATCAGGAAAATAAGTATGTAGAGCTCAAAAAAGAACGTCTATATACAGGCGCACTTCTTCCTCTCCTGTTGATTAGTGAGAGTCGCTGATGACGAAGTTCCGCAGAAGAAACATCCAATCTGCGTTTTTTGCGTTGTTGACGTCACTTCCTTCTCCCTAGTCGCCGTGGGAGTCCAAAAAGCGCAACATAGGTCTCCTGGGCATCGCTACAGTGGAATAGCCCAGGGGGTTCAATCCTCACCCCTGCCTGTTTCGATCTGAACGAGCATCGTACCGATGTACGGTCGTTAATCACTACTGCGTGGCGCACGTCAAAGACCATGGCAGTGGTACTGCACTGGCTAAATTTTTACCCTACAGCTGAGAGACAACCCCAGACGCCCACTGAGGCTGGCACGATTATTATTATTATTTTACTCGAACGAATTGCTTATTTACTCACGTGTAACGTTACTAAAATAAGTTGTGTTTATAGAATTTTCTTTTTTTTGCTTTGCATATTGCTGTTATACATCAGCTCATGTTTACAAGCAAACTTATGCTATCCAGAAAGCGCGACGTACATTATTTTATATAACCTGGGAGGGGCCCCGATTCCTCGGGCTCCTTTAATCAAGAATCTTGGTGTATCCGTCGATAATTCAGTCCTTTAATAATTACGTGCCTTTAACCGCACTGAGAGTGCTGGGAATGATTTCACGATTGTGTCCCCAGTTTTCAACTCTCAACTCTCAACTCCCCGTTGCTTACTACTACACCTGTTCAAAGGGGTACGGAAACGAAATGTTTTGCACTTATTTCTTTGCTTAGATCTGGTCTATGTTGTGCCGGCAACCCAGAAACACTAGCCTAGACTAGTGGTTTTGGGCTGCAGGCATGGAAGTCAAGGCAAGTAATTTTAAACGAATTAACAAACTTCAAAAAAATGCGTCTTGTGGCGGTCTGTCAAGCTCCGTTGGAATGCCGTCACGCCACGAGTTCCTAAGAAGCAGCGCCAGTTCGCTGCACTATGGCTCGCTCGTGGGTTTACTTAGTCCTGAATGTGACTTGGCGGAGAACGCTAACGCGTATACGATACTCTGTTCAGCCATAAGCTGAGACTAGCGCCACTAAATAAGCTACGCTGCAGAGTAAGGACACTTGGCCATATTGTGTCTTAAAATCATGGTTGCCAGTTATCTGAAGCTTTATCTGAAATCACAGGAAACGCTTTTCTACCCTCCACAAATGTTTAAACAATTCGCGACAGAGCAAAGCAATATCACATGACCTTCCTAACACCGAATCTAATGCTGATGAAGTCCCACTTTTGAATCCTGACGATCGGCAGTTGCGTCTGCTCTGTATACGAATCAAAATGGCGGCGCTCACAACAATGTCGGGGAACGGAGTGCCGATACTCTAAGCGCAGCTCATTTAGTGACTCTAGCTGAGACTACTGCCAAAGCTACAAGCGCGAGCTAGCTCGCGCTTCTGCCTTTGAGAGATGCATTTCTAACGCGAGCGCTCGTTCTGCGGGAGAACGCTTCGAAGCGGCGACCTCGAGCTCTCGTGCTTGTGCCATTGGCTGCAGTCTCTACTCCACAGTGCTTCTGCAATGCGCATTCCACACCATCAAGATCACCGTTTTTTGTACGTTAGGTAGGAGCTTGATATGAGGACGCGGGGACCTCTGCCAAACCAACCATACCACGTGAACCCCCCCTTCCCCTCCGGGCAGCGCTGTGAGTAGCGTGCTCAAATATGGCACCGAGTGAATGCCTTATATCACGGGGGAAGAAACATTTAGGTGATGACTCTCCGTCCGACGCGGCGACCACATTATGTTCGGCGCGCCGAGCGCTTCACTCGCACGGGGATAGATGGCGCCCAAGTATGGGATCCCTCCACTGGGTTTTAGAGACAGCGAAGGAAAAGTGGATTTCAAGACAGTAGAGATTACCAAGCAAAGATTAAGTGAATGGTGGCAGGAAGCGAGAGAAAACTAGGTATTTTCTCATTAACTGATAGCAAGGGGGTTTTATAGCCTCACTTTCTTTTCAGTGCGGAGTGAATATAGTTTTCACGTTTAAATATTCTAAGCTTAAAGGGTGAAACAAAATGGCTAGGTGGCGTAAGCTACCGCCCGATCCAAAGGGCTCAGCCGGATTTATCCATCCATTCATCCTCCCAAACCTACTGCTCCGGTTGTTTCTCTCAGCGGTGGTCCCGCATTCCCTCGCTTACCACTTCTTGTTGTACCTCACCGCCGCCACGCCGCCACCAAGTCGCCAGAGTCCGTAAATTTGATTTATCTTCCTTTTTCCTCTTCTTCTTCTTCGGGTTAAGACTCAACTTCGTGCACGATGGTGGCACCTGTGATCGACACAGCATCAAAGCAAAACACGAGGCCAGCCACTGGCCGCACACCACCACACCACAACACCGCAAAAAAGGCGAGCACGCTACGCCGCCGACACCGTGCCCGCCGAGGAGGGACCTCATACCTCAGCGCCCTCCACGGCAGCGCGGAACTAACTACTTCTGGTTCGAGGCTAGCTCCGAACACGATCTGTTCGCTCGCTCCCCGCGGGAAGAGCGCCCAGAGTCATCACCTAAATGTATTTCTTCCACCGTGCTTTATATACATAGCTTGCAGGTGTCGCCATTGCCGAGTACTGACGGTTATTTCTACCAACTGGTTCCCTCGAGCTCATACTTCTGTGTGAAACTAACAATGCGAATCGAACGCTCATGGCACATAAAATACCGGCATGGCCGCAAATGATGTAACGGGCAAGCTATGCATAGGCCATAGGGCGTACAGTCCTCGGATGGTACTACTAGGCGAGATTGTCACGCATTGACGCCACCAATAGCAAGGCTCGCAAACTACAGTACCCTCGACCGTGCATGAACTATTGACGTCACGAGCGCGTTACGTATTGCGCTTCTCGCTGGCCGACTTTGAAGCCAGGGGTAGAAAGCTCGCGCTCAAGTCATTTCGCTTCCGTACCTCTTTAAGGCATTAATAAGATCAAGATTAAAATTTGGCTCAATCATTTGCAATTATTGAATTTATCCCAGGCTGTTGCAATTGTAAACATACAAAAACGAATGATTAGATTTGTGTATGACCGCTATATCGGAAAAGAAAATATTTTAACCCTTATGAAAAGTTGCTTGTTCGATTTGCGTTGCACAAGCTTGCCGTGTGGAGGAAAGACAGAGATTTTATATTTCTGCCCCATGTTGTACACGGGGAAGTGAATTCAATTGATTTGTTGCGTTTTTTTAAACTTTTGTGTTCCTTAAGGGTCAGCCCGAATGTGTTCACTTTTTACCCATCTTGTATGTCTTCTGTGTCCCTTTTATCTAGAATTCCATTAGCATTCAATAAGGGCCATCTCGACATTTTCCTTTCGTCTTACCGGTTTATGTTTCATATGTCCGAAGGTGGATATCTTCGAAATACCCATTGTGAGGCGGGTTTTGTTTAGACTTCTCAGTTTCTGTTATCTATTGCTTATATTTTTATTCTGACATGTATTTTAATGTTTGATAAAGTGCTGTTCAGTTCGCTTTGTGTGCACCACGCAATATACTAGAGATATTTGTGAGCCCGTAAAAATAAATATTAATTATTATTATTATTATTATTATTATTATTATAAAACGTAGGCGATGACACGGGTTCGTTAGAACTTGTTGATTTTAAATAAAATAAATAAATTCTGGCGAACCCGTCTCATCGCCCCAAAAATAAAATATTACAAGGATCAGTATGATGTGACTGGGGAATACAGGAATAAATTCAAATATCAAACAAGCACAAAAAAAGTCTATGTGTACAATATGTGAATGAGAATGAGGCATCGTGCCTGATTCGGTGCAATTTTACTTGCGATTTCGCACTAGCCATGTCGTTTATGCGGCAAAAAAAAAAAAAAAAAAACGAGATCCGCACGAGCGCGAGCAGCAGGCGCCTCGAGGTAGTGAGTGGCTGGTCCGCCAGGAGCAGCTTGTAGTGCGCCTGCGGGTCCTTGGTCCACGTGCCAGCGAGGTCTTCGGCGGCCGCCAATGTCAGCCTCTCCGAGAGCCAGGCAGTGTTGGCCAGGCACCCCGACCGGTGCAGGAACCGCGCCAACACCCCTGGTAGTAGGGCGAAAACGAGGAATCTTACACTCCGCGCGGATAGGGCCTACGTTGCACTGGCGCTGCCTGGAGCGAGTCTCTAACTCGTGTGTGTTTAGCTTCCCATTCCGCCCGTACATCCAAAGTGGTCCCAAAGTGGCAAAAAATGACGTCACAGACGCCGGAATGCGCTATGCTGTTGGAAGTCGCGATCGTGGTGGTTAACCCTAAAAGTTATGAAGAAAAAAAAAAAAAAAACCGCGAGAGAATGCGAGCGTCGTTGTTGTCGCGGCGTCCCAACTGCTGACTGCCGAAGCTTCCGTGGACTGTCGAGGTGGAGAGTGTCCTGCAGAGGAACAGGCGTCTAGGCGCCACACACCACCGCTGTTGTGACACCGCCACGATCGCGACCGGCGACAGTATGGCATTTTATGACGTCTCAGGTGGAAATCGAAGGATCACTTTTTTGGACGCGATAAGCACACCTGTCGGAGACGTGCTTCTTGGAGCGTAGTTGCGCTATACGACTATTGAGGAGCTAACGCGCCTGTTCCGTCTTTAAAATAAAAATTAAGAAAACGCGGTGCATATTGCTGGGCAATTGTGTTGCACATATATGAAGCGTTCTAACATCACAGACGTTCAGCGACACTCTCACGGCGCTCTTCATCAGATAATTTAACGCGTACCTCGTGTACACTCGACATTTGTTCCTAGAACGAAGCGATACTACAGCTAATCGGGCCGATAAACCTGGCGATCTTCCAGGGTCTTCTATACTCTCAAGCTTTACACCCTCGGTGCGCACAGGTGGTCGAGTTTCTCCTCGCCTACCTCACTCTTCCTCGCCAACCCCTCCGGTCAGGTGACCTCCCCCGTTAACCAATCAGCATCGAGCTTCTCGGCCACGACCGGGAATAATTACGGAAAGTATTATACGCAAAATGTCTCCCCTAAACAAAAAGAAAAAAAATTGCAGGGTCTTTTTTTTTGCCGAATGCTCATTCTCCGTCCAAAGGTAGGGCTAGATCTCCCAACCAGATACCGAAGTTTCAGCCCGAACCGATATCTTATTAAAAAGTTAAAAGTGATTTTCTGAAAATTTCAATGGGAAATTGACGGCCGACGGAGTGCTCGATTACATGAAGCTCTACGCCGACAGAAACCGAAAACGGGCAAAAATGGGCCCCATTTTTTTCATTGAAATTTTTTTAAAATCACTTATAACTTTTTAATAAGATATCTGTTCGGGCTGACACTTTGTTATCAAGTTCGGACCTCTAGCACTACCTTAGGGCGGAGAATGAGCATTCGGTGATTCGTAGTTTATTTTGGCGGTGAAAACAAATCCTGAACATTTTTTTGCGAAGACACCCAGTACATATGGGTAACGAATGATTAACTTAATTAATAAGACGCCTAACATAGGTTATATGCCATCATTCCTTATTAGGGACGTGCGCGACCAAGAGCGTCGCTGTGATCCAAGTTCGCCATTGGCCCAAACAATTGCTTCCTGCATTATTAGAATGCATGCCCAATTGACAGTTCAAGACGAGGCAACTCCTGCCAATCACGGCGAGGCAAATCCTTGTCGTGACGTCGGCAAAGGAAACCGTAAGAGGACGCCATTGAAACATTTCGGCGCTAATAGTTGGGGCCAAATTTATAGAGCCCTCCGAATGCACTCTCGCGACCAACGAAACACGCACCGATTGCACTCTCGCGACGATGACGGCACGCTTCTGTAGCCCAAGTCAAATCAGTGCACTCCGCCATTCTTTGGCTCCAACTTTGTGTTCGATAAGTCTAGAGCCCATATTAATGGTAGGCAGTGATATAAAATTTCAATAAAATTTCAAACGCATTACGTCAACTTGTGAAACAAAAACGATTTGTGGAGCTTTTGTTTTTGATGTTGATTGTTTGCTTTGTCTATTTTAATTAATATATTCAATGTTCATTCGGGTATTTTACGCGTTTAATTCTTCATTATTGTATTTTTATGTATATATGTTTATGGCATGGTGAAAATTCCGATCATTCTGTTTATGCTTGTAATTTTCAGTTGTAGTACGTATTCTTCCTGCCGTTTATGTATTTGTGAATTGTAAAGGCCCTGTCGCATTGAGGAAGCACGGCGGTGACAGCAACACAACATGTTCATTAACAGTTAATCAACGTAGTTCTCGGTCACCCTGTTGCCCGACAAAACTGTCACATCGAGGGAGCATCAGCACAACACAGGCGAAAGCAACAATGTTGCCTCGGTGTAAACAGCTTTCGGCAACAATAACAGCAGCAACTTATGTTGTACGGCGCGTTTCCCAGATCGGTGGATGTGCGAATTTTCTGACGTCAACACGACACAAATAGTTTTGATTGCGGAGTTCCCTATCGATAACGTGTTTTATTCAAGAGCTTACCGCAATAAAAGCATAGAAAACGATATTTAAAATTATTTAGGGCTGGCGTGCATGCAAATAAACTAATTTTATGGATGCTTTTACTGCCTAATTACGGAAAGCGATTGTCGAACTCGTCACAGCTAGGTCGTGAATGTTCAGACGGTTGTGGAAATTAGAACTGACGAGAGACCAGCTAACATTCCTGCAAGAAAAATAAAAGAGGCATTCCTATGCAACGTTGATAAAATTTAATAAAAAGTCATCCACGAAAGCGAGCGATTAAAAAATCGAAGCATGAAAACGACCGCTCTGATCATGATTGTTGATATTTGGAACATGAAAACAGCCACTGCCGGACACCTGGACCGTTTCAAAAATCCCCAGGACGTTTTGGGGAATGGAGCGATCAGATAGCAGGCGGAAAAGGCAACTAGACAGTGTTTAAAAATGTTTATTCCAGCAATCGTTATAAAGGCCGATCGTTACGGTGTAGAAGTTTTTAAACACTCTCAGTTCAGCTCAATAGCACGCTACATAAAACACTTTGGGGTACCGCGGGTGCTAACGCAATTTTGAACTATAAATAAGAATTGCGTGAAAGAAAAATGGACGGAACCACTTCATCCGGTGGCGTAAATCATGAACATAGCAGCGATCACATCTTCCTCGGTTAGGACAAGCTGCTTCGTCAGCGAATAAAAAAAAATTGATAAAATAAAGAGCGCAAGGTACTCCCCCTGTCGAGTTTTCTAATTGCAGCCACTGGTTCATGTCGTTCCGTGATAATTTCCGACCTTTCGAACGCACTAGCACTTTATAGTAATATATCAGGCGACGCCGCTGGAAATGTCCTCCGACTGTCGGACAATAAATCGGCGAACACAATTGCCGGAAGACAAAAACATTTTTTCCGAGAGTTTCTGTTGCCTCAAGGTGACAGAGTGATGGAAAACATGTTTCCCTCGTGTTGATGGACAAAGTTGTCCAACTGTTTCCTCAATTTGACCGCGCCTTAAAGGACCAGCGCATATTCGGGCTTTTTGGCCTTTTCTACTAGCCATTTTTTGGGACCCTGTCAGATAAAAACAAAAACAATGCAAAGAAAGAGAGAAACAAATCGTCCAAGCTGAGGGCAGCTTACACCCGTTTGAGATTATGCATAATGAAGGGATCCTGACTGCATGCTAATAAGCACGATTTCAAGCTTGACAAAGGTGCCAAAGACGCGTGTCTGTAGGCGTGAGTCACTGCCTGATTTCGTTAAAGAAAAATTCTAGAGCCCATCCACTTCACGTGAAGATGGAGGATCAGCGAAGCTGTTATCTTTACAGCAACTTTACGACAACTATACGACATCTATACGATTTACATGTGATTGCAATGAAGACACGTACGCGACTTCGTTGTTTAATTGTCTGTTTCGAGGCACAACTCGAGGACCGTTTTTTTTTCCGATTGAGCCCAAGTCTCTTTATCAGCATCGCGGAAGCGAAAGAAAAAAATTGCGGTGGCTTAGCCCGGCTATGCCAGGATATACGTAGGGTGAGCTTATGCGCACAAAATGAGAGGCGCTATCAAGTGGCTCCGGTGCAGCGTCAGACTTGGCTACTGCGCAACGGAGGCACACACCTGGCCACGCAGCGGCGCCAGTGCGTCTGCCGCGGCTATGATGTCACTCCTCTGGAATGCGCAGACCGGCGAGGCGCGCGCGGTGGCGGCAGAGCGCGCGGCTCCGGCGCACCAGCTGTGCGCCGTGTGACGTCACTGCTTCTCGCGCTTGCGCAGCACGGTTCTTTGGAAGTTACGCGAAACTGCTCAACCTCGGCCAGTGTTGCTCACGCTACAAAAGAAGGTTAGATCGGAGCGTTCTCCCCTCAGCCTCGTCACAGCGCACTCTTAGCTGAGATGAGTCGGTGAGCGTAGATGATAACAAGGGATCAAGACCTCACTATCTAGTGATGCCAAGGAAGGCTGACTCACGCGGGTTGCTGCCTCTCTTTTTTATACTTGCCACGACCAATCGGAACGAAGGAGCGCCGCTTAAACGGGAGTTCTTTTGTTAACATCCATCGATGAATGTTTTTTTCAGATCCAAGCACATAACAGCTTCGCTGTAAAAGATTATCAGACGTAATAGTTTTCTCAAGGCAGACTGGCTTCTCGCTATATTAAAGGGGCGATGCAACAATTTTTGTACTTTGCGCAAATACCGCTTAGAACGGATCCCTGACGTTAATGACCTATGAAACACGCGTTCGTTTTTCACCTCACGCAATAGAAACCCCAGTAAAAAAATTAAAAAAAACGAGGAGCGTTCGCTCCCTCAACTCGCAGCCAGAACAAGCGGCCACGTGATCTGGAGCCGATTATATGCCGCCAATGTTGATCATAGCCACGCGCTGGGGTTGGCAAAGCACAGGACACGCGCTGAGCTCCAGACATTGTTATGGCTCGGCTATTGTCGTCGTTGCAGCGATTGGACACGGGCCACTACCCGAATGCTTCTCGAGCTAGTAATTATCACGAGCCCAAATCGAGTGCACACGCAATGCTCGGGTCCAATCTATGAACAGCATTCAAATATCGTCATATGGGTGTCCCCACTTTACTGCGATCACCACTTTACGTCATCAAATTTTGCAAAGGTGAGATTGAATGAAAATGATCGCTTTTGTCTCTGAAATTACACCGCAACAAAGGAGCTTCTTGGCCAGTGGCGTTGCGTGCGAGTAATCTTGAGTCCCACTAGTGCCAGTAAGCTCGTGTAAACTGAAGAACATTCCAATTGAATATCGTTGCACCGCCCCTTTAACACCCCTGTAAAATAATTGGCTTCTGACTATGCTGCAGTCGTTAAGAATTACGGTTATTAATCTTAAATCCACCGGAAGTCAGTAAAAACGATGGCACCTCTAATCATTATACGGGAGAAGAGGGGCAGTCCAGTCATTCAGCCGTGCGACTTCAGCGTTCGGCTTCTCCTCAACAACATCGCGCCGAGAGCCTGCAACTTACATGTGAGGCTTCTCCACAGAGAAGGTCACTACGAGGCGAAGCCTGCGTTACAGTTGACTCCGTTCTTTTGTTGGCCAGCTCCAAACCCGGCTCGCAAACACACACACGCGCATTGCGTGTGCGCACGTTTGTGCGTCTCCACATGAGTATGCGACCGTCCGTTTATGTATGAATCGCGTTTGTGTGCCCGTATGTATGTACGGGTGATTGCGCTCATGTGATGGTGTGTGCATATCACGTGCACGGGGAGATCTACACTCGAGAGCAGATGTGCGCATGCCTACGTCGAAATGAACTCGAGGGAGCAAGAGAGATGAGTCAGCGAGAAATACAAACAGATTAACCTTCCTAAGAGATAAACACGATTAAATACAGCTTGAGTAAACATGGGCGACGAACAAGAAGCGAACACGACAGGACAACGGCTGACTCGCAACTGAAATTTATTCTACGATAAGGAGGAGGAAATAACGTACTACTTTCTGTCTAACATGAGTGCAAATTTGTGAGGCGATATCTCTGCGGCTTCGACTTGCCTGGTAATCGTGCGTTTTAATCTCTGTGTGTTTCTAACCTATTTAAAAAGTTTGCTTTGTTTCTTTTTCATAGAATAAACTTTAGGTTGCGAGTCAGCCGTTGTCCTGTCGTGTTTGTTTTTTGTTCGTCGTCGATGTTTAGCGAGGCCGTGTTTGATAGTGTTTAACCGTTACCACCTGGCCCAATTTACAACCATACTATCTAAGAGCGTTATCTTTCGGCGTGGACTTTACTGCACAGTGAACTCGATAGCTTAGAGCTGTGGTAACACTGCTATTAGTACATCAAGCTAAAGACAGCTCTATAGATTCTGCCTGCTGCGTGTTTCTTCCTTGTAGGACGTTCCTGGCAGATTGGTCGTACAAACTTTGTCCGCAGATATGTTCGAAGCTTACAAATTCATAAAGAAAACCTTTTTTTTTAATATGCTTGAGGCGCATTTGCAGATACTTCTATAATCATGTATGCAGCGGACACGGTTTCTTTTGTACGATGTATTTGCAGTAAAACAAACAAACTAGCAAAACTACTGCTTGCCGGTTTAACCCACTGTAAACGTTTGATGTCCGGAGAAAGTTTTAGGAGTACCTTTTGTTCAGAAACACGCTTTATTAGACTGAAGGGTTACGTTCAATGTTGCTAAGAAAGTATATTTTTCAATGTCATAGAGCAGTGTGTTTTTTGTTGTTTTTTTCAGTCATGCCAATTATTGAGGTATCTGAATACATTTGAAAACACAAGGTTTAAAAAAAAAGATGCACGCGCCCTTCAATGGTGCGCTGATCTCGAAAATTTTATCAAAAATACAAGATACATTCCCAGATTTTTTTTTTTTTTACGCATACGTTGCAGGGTAAGTACACGTTAGTTGTATGAAGGAAAATATACTTTCCGTTTTACCGCAGATAAGTCGGTTAAACTTCGCTATTTCCGCAGATCACCTGCGGTTGGTGTGTTTTTTGAAGCTTTGTTAGGTGGGAGAAATCAGGTGATTTCTCGGTTGACTAATCTTTAGTGCGTAAAATTAGCGTACACAAATTGACCCGACCTGATAGATTGGCGCTTCTCCTAGAATAGATGAGCGTAATCTTGAAAGTCCCGCGGCAGAAGTCAGCAACGACTTCCTCAAGCCCCGAGTAGTGCCTGCGTAGGTTGACGGTCTTTCTCCAAGCCGGTCTTGCGCCTACACAAAAGAAAACTATGATCGGCACGTAGGTTCGTGTCACGTGGTCTGCCTTTACACGCCATGCCTCAGTGATATTGCTTCCCGACGCCATGTACTTTAAACTGCTTAGATCGACGACGTCAGTGACGTTAAAACTGTTAGGTGCAGCTGAAATAAAAGAAAAATACATCGTGTGTACTGGATAGTTACAATCTAAAAAAAAAAGTGATACAAAAATTCTAAAAAGAACCCAATACTTATGTCGTAGAAGCAATTAAGTTACACTTAATATCGCATAAAGTTTTCTACAGTACTGTATGGGCGAGTAGATTCTGGGAGACTATGTCTGTTTAGCATGTTCTCGTACACTTGGAGAGTTTGAGTTCAAAGTTTATCGAGAGATCTCTAACACTGAAAAGTTCGCGTTTACCCATAATGAACTAAAATAATCCCTTCTCCAATTTTAAGTTCAAACAAAGGTATGTTGCAAAAGAGTGTTGAAGTGTCGAAGACTTTCTCCAAAAATATGCCTGGGATAAATATATGATAGCGCCAAACAGTCAGTCAATCAATTAATAGTTTATTTCAAAGCGGGCATATAATCAGACGCTGATGTAGGCTGCAGAGGCAAAAAGTCACAATGTCTGAGTTGACGAGGAATCTGCAGCCTTAAAATTGGCAAGCAAGAACCAGCCAACAATACAAAAAGAAAAATATTCCGAAAAATAAATATTTAATATGAAATATCAAAGGTTGTAGTTTGCAAGCTTATAACTTCCAAAAAGCTAACTAACAAAAAAAAAAAACGAGTATTTGATAAAAAAAGTATTGAACCTTTTTTTTTAAGTACACGGCAACAATACAAATTTTATTCGAGTTATCACGAGAATAACAACACATCCATAAATAATGCAAGTGGGGAAAAACAAAAAAAAAGAAACAAAGAAATCGTATCAACAGTGGACTTAAGTGCAAGCAAATACATTGATGTAGAAAGATATGTTTCATTGTTCTAAGATCTAGTCTCAATATGTATGCGCAAGCCCCTTACTCATAGATCGCTACAGGGCACTACTGAACGTAGAAATCTTGTCCCGGAGAATAGGACAACTCTAAGCAGCGTTTTAACTTCCTGTAATGTTTGTATTCATCTAGAAACCTCAGTAAAAAAAGTCCGGCTCCTCGAGGAACCTAACTAATTTTCCCCTCGCACGTGTTGAATTAAAATATATGTAGTTGCATCTTAAATTAGTTTTACGATATTTTATTGAGCCGTACATGTTTCAAACGCCAAAAGTATCGTTTCTTTTTTCAATAACCAAATCTTGTTAGCATTACTGGGTGATTCAAGGAGCGGCCAGGCCCTTTAAATCGACCGCAAAATTCGGTTTCTTAACCTATCGCGTTCCGATTTCGTACTGCGTTGGCCACAGGTGGTGCATTTTTTTCTATAAAATTCAACAAAGAGCGAGCTCACCTGAGGAAAAACTAAAAAAAAAGAAAAAGAAAAAGGCTTAACTCCGATGGAAACGCAGCGAAGCCACCCGTCTTCAAACCATAGGGCGCCCTATGGTTTGAAGACCGGTGGCTTCGCTGCGTTTCCATAGGAGTTAAGCCTTTTTCTTTCTTTACTTTTTCCTCAGGTAACTCGCACTTTGCGAATTTTATAGAAAAAATGCACCACCTGTGGCCAACGCAGTACGAAATCGGAACGCGATAGGTTAAGAAAGCGAAATTTGCGGTCGATTTAAAGGGCCTGGCCGCTCCTTGAATCACCCAGTATTTCGCACAACAGCGCATAGATAATGCGCCAAACGTTTTTATTTTTATTTTTATTTTGGTGTTACGAGGAGTTGAGTAGTATAATGTTTTATTAACGGATATTTCAACCAAAAACAAAATAGCAGGTAGAGGGAAAAATCAGGTATACTACCGTTATCCGTTGGTGGCTCGGCGTTCGTAGAGAGCGCTATCGCGCTTATGAGGACGACCCGGGGAAACATTGGCGTCGAGTGTCGACACTTGACGCGGTCGTCTAGCGTCACCGTCGCACTTTTGTGTCGTCTTTGCGTCTGTTTCTTTTCTTTCCACCGGGTTCGATCGCGTCGTTAAAAAGAAGGAAGAAGAAATTGGCAAGGGCCTTCTTGATGGATAACCCGAAATTACGCCGTGCGCTATTCGCGTCGGCAGATAGACGCTCTGTCCGCAGTCGCCTTTCCCAACCATCATTTGTTGCCTCCTCTCTTGAACTTTTGTCCCTCCTCTGTCTCCCTTCATTTTATTTATTTTTTATTATTTTTTTTTTTTTGGGGGGGGGAGGAGGAATGCCGCTTATAAGAACAGGAAACCTATCTCTCTAATGTGGCGCGTTGGGTTTTTTTTTTGCACGCTAATTGTTTTGTTTTTTTACGCCGCTGTCTCACTGCCCATGCATCATACGAGGGACACGCCACGCTGTTTGCTACAGACGCGACGTCAGTATCATCGCAAGTATTTTCGATGTATTTGTGTGTTTCTTACACGTGTATTCTTTAACATGTTTGCAGAAAAAATTTTTTTTTTGTACGACGAATGTCAATCTGACAAGGCCGTCATTCAAGGAAGAAACACACCTCCAACACTGTGTTTAGTTTTTTTTTTTAATGTAATGGCAGTGTGACCTTCGCTCGAACGAAGTCATCCTGTAATACACCTCCTTTTCTATAGAAAAAAAAAAAAAACACTTACCAACAGATTGCGTTCTAGGTTGACAGCGATTTGAAGTGTTTCCGGAGTAACGGACGTCATTTCCGGTGTGGCCGTATAGTTGAAGACACTCGGGTGACCAGGTCCTCGTTTTCGAGAGCGGCAGTTTCCTCGGTCGTGGGATGCTCCGGAGAGACTCGAAACCTCACATCACGCGCTTCGTTGTAAGCGCTCGAGTCTACAGTCACGCGCGCGCACGCGCTCGTGTTCTCGTGTCGTTTTCCTCTAAATAAAACTGCGCAAGAACTAAGAAATCGCACGAGACTAATTGTTGGTTCATTTGTTAACTCTGAGAGTAAACGACATTCTCGTTCTAAAATACACGGTGTTTACAAAAGGGCCGCATCCTCTTTGAAGACGTAGTGACTTTACGCGGCTCAGTGTGTCTCGTTAAAATGAACTATAAGAAAAAAGAGCATGTCTACTACTTTTTCGTCGGTGTCCATTTCGCCGGCACTTGTGCCGTTGCTTACCCAGCCAACAATGAGAGGGTGTTCGATCGATTTATTTCGAAATGAAATGGAGTGGTCCTCGTGCAGGAAGCAAAAAATCTATCTTTTACTCATTTTTTTCATCACGGTATTTTCGACTCGAAAGACGCTCGAAGCCATACCTTGAAATGTAATGCATGCCATCGTACAGGCCCAGGTCGATCTGTCTAGAAAAAGCACCGGGAAATATTTTTTTGTTATTGTCGTTGTTGTTTGTGCGTTCGTCTTCCTTCGTGGTTTTTGTTCTTGTAAACGTAACACCTATGCATTAACCTCAAAATGGCTAAAAGCAGCTGCTTGTAATCGACCCTCTTGTCTTGTCCGTTTCAGACTGCTGCGTTGATATGTTTGCGTTTAGCTAATATATCGTACTGTGCACGAGAGCGAATAGCATTCTTTCTTCCGCCAAATGCCACCGGTGTGTTGTCCGAATAAAGTGGAACACTTTTTTCATACTTGGTATACAACGCTGTCAAACCTGCTGCCGCAAGCATGGGGTTTGATCTCGCGGATCATTTTCACCCGTTCTCACGCACACGAAACCATAGATAAAGCCACGCACTCGCACCAGTAGCTTTGGCAGTGCTGCATACTAAGTATGAAAAAGAGTATAATTGCAACGGAAAGGGCTGTGTGTGTGTGAAAGAGAGAGAGAGAAAGAGAGAGAGAATAAATATGAATGAGTTACAAAACAAAACTTTGTGGTGCGTTCTGCCCGGATGTTCAAAGTAAAGCTCTTAACACAGGACGATGTCTTTTACAAACAACCAAAACTAGCACGCATGGATGTTTAAAATACACTGCGGTGTATTTTATATTAACAACTAGCACGCATGAATGATTAAAGTAGAGTAAAATGTCTTTTACAAATAACGACATTTATTACATATAGAGTTTTGACATACCGCGCGGTGTCTTTTGCATTAACGACAACTATCACGAATGACTGTTTGAAGTATGGTGCGGTGTCCTTTACAAATTACGACAGTTAGGACGCATGGATGTTTGCTTAAAATGAAGTTCGGTGTGTTTTACATTAATGACAACTAGCACGCATAAGTGTTTGAACTCAAGTGAGGCGTTTTTTACAAGTAATGACAAGTAGCACGCATGAATGTTTGAAATGGAGTGCGGTGTATTTTACGTTACCGAGAACTAGCACGCATAAATATTTGAAGTACAATGCGGTGTAGCTTAAAGGTAACGACACCTAGCACCCATTGTTCGAAGCAATGTTCCCCGATGCATTGGGGTGCTCTTTTACAAGCAACAACTAACACTCATGGATGTTTGAAATACAGTGCGCTGTGTCTCACCACTAACGACCACAAGCACGCGTTGCTTGAAGCAATGTTCCCCGATACAGTGAGGTGTCTTTTACAAGTAACGATAACTAGCACGCATGAATGTTTGAAATACAATGCGGTGTAGCAATAACCAGAACACATGAAAGTTCAAAATATAATGCGGTGTATTTTTGAAGTAACTACCACAAACACGCATTGTTTGAAGCAACGTTCCCCGATACAGTGAGGTGTCTTTTGCAAGTAATGACAACAAGCACGCATGGGCAAGCACATTTTATAAGAAAAAAAAAAAATTGACCGCATCTCCACGTGGTGAATGATGTTGATTGGGGCGAAGCTCTGGTGGTGCTTGTCTGCGTAGACGCTGAGCCGCAGCATGTCTAGCCTTTCGTTCGTTTTCATCCATGTCAGAAAGAGAATGTGTGGTATGGAACGTGGTTATATACGCATTTGAGCATTTGACCGCAGCGCCCTCTCGTCTATAAACGTTGAGCCAATGCATGCAAAGTTTAACGCGATTATATACGCATTTGACCGCAGCGCCCTCTCCTGTATAGACGTTGAGCGGCTACATGCAACGTTTCATCCATGACATCCCCAGCTCTTGAGTTACTACCACATCTCAGAGCCCCCTACTCGTCCCGCAGTCGCGGCCGAGTGGTTAAGGCGATGGACTAGAAATCCATTGGGGTCTCCCCGCACAGGTTCGAATCCTGTCGACTGCGCAAACATTTTTTTCGTCATTTTTTTCATCTTTTTTATTTTTTTTGCCCTACACGAGCACGTGAGCACGTGCTCACGTGCTCGTGAGCTCACGAGGACGAGCACGAGCACCGAGCACGAGCACCGGACGCTGGACGGACATCATTTTTTTTTTCATCTTTTTTTTCGTTTTTTTTTTTTGCCCTACACGAGCACGTGCGCACGTGAGCTGACGAGCAGGAGCACGAGCACCCGACGCCGGACGGCGGACGGACATACGGACATGGCTAGCCCCTAAAGAGCTTCGCCCCTAAAACATATTTCGAAGAATGTCCGTTCTCGTGACCCTGGCAGACAAACGCCACGTGTTAAGCTCGTGGAATTTACGATAAGTAGATATCAAGCGCATTTAATAACGCAGAAATGTCACATTTAAATAATCCTCCGGTACGAGTTTATACTACTAATTGTTGTTTTTTTTTAACGTAAAATAGACTTCTTTTATATTGTCACGAATTAAGGCGACGAGAAGGCGAAGATTGAACTTAAAATAAAGGTTTAATGGGCGAACTTGTGCCAACCAAAATAAGAAAGGAAAGATCGTCGAGGCAGCAAAAAGGCAGGCGGCGATTCGGCGGCGAAACAGAAGGCGCGAGCGAGACTGACTCGACAAGGTCGCGGGTAGCTGCTTATCTACCGTGCGTCACTATCTCGAAAGTTCGGCAAAGAAGGCTCGAGTGTCGCGCGCTTGGAGCGAGGATGAACTGGCACTTTCGAGAGCAACAAAGCAGGTGGAAAGTTACGTCTGGTGCGAGAATGAATGCGAACCTTCTAGATGCCGGTGACCGAGCGTTGTTTTCTCGGCCCTGCGGGCGGCATTATCCCCCACTTTTAAAAGTGCATCGTCCCGATGCAACGCGAAAGGAAAACAGAAATGGCTAAAAAAATTTACGGTGAAACGAAATAAACATTTCTAGCAGTCCTAGCGCGCGTAGAACGGCTTGAGTCGAACTACGTGGACGACTTCGGGTCGTGGCTGGCGGCGTCGTGATGGTCGGGTTCCGTCAGGGAGCACCTCGTAGTTCAAGTCCCCAAGGCGGCGGATGACCTTGTAGGGTCCGAAGTAGCGTTTTAACAGTTTTTCGCTAAGGCCGCGGCGGCGAATGGGCGTCCACACCCACACTTTGTCTCCGGGCTGGAACTCCACGTCGCGGCGACGAAGGTTGTAGCGGCCAGCGTCCACACGTTGCTGGTCTTTTATTCGAAGACGGGCCAGCTGGCGTACTTCTTCTGCTCGTTGGGTGAGCAGCTGAGCGTCGTCGGTGCCGTCGTCCGTCGGGTCGTGGGGCAGCATGGCGTCGAGCATCGTCGTCACCTTCCTGCCGTGCACCAGCTGAAAAGGTGTAATGCCGGTAGTTTCTTGAATCGCCGTGTTGTACGCAAACGTGACGTAGGGCAACACTTCATCCCACGTCTTGTGTTCCACGTCTACGTACATCGAGATCATATCGGCGATGGTCTTGTTCAGCCGCTCCGTCAGTCCGTTGGTCTGCGGGTGGTATGCCGTGGTTCGGCGGTGGTCGGTGTGGCTCAGGCGGAGTATCTCTTGTGTCAGTTGCGCCATGAACGACGAGCCTCGATCCGTAATCAGGACTTCGGGAGCGCCGTGTCGGAGGACGATAGACTCCACGAAGAACTTAGCTACTTCCACGGCGGTCCCCGACGGGAGTGCTTTTGTCTCGGCGTACCTGGTGAGATAATCAGTTGCCACGATTATCCAACGGTTTCCCTGCGTCGACGGCGGAAAAGGTCCGAGAAGATCCATTCCAATCTGCTGGAATGGTGCAGTCGGGGGCGCGATCGGTTGCAGGAGACCTGCCGGCTTCGTCGGTGGTTTTTTGCGTCGTTGGCATTCGTGGCACGAACGGACGTAGAGGTGGACAGTCTTCGGGAGCTTGGGCCAGTAGTATTTTTCTCGGATCCGTGCAAGAGTCCTACTGTAGCCAAGGTGACCAGATGTTGGGTCGTCGTGGCAGGCTTGGAAGATCTCTTCTCGAAGACTTGCAGGAATCACCAGGAGCCACGTCGAGTTGTTGTCCCCGAAGTTCTCTTTATAGAGGATCCCTCTCCGGACGGAGAATCTTGGCAGGTCACGTGAGAAGGCTCGGGGAATCGTACCCCCTCGTCCCTCCAAGTGGTCGATCAGTGCACGCAACTCAGGATCGTCCCGCTGGAGCGCTGCCATACCGTGAATGCTCACTGCGCCAAGGAAGTGATCGTCGTCGTCGCCGTCGTCTTTCCCACAGCCGGTAGCTGACTCGACAGGGGCTCTGGACAGGCAGTCGGCGTCGCTGTGTTTTTGGCCTGACTTGTATACCACGGTCACGTCGTACTCTTGCAGTCGTAGGCTCCACCGAGCGAGGCGTCCCGATGGGTCCTTCAGGCTCGCTAACCAACACAGCGCGTGGTGGTCGGTGACCACCCGAAATGGACTCCCGTACAAGTACGGGCGGAATTTCGTGATGGCCCAGACGACGGCCAGGCATTCCTTTTCGGTCGTCGAGTAATTGCGTTCCGCGCTCGACAGCGTCCGGCTAGCGTATGCGATCACGCGCTCCGCACCGTCTTGTCTTTGCACCAGTACCGCTCCGAGTCCTGTATTACTGGCGTCCGTGTGAACTTCCGTTTCGGCTGATTGGTCGAAGTGGCCGAGAATCGGCGGTGACTGGAGCCGTCGCTTTAGCTCGTCGAATGCCTGTTGTTGTTCTCCACCCCATTCGAAGTTCACGGCGTCTTTCGTAAGGTGCGTTAGCGGCGCAGAAAGCTTGGCAAAATCTTGAACGAATCGCCGGTAGTATGCGCAAAGTCCAAGGAATCTTCGGACGGCCTTTTTGTCGGTGGGCGGTGGAAAGGCCGCTACGGCGCGAGTCTTCTCAGGGTCAGGACTTACACCTTCGTTGCTCACAACGTGGCCCAGGAACTTCAGTTCGCCGTAGGCAAACCGGCACTTCGTCGGCTTGAGGGTGAGTCCTGCGGTCCTGATTGCCTCAAAAACGGCACGAAGGCGTCGCAAATGCTCGTCGAAGTTGGCCGAGAATACCACGACGTCGTCGAGGTAAACGAGACAGCTCTGCCACTTGAGGCCTGCCAGGACGGTGTCCATGACACGTTGGAACGTTGCCGGCGCCGTGCACAGTCCGAAGGGCATCACCTTGAACTCATACAGACCAGTCGGGCGTGACAAAGGCAGTCTTTTCTCGGTCCCGTTCGTCGACCTCGATCTGCCAGTAGCCACTCTTAAGGTCCATCGACGAAAAGTATCGGGAGTGGCGTAGCCGGTCCAGCGTGTCGTCGATGCGGGGGAGCGGATACACGTCTTTCTTGGTGACCGCGTTGAGCCGCCGGTAGTCAACGCAGAAGCGAAGCGTTCCGTCCTTCTTCTTCACCAGTACGACTGGAGAGGCCCACGGGCTGCTCGAAGGCTGAATGATGTCGTCGTTCAGCATCTCTTTTACTTGTTTATGGATGGCCTCTCGTTCCTTTGGGGAGACCCGGTACGGCGGCCGATGCACAGGGAGTGCTTCCTCGTTGGTAATGATGCGGTGTTTCGCCACTGTTGTCTGGCGCAGCCTCGACGTCGTCGCAAAGCAATCGCCGAACTCGGCGAGCAGGTCTTGGAGCTGTCGTCGTTCCGTGGCACTGAGCTTGGGGTTAACGTCGTAGCTGCGGCGGTGGTGTACTGGGCTGTTGACACGGCGAGGGCTCGTCAGAGATCGCGGCGATTTCGGCGTCGGCCCGGAGTTCCTCGACGTGTGCTATAGTGGCACCTTTCGTGAGGTGCTGCGCCTCCGGTCGAAAGTTTGTCACGAGGACCACACAACGTCCATCCTGCAACTCTGCTACGCCCCTCGCGACGCCTATTCCTCTTCCGAGAAGCAGTTGGACATTGCCCTCCAGAAGGACTTTCCCGCGGGCGACTGCATCGGTCACGACGGGCACAAGAACACTCGACCTCGGCGGCAGGTTCACGTGGTCCGCAATGACTCGGACGGCGGCTGGCGTCGTTTTGGATCCCTCCGGAGGTAGCACGGGCTTTCCGCAGCGTCAACCTGTTTGCTCCAAGGTCGATCACGGCACCGTACTCACAGAGGAAGTCCATGCCAAGGATGATGTCTCTCGAACAGTCCTTGAGGACGACGAATTTCACGGGACAGGTCTCTCCGTGGATGTCCACGCGCGCAGTACACCTTCCCACTGGTGTGATGAGATGTCCGCCGGCGGTTCGTATTTTCGGGCCATCCCACGGCGTCATCACTTTCCGAAGGCGGCGAGAGAGCTTCCCACTTAAAACGGAATAGTCTGCTCCGGTGTCGACGAGTGCCTTCGCGTCGTGGCCGTCGATGATAACGTCGAGGTTATTCGACACCGTCGCAGAACCGTCGTTCCTATCCGTCTCGTCGCTAGTGTGGGAGCCCTCCGACGTTTGTGGAGGATATTGGCGTCGTTCGTCATCGGCAATACCACCTCCCGGTATTGCCGCACTCAGTTTTCCCGGCGGGACACTGGAGACAGGCTCTCTCGGCGGGACCGATGGGCAGGTGATGCAGGCCGTCGAGGTGAAGGCGAGCGAGCTCCTCGCGGTGCAGCGGGTGCAGGAGACGGTGGACGGCGAAGATACTCATCGATGTCTCGTGGGCGCTCACCGTACCGTGGGCGTGGGTCGTTCGGGTGGAATCCGCGCAGCCCAAGTTGTCGGTAGGGACATCGACGATAGACATGGTCGGCTTCTCCGCAATGGTAACAAAGCGGGCGTCGGTCGGCCGTTCGCCACACGTCGGTTTTTCTCAGCGAGGGTCGCTCTGGGCGGACGTACTGCCGTTCTTCGCGACGTTGGGAGTAGTGCGGCGCTGGAGGTTCTCGGCGTGGTGGCGCCGTAGCTTGGCGGGGAGCTTGCGGCTGTCGTCTGGCTATGGCGGCGTAGGTCAGCGTCGGTTCCTCGGGGGCTGGCACGTCGACTGGTGGTTCAGGCTGCAAAGCCCGCTGTACCTCGTCGCGTACAATCTCGGCGACTGACAGCGACGCCGGACGCTCAGCAGCGGGGAGCAGCTTTCGTAGCTCCTCTCGGACGACGTCTCGGATGATGTCGCGAAGCTCGTCGGCACCAGTGCTGAACTCGGAGCGGGCCGAGGCCAAAGTTGAGACGTTGCTGAGCCGATGGTAGTGGCGCGCTCGGGCCATTAACGCCCGCTCGATGTTTGTTGCTTCGGCAACAAATTCTTCGACGGTCGTCGGGGGGTTGCGAATAAGTCCGCCGAAGATTTCGCTTTTCACGCCTCTCATAAGGAAGCGTAACTTCTTCTCGTCGGTGGCTTGCGGGTCGGCGCGGCTGCTCAGGCGGAGGATGTCTTCAACGAAACTGGTGACCGTTTCGTTGGGGCCTTGAGTCCTCGCCTGGAGAATGTCTTCGGCCCGCTGCCTACGATACTGATTCATGAACGCCCGCTTCAGCTCGGTGACGCAGGCGTCCCACGACGTGAGCGCAGCCTCGTGGTTCTCGAACCAGTGCCTCGCAGTACCCTCCAACGAAAAGTAGAGGTTCTGCAGGTACTGCTCGGCGGTCCATCCGTTATGGCGTGCCACGCGCTCGTAGTGTTGGATCCAGTCCTCGACGTCCTCGTGGATCTCCCCGTGGAAAGGCGTCGGAGTCCGAGGGGCGACGGGCAGGTAAACGACGGCAGGAGCGGCGGGGTTCGGGGGCTGGTTGGCCATCGTCGTCTCCGCTTGCCTTGTCCTCGCCGGGAGTGGTCCGAGTTCAGGAGCTTGCCCTTGAAGACGGCGGCTGGCACGATGCTCAGAGTCTTCAACGGAGGGTCTTCGGGGAATGGGGCTTGCTGAACGAGTTCTTGTAGGGGTACGTTGCACGGGTTTCATACCCCGCACCTCCACCAGAAATGTCACGAATTAAGGCGACGAGAAGGCGAAGATTGAACTTAAAATAAAGGTTTAATGGGCGAACTTGTGCCAACCAAAATAAGAAAGGAAAGATCGTCGAGGCAGCAAAAAGGCAGGCGGCGATTCGGCGGCGAAACAGAAGGCGCGAGCGAGACTGACTCGACAAGGTCGCGGGTAGCTGCTTATCTACCGTGCGTCACTATCTCGAAAGTTCGGCAAAGAAGGCTCGAGTGTCGCGCGCTTGGAGCGAGGATGAACTGGCACTTTCGAGAGCAACAAAGCAGGTGGAAAGTTACGTCTGGTGCGAGAATGAATGCGAACCTTCTAGATGCCGGTGACCGAGCGTTGTTTTCTCGGCCCTGCGGGCGGCAATATGCCCGCGGTATCCTCAATGCATGAGTTGTGGGGAGTAAGCTACCCATTTTGTCGTGCGCATAATAAAATCGTGACTTGAAAACCACCGAGACAAGACTTGCCTCAAAACCGCCCTAAAAACGAAAAAAAAAATATCCCCCCCCCCTAAAAAAAAAAAGATACAATAACATTGCAAACATTAACTCTGCTTCGTTTGTTAGAGAGAATTGGACCTCAAGTGTTCTTTTGGGTTTAAAATATATATCCGTTTATTCAGTCATTTTTGAATGTAAAAACGCAACTGTTAAAAGAAAAATGTTAAATAAAATCTTTTTCAGCACGCATTGAATGCACGAAGCGTGTTGGCTCGCGTACAATGACAGTAATTGGTGAGCGCCCGCAGAACACTGGAGAGAATGACGCTGTCAACTGGGACGGTTCACACGTCTGTGGTAGCAATGGCGGCTGTTGGAGGCCGGGCTGGAACGACACAAAGTTCAACATAAAATTAAAATGCACGCTCTGGCAAGAGCTAACCGAGTACCACCATAATTAGTGAACAACCAAGTAACACGAAACACCTCTGACCCTTTTGTTTTTGTTCCTACCGATGTTGCGTTCGCATTAACTTACGTTTTCTTTGCCGAAAGCCCCTGTATCCTTCAATCAGCGTTCTCCCCGACAACACCGTTGCGACAGGCGCATGTAAAGGCTGCTTCACACACTTGCGACTGTTTACGACCAATTGCCTTGCAACATCTTGCGATATCTTACGACGAGAGAACACACTGACGCCATCTATCGCGAAACCGAGGAACACTCGGCATTTTTGTATATTTTTTCTCTCGCATCATTCGTGTCTTTCTTTACCCGAAAACGTTTGACAATGTCATAAAGAAAACATTTTTTTTTTCAATAGATAGTACGTACATCTGCTCTCGCAGATACCGCTAAACCTCGGCTCTATAGTGAAATACAGTTCCAGGGCGACCTCACAGATGGCGCCAACGTGCCAGTGTATTCTCTCGTCCTAAGAGATCAGCAAGAGGTTGTAATGCACTCGGTCGTAAACAGTCCCAAGTGTCAACCAGTGCATTCGAGCGAAACAGGAACTGGGGTGCACGTACTTTCGCAGTTGCCGTCGTACATGGTGATGTCGTCCAGGGCGAATCCACCGTCCGTCGCTTCTCCTTCGAAGTGTATCTGCGGAAGGGTATGCGGTCGTTTTGAGGTGGCATTGAATAGATTACGACCGCAGCATCGCAGCACCCGCAGAGACCTTAGCTGAGATGGGAAGCTTCCGTAAAGCCGTGGTCACACTGCTCGTACACCATACTAAAGACACGCTGTTGGCTGCGGACATGGTGACCGAATCATGTGCCAACACGCCTCACGCATATTGGAAGCATGTTATCATTATACATGCTTCGAATACGTCTGCAGACAGTTTTTGTATGACCGATGTGACCGTCATAAGAAAAAGAAACGCGCATCATCTCTGCAGATTGTCTTTTGTGTGATGTGTTAGCTGCGTGATCGCGGCTTGAAGGCTTGCCTCAAAGACACCCGTGACTCCGTTATTACGCGTGATTGTGGTTTTTGGCGAAAAGAAGTGACTTAGTTTAACCGTCTCCGGTTGAAGAAGGTCCAATTCCGTTCGCCTAAAACGCTTCATAGCGTGCAAGGTCGTGGAAAATTCGTCGTTGCCCTCGTAATGGCTTTGAACGAATGCCACCAAATTTCGGCTGCATGATGGACCATAGTGAAAAGTGAAAGGCACGCGTGTCTGTGAGGACAAACCTTAGAAAACCAACATTCTGAAGACGGAATCGATGAACTCTTGTTTGACGCAGTAAAAGTTTGCTCCATAGAACCTCTAATGATTATCATAATCGGGATAGTCGAGCAACGACATGTTCCTCGATCAAAATATTGCTACTTTGTCGTTCAATCGCACTCTCGCAACAAAATTATAACGTTTTGCACATTTTAGGATGTTTCCGAGACTCGAGAAATAAAGTGTAAATCTCATCACCTGACGTTGTTTTAACGTGGTTTCCTAGGACAAAGGTACACGTGACGTGAAACGACGTTCTGCTACCGTGGTTACCAAAGAAAAACGTACATGTCACGTGACGCAGTGTTACCAAGGTTGCCTAGGACAAAGATTGACGTGAGATGACGTTCTTTTTCCGTGATTGCCCGAGTTACAATGGCACAGATCAAGAGAGGCTCGAAGAAGTGGCGAGCCGTTGCTGCCTGCCTTAAAGGGTGCCTCGACGGGCACCTTGACCTGTCCGTATCTCCAGTCCGGGCGGCTGGTGTCCATCCTCCGCGTGGACAGCCTCCAGATGAGCACCCTGGGCGCAGCCCCGTTGCCGTTGCTCGACGCCGCGGCCGGCTCCTCGCCCGCGGGGGGCGCTTCGGCGGCCCTGAGCACGCGAGCAAATTGCACGTTTGTTCATCCACGCGCTGTCAGCAGTGTGAGAGGATATTCTCTGCCTGCAGCTCTCTGCCTTTGATAAGAGTCGGCTACACGCGCAGCCCGGTGGGAGGCAACGTGCACTGGAGGCGCGGAGCGTCTGCTGGGAGCCTGTCCCCGACTTTAGCCTTTTGCGGTCGTTGAAGAGACGCGGCCGTGAGCGTCCCTTTTGTAAACGCGTCGTGGGTGCGTACCTGAAAACGCTGAGCGTGGAGGACTCTCCGCGGCCGAAAGGCGCGAACCAGAAGCTGAGGCAGCGCTCGGTCTCGCCGTCCGGGGCGGCGATCGGGGTGCTGCGGAGCACCGGGTTCTGCACCGAGTTCTGGTTGAAGATGTCGAAGAAGATGTAGCCGGCTGCAGGGAAGATCCAAATCGGCAGAGATATTTACACTTCGCGTGGTGCTTGACATCGTGTGGCATGTGTCACCTGACACCGTGACGTCACGCGACCGGGTCGCGCATGACGTGACGTCACGGTGTCGAGTCGTGGTGTCACTCACGGTCTAACGTGACGTCAGGTGTCATGGTGTATGCGCGGACGCACGAATAGACCTAATTTTGGGTATATGCGGCTTTCGTTATAAAGCCCTCCATGCTTTCAGATAGCCCAGGAAAAGTCGCAATTTGTACTGAGCGAAAAACCAGGAACGCCAACCACCGTGGCGAGTGGGCCGCTCTCACTTTCAGACGTTTGCGAGATTGGATGGGAAGGGGTAAGCCGGTGTCACGCTGCTCATACAACGTACGAAGGACTGTCTGCAAACATGAGTGGCCGCGATATCCGTGGTTCGAGTGCCGCTTGCCCAGTTTTCTCCTTGAACTCATTGCCACTGCGGTATTCGAAGCACGGATCTCGCGATGACTCGCGTTCGAATCTGTGTGCAGACTGTCTTTCGTGAACTGCCGCTTGAGTCCCAAGCGACTTCCGGTCGCCCCTTCTTCGCAAGCCTGTCGAGCTTGCTTATGTCACCAGTGCTAGAAAGAATAAATGTTACGCGGACAACAAAGTTGGAATTTTAACGACGGCCTTTGGTTGCACAATTTAACGTCTTGGAGAAGACAAGTTGGTTTACCAGAATATTCGACAAATTGGAACAGATCTCGCGCTTCTTCGTTCTCTTGGCGTTCACCTGGAGAATTGGTGGTTAAGCGTATTTCAAGCAGCGGTGTTCAGGTGGGCTTTGTTCATTCATTTTAGGAACCGGAAGTTCGCTGGGACGTCAAACACTGGAGCACGGCATGGCGGCGTTTGTCATGAAAATAAGTTTTGGTGGTGCCCTCCTAATGTTCTTTCTCGCGACGTCACTACCTTGCGAACAATAAGTTCGATGGTGTTTGTGTGAGCATGGTGGAAGCTTGAAATCATTGCGCTCTCAAGCCAACACTGCCAACAGCGTGGAAAACTTAGTGTGATCGCTGTCAAGCCGTGCAAGCGTGTGTGCGTGGTCTAGTTCGTAGCGTCACGTGTCACGTGACGTCACACCTGGCTGTCACCTCATGAACCTATCGAACCGCTAAACTTGGCGTGACATTTTTCTGCTAGATTTGGCGGAAAATTTTTCCTCTAGACTCGGCGGGAAAATATTTTGCCAAATATAGCGGGAAAATTTTCCCGACAAATTCAGCGGGCAAAATCTCATAATGCAACGCGCGCAGCCTGGTGTGACACGTGATTGCGCGCGTTGCATTATGGGATTTATTGGTCCCACCGACGCCGGCGCCGACGCCGGATTTTCTACGACACGAGCTCCTAAACGCTATCGCGTTAAAGTTTAGGTCCTTTCATTACTTTTATTTCCGTCGTAGAGAAATCTTTTGCTGACGTCATAGTCAGTATTCGGCCAATCGTGGAAGGCCGACTACAGTGACGCTTTCGATGGCGCACGTCGCCAATAGAGGACTTGAGTCGGGACGGCGTGAAGGAGGGGGGGTTGCTTTTAGAAAAGTTCGGTTCGGTTCGGTTCCGGTCGGCTCCGGTCGGGTCGGGTCGGGTCGGGTCGGGTCGGGTCGGGTCGGGTCGGGTCGGGTCGGGTCGGGTCGGGTAGGATGGAGTGGGATGGGTGGGTAAGGGGGAAGCTGAACGGAATACTGGGATGCACCTACTGGGCGCCCTGTAGGTGTGGTCCTGCAGGTTGGCGGGGCGGCTGACGACGGAGGCGAGCCTCCAGGTGAGGGAATCCCTGGGAACGGAGCCCGCCCTGCCCACCAGGTTGGTGCTGGGCGCCGCGTCCACGCCCGTCGCGTTCGTCCAGCCGCACATGTCCCGCTCGAAGGAGCACTCGCCTGGGCAGCGGATGCGCCTTAGTGCACGGGTTGCCCACTCTCCACGTCTTGGACCACGTGCTCAGTTTTGCTTTTTTTATATTTTAATTGATTTTAATTGACGTGCAGAGTACTCTTTGACGTCTTTCTTGTGGGTGGTGTCAGGACACCAGCTTTACTGATCAACATTCGGTTGTATTTGCGTATTCGCACTTTTTGTTTGGCAACAAACTGCGGGTGCTATCTATTAGCTAGCCCTGCACACTTCCGGTTTACGTATATCTCCTTAATTTTTACTCGCCATTTTTATTATAAAAGTGAATGAACCCTGACAGTGCTATAAGTGGCCATTTCCAGATGATAGATTGTATATTTGATGTCCCAAATACTGCGAAACCCACCGTCTAGTTCAAAACCGGAAGTGGTTAGGGATTTGCTCACTGGCGTCACCACGTTTCAACCCATGCGACAAAGAACGAATATCATATTTTAACAAAATATGTTTTAAGCACTGCACGCAGTGCTTAAAAATCACAGAGTAACCGAAATTAGTTTCAGGCCCATGAGCTACAAATAATTCTTTTCCATAATGAGGACAGTATGTCGCAATGAACAACGACAGATTTCATAAACTTGCCTGGAATGGCCTTAGCCTTCTCCGGGAACGCTGTGTGGAAAAACAAAAACAACAACGGCACAAGAATTGAAACGAAATCATGACGTACTTACTTATGAACTACTGTGTTATTAAAAGATATCGTGACATGAAGCGGGTATACGACCTAAGTGCGAGGAATAAAAGAGCTGGAGCTATAATAACTTTACGCGCTATTGTATATAGACGCTTTTCGCCAGCTGTGCGGGCGCCGCCATAACTGACCTTCTTTTTTTGTTTTCTTTCATTCTATTCGCTTCGCTTCATCACTGCGGTCGCATTAAACGTTGTTACCCTCCTAGGCACCACATCGTTCTTGTCTCCAATGCATTCTTTGCATAAATTTGTTCCTACTCATTTTGCGGGCTGGGCATCTAGGCGAGACAGTAGAAGGTAAGCTATGGCGGCGAAATTCTGGCGCGCGGGAAAAAGCGTCCCTACCAAAACAGTTTTCATTTTCGGCCTAGCGAAAGCGTCACGCTGTATGCGACACCATCAAGCAGAAGTCATCGAGGTTTTTAAATGAGAAGCTGTCCAGCGGGGGGCTTTGTTACAAGCCATTTTAGCCTAGGCCAGAACGCCCTTAGATGTAACAACGAGCGATAGCAAGAGGAAACAAATTTGTCTGCTCATTTCGAATGTCCACCGCACACAAAGTAAGCAAATTAACTTTCACTACCTATTACAAAGCATACAGTGAAGCATTGCGTTGCTTGCCTTCATCTTCAAGGAACGGTACAAATTGTACTGAAGGGGCGCTACAATTTGCAGTTTCACATTCGCGCAGACAGCAACCTTGGAATCGCTGAGGCTGCATATGCGGAAAAGACTTTGATTGCCGACAAAATAAACGATACGTTGCATATCGAGAAGACCGGTAAACACTGCACTACATTAGACCCTTTTCAAAACACCATCAAGCAACACAGGTGGTCGCCATTTTGGGGGATAGTTACAATACGCAGAGGGAAAGCAATTTGGCTTAAAAGGGTGAGGGAAGGAATCATATATTTGTTTCTAGGCTAGGTGGCGCAAGCTACCGCTCGTTATGGAAGGTACAACCATTAGCATCCATCCATCCATTGGGCACGAAGCGTGTGATTAGATCTGAGTCCACGCCAAACGTTGACATAGCCCTCGTGTTCAACACGAGGGCTACGTCAACGGCGGTGCTGGATGATTGGCGCAGCAGCGACTAGATGGTACGCATTTTTGAAATATGGTCTATTGACCGCGAGGCCGGTGATATGAACAAAGAGCCGAATAGCTGACTGTTGCAGTCTCCGTCGAAGAAGCTGACGTCATCGACGGCCACGTATCCGACCCTGCCGTGGCCCCAGATGCCCTCGAGGACCACCTGATACGGCTCGCCGATCGGGGCTCCGTCCGGGAGCTTCACCGGGCAGCGGGCCACCAGCCAGCGATGACCCTGTGTGCGCCGGCTTTTGTTAGTGGACGGACGCCGTAGGTAGGGTTTTCAAGTTCTTGCACTTCTAACTTTTTACTCGAGTAAGTTTGTTCAGTGAAATTTTGATAACCATTAATGCACGTTCTTCGGAAACCTCTGTACAAAGTCTTGGCTCGATACGTTATGAAACCGATTTATGCGGTTTCTTCAAACAGTCAACGATCCTTTTGAATTGCACTGTAAATCAACTCAATTACGGAACTGCCCCTATACGCTGCTTTCACTAGCTGTACCCCCCTCTCACCCTAAGGTCTGCCTCCAGTCGTTCGGCACGCCACCGTATTGGGGATAGCTGCTATGGTAACTATACAGTGTGCTCTATGGAATGCGCAGGCTTTTAAGCACAGCGTTCATGTGGCCCTTCACCGTACTCTATGAAATACGCAGTTTTGAAATGCAGCCTCTAAATGGCGCATTAAACTACGGGTGTCGGGCCTGAGGAAGAGAGGGCGGGCGCCGTGGGAGTTTCACAACTGAGTTGACCTAGTAACGTTGGTGGCGGCGTTCAGAAGCGTCCTGACCTGCGGGACGCTCACGCATTGATCGGCTTAGGTAGGTTTTCGATATCAAAAACAACTCCAGACCTAGAAAGCACAGTCTGTTCTTTCCGGCTGAGCGAAGGTTTGGGATTTTGTACACAGCGCTATTCGAGTTACTCGCAGGAGGCCCTAGCCCTTGAATTGGTTCGCGCCCACAAACAGTCGCTCATATTTTCGTTTTTTTTTTTTGTTCTTGTGCGACGATGTCAAAGCGTGCCAGCACGCCAAGCATGATCGGCGCACCTGGTGGTTGTTGAGCCTCCAGACGGTCTGGAGCGAGAAGAGGCCCGGTGCGGCGTCCCTGAGCACGTGGACGCGCAGCGAGCCCAGGCTGGGCCCCGCCGGGTCGATGGTGCGCTCGTACATGTAGTACGAGAAGGACAGGCAGCGGGGCAGCGTCGCGTCGGGCCCCAGCTTGGGGCTCAGGAGCCACGCCTTGGACCCGCCGCGCTGCGGGAGATGCCCCGAGCTCGCCAGGTTCATGTAGTAGCCTGCGAAAAGGAAACCCGTTTGGTCCGGGGGATTCAATCACTTAGGAGACGGCCTTTTCCAACTAATACGTCATCAATAGTGGACCCACGCAGCGCCGGCCTAGCATGTGTCAGCATCGCCGTCAGCGCGTCTCTTAGCGTCTCACAATAAGTGCGACGCTACCACGAGGCGACGCCAAGACGGTTGCGTCTGTCACCTTGTGTTGTCCCTCGACGAGCTTCGTATGGAAGTAACGTCGCCCAGAAAAGACAAGAGAGGGACCTCAATGGTGACGCTTTTAAGTTTTAGTTTTTCTTATACGCGCCCATAGGACACCGATTTACCTAAACCAAAAGTGATTAAGAGGCGCATGTACCGTCTGGCTTCCGCTTGGTGTGGTCGGCGGGCGGTCCGTTGAGGCCATAGCTGTACTGGCGCGCCCAGTCCAGGTCGTCCAGCCCGTCGGCAGGGTGAGGGTTGGTCCAGCCACACGCGTCCTCCTCGAAGTTGCAGTCGCCTACGTGCCCCGAACCGGGCCGAGAGGACAAAATATACTTTATAGGTAACTATTTGCGATCCTCATTGAAATCGGGCCATTGCGAACCGGAAACCGCACTGTGGCAACATATACACTTTAATTGGGGTAGAGCTTCTTCGAGGGTGAAAGGGGATCGGCAAGCAAATATTTCGCTAATGTACTAACCACAAAAAGAAAGGCCGGACGAACTTACCCGAATTTCGAGCAGCCGTCTGTGGAGAGACTGTTGAAAAAAAAAAAAAAGATACATTGCGCTATAGAAATACTGAAATGTATCGAGAGTAGAAATTTGGGTTTTCTTAATCGAAACACGCTCTCTCTCTCTCTCTCTCTCTCTCTCTCTCTGTCTCTCTCTATCTATCTATCTTTCTCTCTATCTATCTATCTACTTCTTACTCACTCAAATATTCCAAAGAGTAGCCTTTTTTCTTTAGATAAGAGATTAAAATGAGGTCGCGAAGAGTCAGTTGCCGCGTCAAAATGAGTTGGCGAAACCCCTTCCTTCTTTTTTTTTATTTCAGTTGTTCAAGAAAGAAAGTTGTTCAAGAAAGAAAGCGAACATATGTCTCTTGTGTACCGAATTTGTGAAGAACTTGGGGAAGCAATAGGATTTGGACATACCGTACACCTTCAATGGGTTCCTGGGCATAGCGGTGTTTCAGGAAACACCCAAGCTGACCAACTGGCCACGGATGCATATACAAGCAACAACGTCCAGCTCACACCTTTTACAAAAAGCGATGCCAAGCGGTAGATTCGTTGTCTGAGAAACAGGATGTCCCTGACACGTGGCTCAAGAGCATCTCGGAACAGAGCCTACTCTTTTTAATTGACCCAGACCTTCGGTGTCCAGTTCATAATTACTTGAGCAGACCTATTGAAACATTAATTCATCGCCTACGACTAAATGTCGCGTACACCGGCAGATTTCTTTGCCGAATTCCACAGGTGGAAACACCGAGCTGCACGTGTGGCCATCCCGTGGAAGACGTTGAGCACATAATAATGGACTGTCCAAGATACGACCAGTGGCGAACTCGATTACGAGTGGGACTAAGCATACTCGACAATCGCTCTTTTTCTTTGGCCAAAGTTTTAGGCCCTTGGCCGGACTTAAAAAGCCAGAAGAGGGCATCAACTTTACTACGTGATTTTTTTACTGAAACAAAGATAGTTGACCGATATTAGGTATTATTCGAAGGTCAAAATACGCACGACGCGTCCTTAGAAGATAACTGCGTTTTTTTATTGTAATTTTATTACTATGTTACAGTAATCTATTGTACATATGTATTTATTGCGTAATCGCTTCTCTCGCCGTGTATTTTTTGTTTGTGCGTGTATGGTAACTGAGAGTATTATTCCTGGCGTTCAGACTTTATAATTGGATGTTATACATCATTCATACTGTACATTACTTGATTTGAAGTTGCCGGTCCCAGGATATGGGACCAAACTCTTCAGCTCATCAAATAAACACTGAATTGAGATTGCCAGTCATGGTAACCATAATGCATTTACAAAGGTTTTGAGAATACTTACTCGGACATGTGCCAACACGAAATGCGATGTTGTCGATGGCGATATTTCCCAAAGAGTTTGCCCCCACCGTCGCCTCCAGCATGAGCTGCGCAGAAGCGGTACGCAGGCTATCAAGCCGTGGCCTCTATTTGAACATTTATGGGCACACCGCAAATCGTTTCTTCACATACGAAGCCGCGAACACAAAATATATTTTCATAGTTTAGAAAACCAAATGCATCCTGCGTACGCGCTGTGTGGAGTCTTAACAGGAACAGCGAGTGAAACCCTCGTTCACAAATCGACTGACGACATTTCAGAGTTTGGCCATTTGGTACATGATTCAAATAACAGAAACGCTGTGCTCGTCGTTCTTTATGACGTTCCCCCAAAAATGAAGGATCGCGACCGCCATGTTCGGTTCTCACTAAATAAGTATGTCGATTACGGGGTACTCATAAAGGTGCGGTGCAACGATATTCAATTGGAATGTTCTTCACTCTGCACGAGTTCGCTGGCACTAGTGGGACCCAAGTATACTAGCACGCAACGCCACTGGCCAAGAAACTCCTTTGTTGCGGTGTAATTTCAAGGACAAAAGGGAGCGTTATATTTTAATCTCTCCTTCGCAAAACTTGATGACGTAGCTGGAGGATCGCAGCACCCCCCAGTGACAATATTTTAGTGCAGCTCATAGATTGGACTTGAGCGTTGCCTGAGCACTCCGATTTGGGCTCGCGATAATCAATAGTTCTACAAGTATTCGGGTCGTGGCTCGTGTCCAATCGCTGCAATTACGACCATAGCCGAACCATAACAATGTCTGGAAATCAGCGCGCGTCCTGTGCTTTGCCAACCCCGGCACGTGGCTATGACAAAACATTGGCTGCATATAATGAACCTTTTGTAGAAATACGCGGTGCGCATGCGCGGAGTATTTCATGCGCCTGGGTTCGAGAGTATCTAGTTCCAAACAATCCGCCATCTTGCATTTCTCGCCTTTGAGCGGTTTCGTTGTGTTGACCTCGGGGCGGAAGATTACGCACGATGGGGACAAAGGTGAGCTTGGGGGAGCCGTATCTAGGTCACATCGCCTCAATGGGTGAACAGGATGTAGCTGACGTTTTGGGTGTGGAACGGGTGGGAGAGGCCTTGGGCGCGCGTTGTTTTCCAGTCACCTAGTCTCGAACCGATTCGCGTGTCTAGGTGGCAGCACATATTCGCCAAGAGGTCCATTGGCTCCAGATTACGTGGCCGCTTGTTCTGGTGGCGAGTTGAGGGAAATAAACGCGGTTCGTTTTTCTTTAATTTTTTTTTCGACAACTATTGCACAAGGTCTTGGGTTATAAACGTCAGGGGTATACATTCTAAATGGTATACTTAGGCGAAGTGCAAAATCTTTTAGCCTTTCCACTTTGGTGAAGACCAGCGAAGCTGTACTATGGTGGGAATGAAGTAATGGCCGGCCGCAAGTCGGCAAGCCAGAGTGGAAAGGCTCGAAAGGTTGCGCCATCTATGAGCGACGGCGGCAAGCGGACAACCGGCAAACAGAACACTCTGGACAGCTACCGCCATCTATGAGCGACGGCGGCAACCAGAGTTTTGTGTCGACATTTCTTTGCGGGGGACACGATCCTGGGGAAACTAGCCCTTAACAGCTCCGCTGTAAAAATCGTTGCACCGCCCATTTAGAGGGGTACGGAAACGAAATGACGTGACCGCGAGCTCTCTACCTCTCGCTCCAAAGTCGGCCAGTGAGAAGCGCGCGCTTATGACGTCAACAGTTCTTGCACGGCCAAGGGCACGGCCGGACTGGATACGCGCTTGCTGTCCGGAAAAGAAGCGCTCGAACCTAGTCCGGCCCTGCCGAGGGTACTGTGGTTGCGAACGTTGCCGCTTGGTGGCGTCAACGCGTGACAATCTTGCCTAGTAGTAACATCCAAGGGCTGCACACCCTGCCTAGACATAGCTTCCCCGTAACGTAATTCGCGGCCATGCCGTTATGTGATGTGCCACAAGCGTTCGGTTCACCGTGTTAGTTTCATACCGCAGAAGTAGTAGCTCGAGGAACCCCTTAGATAGAAATAACCGTCAGTATACCCAGCAATGGCGCCACCTGCAGGCTAGGTGTATAAGGCATTCACGGGGTGCCATATTTCAGCGCGCTATTCACTGCACATCCAGGGGGGGGGGGGGGGGGGGGGTACCCGTCACGTGGTGTGGATGGCTTGGCAGAGGTCCCTGCATCCTTAGATCAAGCTCCTACCTAACGTCTGTAAAGAACGGAGATCTTGATGGTCTGGAATGCACTTCGCGGAAGCATTGTGGAAGCTTTAACATATACAACGTAGTAAACGCGTTAGCGTTCACCCTTAAGTCACATTCAGGACTAAGTAACTCTACGGGAGTCATACTGCGGCGAACATGGCGCTGCTTCTTAGGAACTCATGACGTGGCGATATTCCAACAGAGCTTCACAGACCGCCACCAGGCACAATTATGAAATCTGTTAATTTGTTTTAAAATTTGTTTTCTCGTCTTCTCCGCCGGCAGCCCAGAAACACTAGTCTAGGGTATTGTTTGTGGGCTGTCGGCACAACATAAACCACATCTAGACAAAGAAGTAAGTACAAACATTTCGTTTCCGTGCGGCTGGTTCACACAGCCCTGTTTTTTTTGCGTTAGGTTAAAAAGGCCATGAAATGAATTTTGGGCTGGGAAAAATAATTTTAGATTGAGAATTTACTAATCGCATATCGTTTAGTAGGCGAGAAGAAATAGAGCAGAAATTCAAAAACCAGCTTTTCGGTAAGAATATTCGAAAATATAGCGGATTATTTCGTACTTCCTGTGCCTCGAAAGCACGCCGCCTTTTCACTGTGATGCTTCCGCGGTACCCAAAGCACGTCAGCCGAGCCCAGCTCACGCATTGGACACGAACACTGCGTCACTCGGACGTGTGCCCTCGTCAACAACCAATCCGTCGACGAATATTTGGATTCGCGTTCGTGGCCAATGAGTGCCCTGACGGAACTAATCATCACTTGTGAATGGCGAGTTCTATGGTGTGCTTAAAAAGCACGGTGGAAGTTTGGAGTCATCGCACCGGTGCCCAAGCATGTCACGACATTCGTGACACCGCCATAACTTTAACTCTCACTCGTGTCGCCTCGTGCTCTGCATGAGCAGAGCTCCGACGAGGTTGTCGCACGTGCAGGAAGACCTAATTTCCCTCGATGCATTGCGGTAGCGGTAGAGTCACCAAAGTGGCTGCTGAGATCGGTCTATTCGCTTTTCAGTAGAACATTCAAGCTAAGGAGGAAAAAAATTGGCCGCATCTCCACGTGGTGAATGATGTTGATTGGGGCGAAGCTCTGGTGGTGCTTGTCTGCATAGACGCTGAGCCGCAGCAAGCCGAGCCTTTCGTTCGTTTTCATCCATGTCAGAAAGAGAGTGTGTGGTATGTAATTTGACCGCAGCGCCCTCTCGTCTATAAACGTTAAACCAATGCATGCAAAGTTTAACGCGATTATATACGCATTTGACCGCAGCGCCCTCTCCTGTATAGACGTTGAGCGGCTACACGCAACGTTTACTCCATGACGTCTCCAGCTCTTAAGTTACTACCACATCTGAGAGCCCCCTTCTCGTCCCGCAGTCGTGGCCGAGTGGTTAAGGCGATTAAACGTTGGCGGGGAGACCCCATTGTGCGGGGAGACCCAAATGATCCATTGGGGTCTCCCCGCACAGGTTCGGATTAAAGTCGTTCGAATCCTGTCGATTGCGCAAACATTTCTTTTTCATCATTTTTGCACCTGAGCTCACGAGCATGAGCACGAGCACCAACAAGATCGATGTGAGCACGGACGCCGGACGGACAAGGCTAGACCCTAAGGAGCTTCGCCCCTAAAAGTTTAAATATCGTTTCATGGGCCCTTTAGTTTAGGAAGGCTTACGTCTTACGCCACAAGTCACCGAAACATCTATGATTCCTATTAACCGCGGCTACCAGTTCAGGAAGATGGACGGGCACGCGACATTTGAGACACTAACGTTTCGGTGACTTATACTTAACGTAAGCCCGTTTTCATGTGTACAGTGCTAATCACACTTGTCTATAACGCGCGAGCGTGCGGCTTTCTCCGGGGAGCGCTAGACTGGTGGCATTCGCGGAAACTAAGCTAGTCACGTGGCGCGACATGGAACGGCCCGCTCAAGGGGTGTCCTGCCCACTCTATCAGCTGGCGGCGAACGCGGAAGGCTGCTCGCACGCTTTTTAAAAACATCATTGCTCGAACAATAAACAAACTCAAGCATGAAGGCGTATCAACGATGTCGTCATCAAAAAGCAAAAATATATCGTAAAGCACTTTATTTTTATTGCTTATCAAGCTGGTATTGGCGACGTGAGCGATCGAAAGCGTCGCTGTGGTCGGCCCATTACAATTGGCCGAATGCTGACTATGACGTCAGCAAAGTATTTCACATCGACGCAAATAAGAGGAATGTAAGAACTTCAATTTTGACGGTGTTGGCAGTGTTGCTTTGAGAGCGCTATGATTTGAGGCTTTCACCATGCTCATTACAAACACCATCAAACTTGTTGTTCACAAGCTAATGACGTCACGAAAGGTAACCAAACGAGGGCGCCACCGAAACATCTCGCCGCTAATAAAGCTGGTTTCACATGCAGCGATTTTGGCCCTAGAGCGGCGCGATTTCTGCCGTCACGGCGCTCGTGCCGCTCAACCGCTGGTGCTGGCCAGAGCGCCGCGACGGCAGAAATCGCGCCGCTCTAGGGCCAAAATCGCTGCATGTGAAACCAGCTTAAGGCTTGCTACTATGCAAAAAACAAAATTATATCAATTGATCGGATTCAACAGGACTGCGCATAGATAAGCGGTCAGAGGCGAGCGTGAAGCGTGCTGCGAGCAGCCTTCCGCGTTCACCGCCAGCTGATAGAGTGGGCAGGACACCCCTCGAGCGGGCTGTTCCATGTTGTGCCACGTGACTAGCTTAGTTTCCGCGAATGCCACCAGTCTAGCGCTCCCCGGAGAAAGCCGCACGTTCGCGCGTTATAGACAAGTGTGATTAGCACTTACGTTACGAGAGCTTACGTCTACATACGATAAGAGTCACGGAGCCATTTGTACTTCGTACGAAGCATGGTAACTAGTTCAAGGAGCAACTTTTGCACGCGAGAGTCGAGACACAGATGTCCCGCATATTCATAACGTAACGTAAGAGAACGTAAGTCAACGCGCGTGAGTGAACTAGCCTTTACTGTAAACGCAACTTACAAAGTGGAGCCACAAGCGCACACCCAGGAATTTATACTCCAGCAAAGCATTGCAAATAAGGTCAGTCGAGTGTCATTCTGCGCTGTCGTCTTATCGTTCGCCGTTCGTTCGTAACGAAAAGGAAGGTGCTCATCCGGCGCGCTCACCGTGAAGGGCTCGGTGGTGGCCACCTGCACCTGGGCCGTGTACCAGCTGTTCCCGGCCTCGCCCGTGATCTCCCAGATGGTCCTGGGCGGCGTCTCGGCGCCCTCGGCGTGCTGCAGCACGCGCAGTGTGCCGATGCCGTTGCCGAACATGTGCGTCGCGAACTTCATGCACATCGGCAGGTTGGCCCCTGAGACAGCAACAACGCACGCACAGACCCTTAACAAGACGCGCCATTTTATTTGAAAATCATTGTCAGAAAGTTGGGCCAGGTTACTTCTTACTTTTATTTCTCGGACAATTTACTTTGTGTGTGTGTGTACGCACGTGTGCCCGCGTGTGTTTGTGTGTGTGTGTGTGTGTGTTATTTCCAAAAAAAAACATTCCTGTACACGCTTTGTTTCCTTGCTCGAAACAATAGACCGATCTTACAGTCAGTTTGACTACGCCACCGTTGCCGCAATGCATCGAGGGAACTTCAGCCTTTCTGCAGGAACCTCGGTGGAGCTTTGCACGTGTGGAGCATGAGACAGCACGAGCCCTCTCGTGCACTGCCGTTTGCCTCCTGTGTGCACTGTCTCCGATCTCACGAAGCGTTCGGCATGCGCCGAACGCTTGGTGAGATCCACTGATCTCTTTTGTAATAGGCTGGATCGCGGATCGGGAGCCCGTCGGTGTCGCCACCGGCGGCCATTGCTTGACACCAGGCAATATAGACCTTTCCAAAAACGAGCTTTTGGCCGGTGCCATTTTGAGCGTTCGTGCGTATGGCGCGTGCTTTGATCGCTTTCCGAAGCGACGAACACGCACGTGCTGGGCTGTGAAGATCGCACGCTGGACTGTGATTTTGTAAACATTGGAAAGGTCTATACACGCAAGTCTATGGGAGAAACGCACAAAAGTAAGAATATTGAAGCATGTACGCTGTGCTCGGAGGCCAGTATTTTATGGTGTGCTGCTGCGATCCTTATTTCGAGTGTTTGGAGATCGAATCAGTATTTGTCAAACGTTCGAACGCCGATTAAAAAAATCAGACGTACCGGAGCACCTACGAGTGAGCTGGCAAGCTTTCCCTCGTAGTGGAGTAAACAAAGGAACTTGCCATCAATGAGACCGCCCTCGGGGATGCCCAGAAGTTGATGAATGACAAAGAAGTTCCATTTCGACAGCGGTTTTCCCGGAGTGAGCGAATTCCGAACAGCAAAGCCTTCGAGCTTGTCGTCTGCTAAACCCAACTCAACCAACTCAACGAAACCGCCACCGACTCCGCGGTAACTCTAGGTAACTCTCGCCTCATTGAGCTGCACTACAGCGGAGTCACTCTCAACCACAAAATATTTATTTACAAGAACTGCGAGGGCTATCAGTTTTAATGTTTGTACGTAAGTTATTTGACGGACTTATCGAAAAGCAGCCAAAACGTTTCAGTGCCGACGACAGCTTAGAAACGCGGGAAACAGCACTTTTTCTCGTTCTTCCCATTGAGTCCCATGCATTGGCTGGTGTCAATCAATGGCCGCCGGTGGCGACACTCGGCCCCAGCTGCCGAGGCCGCGGTGGCCGCGGTCCGCGATCCAGCCTACTACAATAGAGATCAGTGGTGAGATTGGTCTAAAGCCTGGTTCACATGCAGCGATTTTGGCCCTAGAGCGGCGCGATTTCTGCCGTCGCGGTGCTCGTGCCGCTCAACCGCTGGTGCTGGCCAGAACGCCGCGACGGCAGAAATCGCGCCGCTCTAGGGCCAAAACCGCTGCATGTGAAACACGCTTAACGCAGCGATGATTCCCTCCTAGCTCAAAAGACCGTAGATCTCTATCTACCGTTCTGCTGGTGTGTTAGCGCTTCACAGCATACACTTTCCGATAAGAGTGTGATTGAGTCCGCGCCACGAGTAATACCCCATTCACACGGTCAACATAAAGGTACCTTTAACATAGGTCCTTTTGCTATCGGCGAATCAGCCCGTGCTCTTGGGTCGCGAGCACACGCCACGGGCGGAAGATCGTTAATTGATTGGCCGCAGAGAAGAAAGGTCCCTTAGCTAAAGGTACCTTTACGCTGCCGTGGGAATTGGGTATTAGACCCTTTTCATGGCAAACGCCACCAGGGGGTGCTCCAGTGTTGGACGTCCCAGAGAACTTCCGGTTCATAAAAAGAATGAACAAAGGCAACCTTTACACCGCTGTTTGAAATATCGATGAAACATTTAACCATCCGTTCTCCAAGTGAATACAAAAAAGAAAAAAAAAGAAAAGAAAAAAAACGAAGGAGCGTGAGGCGTGTTACAACATTTTCGAATATTCTTGTAAATCGATTTGCCTTCTTCAAGACCATACAATGTACAGCCGAAGGTCTTCGTTAAATCTCCAACTTTGTTGTCCGCGTAGAATTTATGTTTTCTAGCACTGTTGACATAAGCAAACTCGACAGGCTTGCAAGGGCGGATCGACCAGAAGTCGCTTGGGACGCAAGCAGGAGTTCATGTTTTGTAAATAGCCAAATGGTTTTATATACAACCACTGCGTCAGCTTCTTGTGCGGATTGTGCTTTAACTTAAAGAGGTGCAAAATAAACAGAAGCAAATGAGAGCACCCGAGTGTTTTTTTTACTGAGTTCTGCTAGAAAAGGTCACCCGTAGCCTTGAGAGTCGGACTGATGAGTCTGGCCCGGTCCATGGGCCGCCTCGGGAACGAAGAGTCAATAAAAATGTAACCGCCTGCAAGAAAAAAAAGAAAAAAAAGTTTATAAAGGGGGAAAATAAAAGTAATTTGCGACACAGTTTAGTTGTTTTTATTCTCCGAAATTGAAAAATCTTGCAAGGCAAATTCTTTATTCCGAAGTTTCTTTTCCACTAACCATCGTAAAAATAAACTAAAAATATTTATCTGCCCAACAACGATTGTGGGCGAATTTTGAAGCTCTGCACAGCACTGTACTCTGCACGGACTTTAAGCACCCCTGGCCCTAAAGAAACAGCTAAAAAAAAGAAAGAAAAAAGCACTATGAGAAAAAAAGATATAAGAAGCGAAAGAATGCAGGCGAGATGAGTAGGAAACATCATAACCTAATCCGTGGGACAAGGAGAAATAAAATACCAGACAAGACGACACAAAATCTCAATTTTGTGTCGTCGTGTCCGTCACTTTATTTCCTCCGCGGTTCAGGATGCAGACTGTGAAAGAAAACAAAAGTATTTAATTAGTTTAGGGTTAAGCGAAATTATCTAGAAATAACAGATTTTTCGAGGGTTCAATATCTACGAAACAAGAAACCTCGCAGCGGGTTATAAGGAAGGCCGACTTCTCCAGCATTTCTGGCGGAACAAACAATTAAAATAAAACCCCACTCGTTCCTCTGAGCTTAGTGAAACAATATATAGATATAGATATATAAATATAAATAAATAAACGTGGACAAGGTAAACTGAACTTGCGTTAGAAGACGACAGACCACTAACGAGCGACACGTCGTTAAACCCTGCGTGATAAAAGCCGAAGAAAAAAAAAAAGCCGTCCGTGCCGTGCGGTCCACACGCATGCGACGCTGTGCCCACCCGTCATCTCGTCCTTGCCGAAGCTGCTGTAGTCCCTGGAGGGCCCCGTGAGGAAGCTCTGACTGCCCCTGCCCTGCTCCCAGTTGAAGTCGTCGTCCGTGTCCGCGTTCTGCCAGCCGCAGTAGCCGCCCTCGAAGGTGCAGTGGCCTGGGACGCAACGGACGAGCCGACACGCGTCATCGAGAGCACGCCAAACACACTCCTTAGTCGGGGAGAGCCAAAGAAACAACACTCAAGAAAAAAGGGTCTAAAAGGGTGTATCGTTACACCCTTTGTCCCATATAATACACCCCCAAACTTCAATTCGACGTACAGCGCCCTACAGTCGAACAGACGGCCCTAAATTGTATGAGGGGCTTGATAGCCGTGTGGTACAACTTATTAAAATAGCTAATGTACGTTTTACTGACTACGAAAAACATAATCGGGGTTTTCGTGGCCCTACTGTAAAAACTCGGTGTTTTCTTTCTGTGGTCTTTGATACGTACTTGAAAAGTTATATCGCACCGTTATCAAGCCCCTCGTAAAATTTGGGGCCGTCTGTTCGCAGAGTGGCAGCGCAGAGTCGGGGTCGCGAGCTAATTTGCCGATCACCCAAAGGCACTTGATATAAATGCCACTTCAAATGTCTTGAAAACGGGATGTAATATCGTCCTAAGTTATGAACACGCAAGAAACAAAATTCCAGCGTCTGAAACAGTTGCGCCACCACTTCACCGACCCCTCGCAAGATTGCCTTGTATCGTGTTGACGGACGGGGAGGTTCGTCGGCAGAATTGCCTCCGCCAATACGCCTCGCAAGTGGGCTCATTTTCGTCTTCTGCGCATGAGAAAGGAAGTAGCGGTGACGTCAGAACGCCGAGCCCTGATTGGCTGATCGCGACCCCCCTATCTGAGCGTCGTCTGCTCCTTTGCAACGTCGTCTGCTCACAACGTCGTCTGCGTCTGTCTTACATTTCCTGCGACTTTCGGAAGTGCAAGTCTTTACGAGCGAGCTCGACTTCGCCTTTCAGAGAGGGCAGACGAAATAAATCGAGCGGTACGTTGTTTTCAACAACTAGCAGACGCGCATCAAGGAGAGAAGTCAAAGGACTCACTGGCGAGGTGTCCCGAGGCGCCGAGGTTTGTTTGCTAAGAACCGAGAGTGAGCGTGTTAGTGTCTGCAAGTTCCCTCCCAAATACTTTCTCCCTCCTTTCGTGTGCGGCGAGACTCCTCACTCTTTAAAGGCGTCGGCGGGTCGGCGCAGTTAACATCGTCTGCTTTACGTCTGCTAGTCAAAGCGATGGCTGCTTTACCTTTCCTGCGTCTGTCGGAGATTCACCGCTTTTTCACCGGCGAGAGTCACCGCTGCCTCGGAAAACAAGGAGATGACAAGAGGAAGAGACTGAAGGGTTCACAAGGGTCGCGCGGGCATATTCCATTCAGCACGCCAGCCGGTCGTGGGCAGACGGTCTTGGCCAAGGACCGTCGGAGCACCGCTGTGCCTGCTAGGCCTATCTGCCGAGTTCGCTTACTCGGGGTCGGTGGAATCGTGGCCGTTGGAGCATTTCCCGGGTGTTTGTGGATCCAGCGTTTTTGTTCGTCGTGGTTTATTTCAAGTACTTTTTACTTTTTTTCTTGCTGCTTGCAGTCGGGACGCGTGAGAAGAGCACGTACAAAAATAAACGTCCGTTGATCGTCGCGACCAAGTAACTGAGCGACGCTTTCGGCCATGCTGAGTTGATCGTCGTTGGATTCCGTCGTAACCTGAGCAAAACTTACGATAATTTCGTTTCGTGAATACGAATTTGTTCTCACGTTTTGTCTTACGCACTCTTTTGGCGTAAGATGGTTTTGTGAATCTGGCCTCTGCACTTCCGAAAGTCGCAGGAAAGGTAAGACAGACGCAGACGACGTTGCGAGCAGACGACGTTGCAAAGGAGCAGACGACGCTCAGATAGGGGGGTCGCGATCAGCCAATCAGGGCTCGGCGTTCTGACGTCACCGCTACCCCCTGCGCAAGAAGCAGACGAACTTGCCCTCCGCATAGCTTTCGGGATTTGTAACCCAATTTTAGTAAAAGTGACAAGCAGGCTTATAAAATGTACGGAAGCACGTCTATATCGGCCTAACTCAACGTCTTGTACACCGGGTAAACGAGGTCCAGCTCTTCGAAGAGCTTGCAGCACACAACGCCAAACCAGGAAACCGGTGCTGAGAAGCGAGCCGATGCGAGATCGCGGAGCGGAGTCCTTCCCCTGACGTCACGGTACACCTCGCCCAATCAGGGCGTTGCGACCGCAGCGACGCTTGTGTTCGTTCTCGGGGCTATAGACCTTTCCAAAAAGCGCCTTCTGCGCGCTGCCATCTTTGTCTGCTGAGCTGTGGAACGCCTTCTGAGCATGCGCTGTTGGTCTGCTGTGCGGTATATCGGATGCTGCGCATGCGTCCACAGCTCAGTGACTCAGCATTTTCCGCCCGGGCGCTTCGTTTGAGACTGCCGTTGGAAAGGTCTATAGGAGCCAGAGTTGCGCGTTCACGTGATGAGCCGGATCAAGTGCCGTGCAGGAAAGTAGACGTTGCGCGCGCCCCGCCGAACGTTCCCCTGCTTTTGAGCGCGCCTCGAACGCGCGGCGCTGCTATTCGCCGAATTCAGTCACGTGAGGAGCTGGATCAACATGCCATGCAGGAAAGACGGTGCTACGGGGATGAACGCGCAACTCTGACTACCGTTCTAGGTTCCTCTAAAGCCCCTCTATCCTGGGAAGAGTGGTGCCATTCATTGTTGTGCAAATGCTCGAGACACGTAGCGCACGTCACTTCTGGGAAGAACATGGCGTCTGAAATCTAGCTCAGTACTTCGCTGTGACGCCATGATCTTTCCAAGGGCTGCACGTTGCACGTGCCTCGTGTATCGACGCACCTTGCGCTACTTAGGTTCCCCGAGAAATGGCTCTCTGATGCTCTGTGCTACCAGATCCTCGCGCTCCACATCTGCGACCGGGAAATATATGGCTCCGTCGTCGAACTGCCAGGCTTTGAGTATGGAGGAGGCTATGCCAAGATCCAGTCGGAAAGCGCGAAAATGATAAGCTACGCCCCGTGTTTCTTCAACTGTCTGTTACTCAAATGAATGGAAAATAACGCCGATGGTCGGGATGTCCAACGGGCATTGCTGGACTGGTCCGAGGCTAGCAGTTAGCCAGTGTCCGTGCTCGAACGAGAGACTGGGCGTACCGAGGCAGTTGTCGCCGGCTTCCTCCATCCGGTCGAAGAGGATGTCGTCCAAACCGATGTAGCCCCTGAACTTGCGGGCCGGGTCGCCGCGTCTCTTGGGCACCGCCTCGAACCAGATCTGCGAGGTGAGGACGCGCGAGGCGATCACTCGAGCTACGCAAGCTTGCGAAAAGACGTAGCAGTTGGGGTCCGCGGCGTCCAACTCGAACATGGGGAAGCTTTTTTTTTTTTTTATGTGTGAAAACACGAATTTGTTTTTCAGTCAATGTCATAATCAATATTGTGGGCTAGTTGTTCCATCACTTGAAGTTGTTCACGAAGTAAGCACGTGGATCACGACTATCGACAACGAATCAGCGCGCATAAAATCGGGCAAGCGCGGGCTGACAACTGAAAGTTTACTGAAAAACGAAGCCCAATAAACTTGGGCTTCGTTTCGCGCGCTCCACCCCCCCCCCCCCCCCCCCCCAAAAAAAAAAAAATGAGTTAGCGTTTGTTTTGTGCACTTTTTTTATCGTCTTTGCGTGCTTGCGCGCTCTTTTGTTATCTTTTATATTTGTTCTGCGCACAAATATTTGGTAACCACGAGTTCACGATTAAAAAGGAAACGTTTGACACACGCGTAATTTTCGCAACTGCGAGATTTCGTTCCGTGGTTCCCCAAGCGGCAAACACTTTCATATCGTGTATGGCAAAAGGACATGGTACACGTTACATGTACAGGCTGTTTTTTAAAGCTTAACCGTTAATATTTAATGAACATTAATTAATTTATCACTTAAATTAACCAATTTTGTATCTATTTATTTATATATTTATTTTATTTTTAAGATGGTGGGCATCAGCCTGTTCGACGAAGTGTGTAGGCCTCGAAGGGATACGAGGGGTGTACCTGGTGGACGTCCCCGTACGTGTAGGCCACCTCGCCCTTGGTCCAGCGGCCGTCGTAGTTGTCCTGACTCTCCCAGACAGTGATGTTCGCCGTCGTGGCGGCGTCCATGATGACCACCTTGAGTCGGTCCACGCTCAGGCCTTCGAGCGCGTAGAAGAAGCTCACGCAGAAGCCCTGCGGCCCTGGACAGATTCGCGGACGCCGTTGAAAGCGCCAGTCTGATCGAGCTAAGTGCAGGGCTCCGAGCGCAGCCGACTCTAACAATCCAATGGAGCAAATCGAACGTCGCCAAAAGCGCACTGTCACGGCTCTACTCGTTTTTGTGCCATCACCGTTTAAACCAATCACGCACACTGAATGCGCCGTGATCTTGCGCTTGGTTTTGTGTGTGATTGGTTGAGCCGCTTTTGGGACCGCTTGATTGGCACCCTCCGGTTGTAGCGTCGGCTACGCTCGGACTTGGTGGGAAACGGAGTAATATTCGGAGCGCCAGTTCGTCTAATTTTTCTACAGGGGTCGCGATGATGTCGGAACGCGAAGCTCTTATTGGCTGATCGAAAAATAAAAGAGTGGGTAGACCTGAAGGCATCTAGCATTGGGGTGTAACCACTATCCCTTCAATCAAAGCCAATCGGAGCTCGGCGTTTTTCTGACGTCACTGCAACTCAAGAAGCAGAAGACTTGCACTCCGCATATACAGGGTGCCCCCCAAAAAAATTTACACGTTTTTTGTTTTGTTTTTTCACCGAAAAAATAAAATATGCATCGCCGAATATTCATTCTTAGCCCAAATGCAACACTATAAAGGTTCGAGCCAGATGCCAAAGTTTCAGCACTAACCGTTAATTTATTAAAAAGCTACGAGTGATTTTCTGAAAATTTCATTGGAAAAATGGCAGCCGACGGAGCTCTCGAATACATGGAGCTCTATGGCGCCAGAAACTGGAAACGGGTGAAGATGGGCCCCATTTTTCCCATCGAAATTTTCCGAAAATCACATAACTTTAGAATATGATATCGGTTCGTGCTGAAACTTTAACATGATTGGTTCGGACCTCTGGTGCCGCATTTGGGCTAAAAGTGAGCACTCAACGATGCATATTTTATTTTTGCAATAAAAAAAATCTATTAAATTTTTGGGGGACACTTTTTCGATTGTGGTGTGTTTTTATTTTTATTTTCCGTAACGCTAACCACCGAGTGGGCTCTGCACGAGCTAATTGCTTTAGCAAGTACGGCGTGGTTGAGAGAAAAGAGAACGCTCAGTTTCAGCTCAAATATAGCACTAGCAGCATTTGGGACCAGCTGACAGAGTCTCAGAACCTGTCCTTATCTAATCGAAAAGTGATAAGCGGTTTTGGGAGATTTTTAGTGGGAAAAAGGTGGCCCACGCGAAGCCAGTGGATCTATGAAGATCAATGGTGTCTGCTACAGGAAATGGGCCCCATCTTTTATTAAAGTTTTTAGAAAATAGCAGATATAACTTTTGAATTACGTAACGGTATACGGCCTGAAACTTTGCTATTTGGTCCCAATTGGTAGCGCAACATTTATTCGGAGAACGACCGTTTTATAATGCGTAATTTATTGTTACTTAAAAACAAAAACAAAAAAAGACATGCTTCTCTTTACATTTACACAATGGGTACATCGGTCGTATTGATAGTGCATAGAGAAAACTTATACCTAACATCATTGCATGGAAAATGGAAGAATTCTGTGCAGAAGTCTGATATCTCCTAACGTTTGTTCGCTTTCATTACCAACCTCAAGGATTGCGTCTTTACGAGAAAATTTATTTATCAGCTTTGGCCAGCGCTTTACAGCGTTTACAAACATTTCTTAATTAGTAAGCCAGATTGACACTTCCCTTGGTTTGAATGCGTGCCCAAGAAAACACGTCATCCTGGGGAATCAAAGGCTGTGTTCGCGTGATGCTGGTCAGTCTCAAAGTAGTTGTTTAGAAAACCAGAGAAAACTTGATGAGAACACCAAAGCATGCATATTTTCGTTTCGTAAAAAGAGGACGGCTCGATCAGTTGAGTGGCGGCCCCGTCTCGAATGGCCACACAATTAGGAACATGCAGTTATTGCCTAAGAAACGAATAGGTCTGTGCGGTTTGTCTTCCTAGGTGAAATAGTTGCCTTCATCTCCAGTTTTCAAAATCGTATGACTTTCAACTTTCAATTTTATAGTTTTCCTCCTGTGGAGAGGGGGAAACCAGACATTTCTGGCCTGACATGGTTCAGAGTACGAACGTTCTCCAACGCTCGTACACTTGACGATCAAGGAGGGGAGTCCATTTAAAGGGGTCATGAAACGCTTTTCCAACTTTTTCCTGTTTAGCTTTCCTCCTCAACTCATAAATCGCGCATTCTACCAAACAGTTCAAGAAGACGGAAAGGGGGAGTCCCCTCTTACTCTGACTCTCGTTTGTCTAATCTGGACACATTCATTCTCCCCCTAGAAGATTAGCCGTCGCTCAAAATTCAGACAAAAGTTGCTTTCCCCACCCCGTTCACCCCGAAGCTGACAGTGCTGTGGAAGCTACGTGCTCCTTGGGCCAGCCACACTTGTGCCACGTGATCACGCTCTCTCGCGCATGCCCACGCGCAGAGAATGAGGTCTGGTGATGAAAGGGGGGCGGCTGATTGGTCCGGCAAGCGCGTAGCTTCCACCACAATGTCAGCTTAGGGGTGAAGGGATTAAGTGAGCTCCGGTGTCGTGTGACGTTCGTTTGGGCCCGGTGACGCGCTGCGGGGTCCCGATGACGCGCTGCGGGGTCCGCGAATGTATCACAGAGCAAAGGCAGAGAGCTTACGAAGGGAAGGAGGTACGAAATAGTCCGCCGTGTTTTTTTAAATTTTCGTGCCGAAAGTCGGGCTTTGACTTCGTGTCTTTTTTCTTTTGGCCCACTGAACGATGTGCTATTAGTAAAATGCCAATATAAATTGATTTATTGCAGCCCAAAATTCGTTTCATGGGCCCTTTAACCGAAAATAATTTGTCCAAGGGCATCTTTAAAAGCCCTAATTCACCGAACCCATTAAAAAAAGTCTCGGTTTTCAGGAAGTGCCGATGTGTTTACTTTTTGTAAATCAAAACTTTTTTGTCAAAACATTGCTTCTTTAGAAGCATGACCTTCAAGTGAGCATCTCCCTGGTCTTTTAAACCCGGCGGTATTGGCTTCGGCGGTCGAACTAAAGAACCCTCTCCAATCGCTAAAAAAGAGCTAGATTAATTGTCAGTATTTTGTTAAAATGATAATAAAAAAAAAAAACGACGTTCGAGGAATCGTGGTGAGGACATTTTCGCCAGAATGACGGACACGTGCGCATGAATACGGCTCTTTTTCTTTTCTTTTCCCCTCTGTTTATCGCTCGCCATTTTTTTGGTTGCTAGTGGTACCCTCCGGTGTTCACTTCCGACTCGCATCGAAAATCAAAATACAGCGTCCATTTTTAACGAGGTCGACGCCGACGTGACGAAGACAAAGGACCAGCGTTATGAATAGGGCGAAATGGCCCTAACGAAGGAGAAGCGGAAGTGGTCCCGCACTCTCGCTTCTGCCATGCCCGTAATAAAAAATAAAAGAGTAAATTATAAAAGCAAACTACTCTATAGAGGTACTTTTTTTTAACGTTCTCTTGTTTTGTTTTTTTCCTTCCAGTTTAGTAGGTAGAGGTCCCGGGGGAAGGGTGTTGAGGATTATGCTGTCATTTTGTTTATATTCTAGGAATGCTTGAATGGGAGCTACTCGTCTTTCTTTGCAGTCAAATTAATAATGTATCAGAAGGATCCCATCGATGACTTCTGCTAATGTGTTAAGATGCGAGTGACAGCTTTTAAATCATTATTAATGAATTAAGTAGCTTCGTTCTTGTCAAATTTCTGTCAGCTCAGAAAGCTGGAAAGTAACGTAGTCCCTAGCTCTTTCCGTCCGACTCAGATGTAAAACCATTGCCCTACAGGCGATTGGATTAGAACACAAAGTCCAAAATATCTTGCTGGTCAATACGTCGTCTACATATGCAACAGTTTAGTGACAATTTTTATGTCGACTTCGTGGCTTCGTGCTCGAGTCCAAATAAGTGTTCATCTTCAGCCCGTAAGGTGTCTCATGTCTCAGCTTGTGCGAGCTAAACTTTTGCTGAGAGCATGGCTGGAAGTATAAAATCTGGTTCACATATTTCCGTCGACCGCGTTGCGCTGCGTTGCGTTGAGCAGCGCAGCGCTTCCGTATTGGCTCGTCGTAAAGGTCGCCATAGCAACAGCTCGACGCAAGCAGTCTTAACGAAGTCAAACGCAGTCAAACGCAGTCAAACGCAACTGCATAAAACAGCCTCAAAGGGCAGCTCCGGTCGAAAACGAAACCGAAATAAATGACTGTTATCGCTTTAGTGGCACGAAATGTGAACACAGCCGAAATATTACGTCAAAGTGAAGCCGCGTACTCCACTAAAGCCGATTCTGAATATGCGACCTTCTGCAGATCTTTAGCGGGGGGCAGCGGGTTAGCTTTTAGTCAAGGAACACTGCGCGATGCGAACCGCAGCACCTCCGTGACGTCACGTCGCGGTGGAGCTGCGGTTGATTCCGCACGTTGGAGCACTTATCGCAGCACCATAGTGACGTCACGTCGCGGCGGATGGATGGATAGATGTTAATTGCTATAGCCTTTGTAACGGGCGGTAGCTTGCGCCACCTAGCCTAAGTCTATAAAGACAAACATATGATTCCTCCTGCCCTTCTAAGACCAATTTTCTCCCCCTAACTATCACCCGGCAGCGTGGGCTATCACCAGGATTGCATTTGGGCGATCGGGCAAAGAAACTAAAAACATCACTCCCCCCTCTTCCTTCGGCCAGCGGAGTCACCAATTTTCCTCTGGTAAACCTTGTCGGCGTTACCTCAGCACAGGGGTGCTATGTTGCGCTTTTTGGACTCCCAGGAGACTTGGAAGAGGGAAGTGACGTCAACGACTAGAGAAACGCAGATTGGATGTTGACAGAAGAAAACAAAATCAACATCCAATCTGCATTTGCTGCGTTGTTGACGTCACTTCCCTCTCCCTAGTCTCCTGGGAGTCCAAAAAGCGCAACATAGCCCCCCAGGACCCACTGGGAGTCAGGGTTCAAACTTTGGGCCGGAGCCACGCGGGCGGGAGTCCCAATTTTCCTCTGTCCCGCCTGTCCCCAGGTGTACTAGTTTGTTGTGCATCATTCGATTTTTCCTAGATAATTTCCACTAATCCCCTAATCGCCTCGTTGTGACTGTAATCATTTTCTCTTCCGTGCTTGCATCGTTGCCGAAAAAACCCCGGGCACCGGCGAAATTCGTGAGCCCTACAGAGAGGGTAGAGCGAAGCCCTGTGCACTTCAAAACCAAGTGATCCAGCGTTGAACATGGTTAAAATTGGCGCACAAAAAGACAAGGACAAACAAGGAAGAACACAGACAGGCGCGCACTCACAACTCTGTAATATTAATTGAAGAGAAGAAAGATGAAGCACGATTTTTACAGGCGAGCACGGCACCAGGGGGTAAACAGTTCAGTCACCGTCAAATGTTCGCAAGAAGGCAACTTCTTTTTCGCTCAGAGCTACCGACGGCTGACTAACGCAGCGATCGGCCAGGCTCAAGATGGTGAACGCCTCGAGCACCTCGCGCGTTTGTTTTTCTTTAAAGCGGCCAATGATTGATGTTTTTTTCCAAAGATGGTGTGCACGTACAGGTCTTACAATGCACCGAAAGGTGACCTCCTACAGTGGATGTTAAAGAAAGTTTGTGCTCTCGGAGCCGGTCATTTAGACACCGTCCGGTTTGTCCTACATAGCATCTTCCACAGGAAAGAGGAATGCTATATACAACGCCCGATGAACAGGGAACAAAAGGCCGCACATGTTTTTTGTGACACGTGTTTTTTGCTAAATTTTCCGCTTTTTGACGAACCTTAGAACATATTTGTCGCATTTTTTTAGGGGCTGATAGTACTACAGGCACGCCATACCTACTTGCCACTTGTTTTAGATTATGCGATATTTTGTGTAGGTATGGCATAACCACCACCCGGTTTTTGTTAACGGGGCGCTTAGTTTTTTCACCACCTTTTACATTCTTTACCAGCGTGCCTATCACTTCCATTAAGACCTGATTAGGGAACCCTGAAGATTTTAGTCTTTCGATTTGGCCCAAGAAACTCTGATGGATGGCGTGGAAACATAATGAGCGCCTTGCATAATGAGCGCGAGACGCTCATTATGCAAGGCGGCACATAATGAGTCTGTCTCCTGAAATTTACGTCCTCGTTCTTAAAACTCCCGTTCTCGCCTCAAACAGTAAAGAACTTCCCAGTGAATTGTAAAACACATTTTCTTTTCTCATGTCATGTTTTTGTGAGCTGTACATTATTAGAGCTGATTTTTCTTGCATTCTTAGCACCCACATTTTTCTTTCTGTCCCTTTCACTGCCTTTTCCACTGAAGTAGTCTGCTCAGTCCCATCACTAGTGTGTAGGTTTTTAAATGTTAGCTTTTGGGTTCGGTTTGTTCATTTCGTGTTTTCACTTTTCATGTATAAATACTTGAATACCTTGCGTGCCCATCGCGTATCATCCATTTCGGTTAATCTCTGTTCAAGTTTCAAAAGACATTACTGGTACCATCACTCCTTTCTATGTACACCCCACCACTTCATATCTATTATAGTTCCATAGTGCATTGAGCATCATAATAGATTAATTTCTTTTCCATTTTCTAATTATACTTTCCTCATGTTCCCCTAGATATTTTTCTTCACTTATTGAGCCAGACTCCCAGATATTTGTATTTTCCTACATGGTCTATTACAACGTCTTGTATCCTCAGGGGTTCCCTCTTTTCATCGTTAAACACCATTACTCCAGACTTGTCACTATTAAAAATCATACCCAAGGTGTCCCCTTCCTTTCCAGGTACTTATTCAAGCTAGTTCCTGTAATGTATCCCGGTTGTCTGCCATAAGTACTATGTTGTCCGCGTACATCAGTCCTGGTATTACCTGAATTACATTTCTCCATCCTTCCATTTAACTCACATCAAAACCTAAGTTGCTCTGCTCTAATTTCTTTTCCATTTCACTGAGATATATAAAAAAGAGTAGGGGTGACAGAGGAAAGCCCTGCCTGAGCCCTCTTTTTTATTGCTGCGGGTTGTGTAGTTTCTGCTTCCCATTTTATAACTACCATATTGTCTGTGTACACCTGCTGAAGAAACCTAAATAAATTTTTATCTAAATTTTATTCCTTCAGCTGACCCCAGAGTTTTTCCTGGCTCACATTATCGTACGCTCCCTTGATGTCCAAATAAGTTAACCATAAAGGACTTTGGTTCCTCGTTGCTATTTCTATACATTGAGTGGTGACGAATAAGTTATCTGACAGTCTTCTATCTCTTCGGAGTACATTTCGGAGCTCACCGAGTATTTGCATGCATTGTATTCATTCCTTCATTCCCCTCTTTACTATTTGCATAAATAATCTGTATAGAACAGAAGTTACCGTTATCTGGTAATATGACTTAATGTTGTCTTTGTTTCCTGGCAAAAATAATCCCTGGAGAAGGGGAACAAGAAGGACAAAAGCAAATCTCCAAACACAGCTAGATGTTTCCTAGCTGTGTTTGTATAAAGGCAGAGTTTGCTCTGCCTTTATATATTTAATCTCATTTTACTAAGTTTCCATTCATTGGGTAACTCTCCTCCCATAAATATTTGATTAATCACACGCCGTAACTTCAATTTGCTTGTTTTTCCTAGTGTCTTCATGAGTTCCATGGATATGTCGTTCGGGCCTGACGCTGTACCTGCTGGAACCTTACTTTCCGCCTTATTCCATTCTGTTGTGCTCGTCCCCATTGTTACGCAATTCTGCTCCTCCTCTACACTGCTGCTGTCAGTGCTATCCACTGACCCCACTGCTCAAGCTGGGAGAAAGCCTTTTCGGTTGTCTGCCTAATATATTCCCGTGCCTCTCTCTCCCCCCCCCCTACTCTTCTCTCCTCCTGCGTTGTCAGTAAGTGTTGGAAACCCTTTGTCTCTCTTCCCTGCGTTTTAATGTGCTCCAAAAACCTTTTTGCCACATTCCTATTTTTTTTTTTTTTTTTTTCCATAATCCACTGCACTCCTGCACTCCCAATTTTGGCCTGTGTTAAAGCTGATGCCTCCCTTTTCCGCTCTTGGAAGTTCTCCCATTTTGATGCTACTCCAGTTGGCATGGCTCCCTTTTTCTTTGCCTTCCTTTGTTCCCTAGATGCCTCTTGCGCCGCAATATGGCTACTTTGAGCTCCTTATCCCACCAGCTTTTTGGTTTGAGTCTTCGTTTTTGCTTCCTCTTTGTTTATTTGATGCTTCTCTAATTCTTTTTGAATGATTCCCATTAAATCCCCATACGTCCATTCTTTTGCTGGTCGTTCCGATACTATGTTCCCAATACTTTTAGATACTTCCCATCCAGGAGTAGCCTGGTATGTACGGTGGTTCCTCCTCATCTCTAAGGTGCGTTTCTACTACCATACACTGTGAAAGTTTAAGCCTCTAATTGTTCACCAATTTAATCCCACTTTATTTCCTTTCTACCTCCATGCATGGTTATAAACCCTATATTGAGCCGATTCTTTCTCTTATTTCTACGGGGCTTCCTCCTGCTCTCCCTGCTGCTCCTGAGGAGCTCACAACCAGGAGCTTCTTGCGACTCTGGTACCGGTGCATATCGTATTGGTACATCTACACTTTGGCCCTTTGGACTCTATGGGTCCCCAAACAAGCTGCAACATGACGAAGCAGCCTCTCTCCCACTCTCCTACCTGTGTCTCCACTGTAGTAGATTCCATCCCGTGTAAAAGGGCAGGAGCCAGCCGCATGATTTTCCCAGTCTATCTCTTTTACGCCGTACTGAAGTCGTCGGCTCATCTTCTTAATCACTAGATTAGCCTCAATGACTCGCCTCTAAATGTCAAGAGACTGTCCCCACACACGTAGGATAGTGCATATTTGCACATGCACCCTCTCACTGACCGCTCTTAGTTTTTCCATTCCTGCCTCTATCTGCTTTCCCAAGTTCTGGCTCCTCCCGTTCAACACGTCGTTGAGTCCTGCATGAATCAACACTAGGTTTTCCACCTCCATGTTGTCCCACAATACCTCCTCTGCTTTGGCAATGGCATCTACCGTGTATACTTTCCTGGCTGGGTATCTACTCGCACCCATTTGTCCCCTTTCACCTTGCTTAGCACTCCCTATTCGATCCTTGCCACGTTGGAGTCTCCAACTACAGGACCCTCCTAACTGCCGACGGCTGCCCCCCTTCTCCTGGCATTAAGCTGCTAGCCTGCCTTCCATTAACCACCGGCACCAGGTTAGGCTCTAACAATCCACCTGTCTCTTCTTCAGCTTCACTATAGGTCCTGAAAACCTCCTTGGTGTCCGCACTGCTGGCTCCCTGCTCGCTAGCCCTTTGCACCTCAGGCAATACAATACAAATTTTAATATAACACAATTCCACCCTCCTTTTTAAAGTGATTACATTGCTTATTTTTATCTGTATTTTTTTATCCTTCCCTAGATCTTTTCCACCAATCTTCAAATCTCCTCTTATACTCCGTTTCACCTTATTTTGTACCGCAGCGAGCTTATAGCGTTAGCAGCTGCCCTTAGTGCACGAGAGCTTGTACAGCCGAGATTTGCCCCAAAGCAAGGAGCTCGCGCTTTTAGCCTTTCCTGCGGTACATCATAAGGTGAAATAGACTTTAGTTACCGCAATTATTTCCCTATTCATTCGTCTATCCGTGTCCGGAAAACCCAGTGCCCCCTCCAAATCCGCAGTCATCCCCCCCCCCCCTCCACCCCCCCCCCCCCCCCCCCCCCCCAAGAGGGTGGGACGAAGCCCCGTGCACCTTAAAATTACATGTTCTATAGTTTCCTTTTCGCGGTTGCATACGTCGCACAGAGTGTCTACTTCCTGGAATTTAGCCCTGTACGTTTTCGTTCTTAGCACCCCCGTTCTAGCTTCAAACAACAAAGAGCTCCCCACTGAATTATCATACACCTGTTCCTTCTTTATTTCTTGTTTCTGTGCCCTGTATATTGTTAAAGATTTCCCCTGCATTCTCTCTTCCCACAATTTCCTCTCTGTTTCCTTTACTCCCTTTTCTACTGATACGCTCTGATCGGCTCCATCTCGTTGAATGTATTTAGATCTCAGCTTGCGGGTTCGGTTTGTCCACTTAGTGTTTAGACTTTTCACATATAGATACTTGTACACTTTCACTGCCCACCGTGTATCCTCAATTTCAGCTAGTCTTTGTGAAAATTTTACTTTACTGATCGCCTCTCTACGCTCGAAAGATGCCCAACCCACATCCCTTTGTACTTCCTCATTTGGTGTATTCCCATGTGCCCCCAATGCCAACCTGCCCACACTCCTTTGCTGTATCTCTAAACCTGCCTGGATTTCTGACCTCATACACAATACCGCATTCCCAGATGACAGTCCTGGCACTATGACTCCCTACTCCCTTTCATACACCCCTAACGACTTCATATCTATTGTAATTCCAGAGTGCCCTGTGTTCCATAATAGCCGAATCTCGTTTCCCCCTCTTTATTACAATATTGCCGCGAGCGCAGCTAACTAAGTAGGCAGCGCGCTCGTGGCCTAACGGTCATCGCGCGTGCCTTCCACGCAGAAAGCCAAGGGTTCGATCCCTGGCAGCGCCGCGTCTTTTATTTATTCTTCCAATTTAGATTTCCGGTAATTTCGAGAACCGTGTTGCTCGTTCTAGGTTAGAATGTTCTGCGCGCCGAATGTTCCAGAAGCCCACGCGTGCACAAAAGGGGCTCCGCGTAACCAACCGGACTCAGTCTCGCCCCAGTGTTCGACTCTGCGCTTACGCCGACTTCGACGCCCGCGACGCTCTATTGTTATCTTCTGTTTCCTTCTTTATTTTTGGGCACAAGTTCGCCCCATTAAACGTTTAGTTTTTTCAGTTATTCGCCGCCTCATCACTTGTCCTTCGTGACATTTTTAATGCCGCGAGCGCAGCTAACTAAGTAGGCAGCGCGCTCGTGGCCTGACGGTTATCGCGCGTGCCTTCCACGCAGAAAGCCCAGGGTTCGATCCCTGGCAGCGCCGCGTCTTTTATTTATTCTTCCAATTTAGATTTCCGGTAATTTCGAGAACCGTGTTGCTCGTTCTAGGTTAGAATGTTCTGCGCGCCGAATGTTCCAGGCCGAATGTTCCAGAAGCCCACGCGTGCACAAAAGGGGCTCCGCGTAACCAACCGGACTCAGTCTCGCCCCAGCGTTCGACTCTGCGCTTACGCCGACTTCGACGCCCGCGACGCTCTATTGTTATCTTCTGTTTCCTTCTTCATTTTTGGGCACAAGTTCGCCCCATTAAACGTTTAGTTTCTTCAGTTATACCCCGCACCTCCACCAAAATGTCACGAAGTGATGAGGCGGCGAATAACTGAAGAAACTAAACGTTTAATGGGGCGAACTTGTGCCCAAAAATAAAGAAGGAAACAGAAGATAACAATAGAGCGTCGCGGGCGTCGAAGTCGGCGTAAGCGCAGAGTCGAACGCTGGGGCGAGACTGAGTCCGGTTGGTTACGCGGAGCCCCTTTTGTGTACGCGTGGGCTTCTGGAACATTCGGCCTGGAACATTCGGCGCGCAGAACATTCTAACCTAGAACGAGCAACACGGTTCTCGAAATTACCGGAAATCTAAATTGGAAGAATAAATAAAAGACGCGGCGCTGCCAGGGATCGAACCCTGAGCTTTCTGCGTGGAAGGCACGCGCGATAACCGTTAGGCCACGAGCGCGCTGCCTACTTAGTTAGCTGCGCTCGCGGCATTACTCACGACGTGGCCCAAGAATTTCAGCTCTCCATAGGCGAACCGGCACTTCGAATGCTTGAGTGTCAGCCCAGCAGATTTGAAGGCCCGTAGCACGGCTCGCAGTCGTCTGAGGTGCTCGTCGAATTCGGTTGCGAACACGACAACGTCGTCGAGGTAGACGAGACAGCTCTGCCAGTTCAAGCCGGAAAGGACGGTGTCCATAACACGCTGGAAGGTTGCCGGCGCTGTGCACAGCCCGAACGGCATCACTTTAAATTCATACAGTCCGTCCGGTGTGACGAAGGCCGTCTTCTGACGATCTCGTTCGTCGACCTCAATCTGCCAGTACCCGCTCTTCAAGTCCATCGACGAAAAGTATCGGGCGTGGCGCAGCCGGTCCAGGGTGTCGTCGATGCGGGGCAGCGGATAGACGTCCTTCTTTGTTACTGCATTCAGCCGGCGGTAGTCCACGCAGAACCTCAGGGTTCCGTCTTTTTTCTTCACTAGGACTACTGGGGAAGCCCACGGACTGTTTGAGGGCTGGACAATGTCGTCATCAAGCATTTCCTGAACTTGCTTCTGGATAACTTCCCTTTCTTTCACGGAGACTCGGTACGGTGGCCAATGCACAGGGAGAGCGTCGTCATCAGTGATTATTCGATGTTTCGCAACCGTCGTTTGGCGCACCTTCGACGACGATGAGAAGCACTCACTGAACTCGGCGAGAAGGTCACTGAGTTGCCGTCGTTGCGGGGCTGGGAGGGACGGGTCGATGTCGAGCTCTGACGGCGTGGTTCTCTTGTGCTGCGCCGGAGAAGCGTCTTCTGAGATCACGGCGATCGCGGCTGAGTCCGGAATTTCCTCGACGAAGCAGCGCGCTCGTGGCCTAACGGTTATCGCGCGTGCCTTCCACGCAGAAAGCCCAGGGTTCGATCCCTGGCAGCGCCGCGTCTTTTATTTATTCTTCCAATTTAGATTTCTGGTAATTTCAAGAACCGTGTTGCTCGTTCTAGGTTAGAATGTTCTGCGCGCCGAATGTTCCAGGCCGAATGTTCCAGAAGCCCACGCGTGCACAAAAGGGGCTCCGCGTAACCAACCGTCCCTCCCAGCGCCGGCAACCTTCCAGCGTGTTATGGACACCGTCCTTTCCGGCTTGAAATGGCAGAGCTGTCTCGTCTACCTCGACGACGTTGTCGTGTTCGCAACCGAATTCGACGAGCACCTCAGACGACTGCGAGCCGTGCTACGGGCCTTCAAATCTGCTGGGCTGACACTCAAGCAGTGTTGGACAAAATACTCGATAAAAGTATTTAAGTTAAGTTACTAAATACCTGCTTCATAAAGTATTTAAAATACTACTCAAGTTACTTTCACTGTAAAGTATCTTGAGTAGAGTACAAATACTTAGAAATGTATTTCAGTTACTTTTGAAGATACTTCCGCATTGCTTAATTTTGTATCGACGTCATTGACAACGACAATTATGCAGCTACGCAAATCTGGGTTACCAGAATGGTTTATTAGCACGCAACAACACAAAACGGGGGAAAAAAGTATCGTAGGGCTATTTTATGCAGTGTGACTATAAAGAGCAAAATATTGTCACGAATGATAAATGATGAGGCGGCAAATAAATAAAGAAACTAAACATTTAAGGGGGCGAACTTGTTCCCAAAACAAAATAGAGAAAGGCTAGCGTCGCAGGCGTCGGTGTCGGCGAAACAGCAAGATCGACCGCTGGGGCGAGACTGACTCCGGACTGCCACTCGGAGCACCTTTTGTACCCGCGTGGGTTTCTGGAACATTCGGCGTAGAAAGTTCGGCGCGTAGAACATTCGTAACTCGATCAGATGACAAAATTCTCGAACTTACCAGAATGTCAAGTTGAAGGAATAAATAAAAGAGAAGTCGGCTTTCCGGTATCGAACCCGGAGCCTCCGCGCGAGAGCGTCCGCGCGAGAGCCAAGCGCGGTAACCGTTCGGCCATGCGCTCGCTGGGCAACACGCGTGGCGATATCACTGATAGATGTTACAAAACATTTCTGGGACAACAAGAAAGAGGTCGCTTTAACTATTGGGGAGGAGATCAGACCGTGGCGCCCCAAGTGGTTAACTTTAGAATTAGATGGATGGGGACAACAAATACAATGGCTCAGCGCTCGGTTGACTTAACCGAACGCGGCGTCAGCGTTCGGCTGGAGTTCGTGTTCTCCGGTGAGGGGAAAGAGGGGCTCTTTTGTTACCACTCCGGCCTGCATGAACAATGCAACATGCACAGTGCCCAGCTCAGCACAAAAGCCCAAGTGGGTCAAGTTCGCATCCCCTGACGACTGCTTTCGGGGGAGATCCGGCACCTAACGTCACTTCACTAATTGTTTGTATTTTTTCATTACTGTGCCTTGCGCTCTATTAAAAAAGATGACACGAACATGCCCACAAGGCCTGTGGGCATGTGCACAGGCCTTGTGTTGGGTAAACACCGAGGTGTGGGAGTGACAAACGGGTCAGAGCGCTTCGCCAATAGTGACATCACTGAATATCACATCCTGCGGCGCACCTTAGACGCAGAGCCTTTTATACTGGTCTGGTCGCACCTTCTTCAAGTAGGTTGCGTTCAGAAAAGCCCTCAACGTCGGGGGACACTTTGTTGGCATTTTGAGAGTCATCCAGCTCCTAGTTCGTTTCCTGTACTGTTCTCTGCTTATCAATGTTCGCTTACAGACAGTGTTCACGAGAGCAATAAGTGCCGGACTGACAACACAAAGAAAAGAAAAAAAAAAAACCTCGACGTTTTGCCTTCGCAGGGTCAAATATACAAAAAGCAAAAAAAAAAATGTCTACTTTTTCGTGTGTGTCCACTTTTCATTTTCTTCTATTTGTTATTTTCTTGACACTCAAGTCTGCATTGTTCTCGTTGGTCGTTCCCCTGTCTGCTTGCGCCTCAGGGTCAGGGTGGCATCTTTACTTCCGTAAAACCACACCTTTTGTTTGAGGATTTTTTTGGGGGAAACTTTATAGAAACAAAAGGCGCCTTTGGGAAGGCGAGGGGAGAACCTTCATTGTACGAACTATGGGCTGAAATATGAGTCACAGTCGGCAAAAAAGCGATATTTTCACGAGCTCAGTTAAAGTCACCGTAGCTAATCGGAGCTAGCAACAGGATTCGGTTGCTCGAAAGAATGTTCACGTTTGCTCGTGCCACACCCACGCCACTTCCTACCGAAAAACTCGGAAAATGGCAGAATGTCAAAAATGCATTTAAGATAATGAGTAAAAGATACTCGGAATTGTAATTAAAATAGAGTACTAAATACTCTCCATCAAAGGTATTTGCAAGATACCAATATACTCCAAAAAGTATTTAAGATACAGTATCTTGAGTAGAGTATTTGAGATAGGCACAAGTCTGCACTCAAGCCTTCGAAGTGCCGGTTCGCCTATGGAGAGCTGAAATTCTTGGGCCACGTCGTGAGTGCTCAGGGTGTAAGCCCTGATCCTGCAAAGACGTCCGCTGTCGCCGAATTCCCCAAGCCATCGGACAAGAAGGCCGTCCGTAGATTCCTTGGGCTGTGCGCCTACTACAGACGTTTCGTGCGTGACTTTGCACAGATTTCTTCACCGCTGACGAATCTGACGAAGGACGACGTGCAGGTCCAGTGGGGAGAAGAGCAAGAACAAGCGTTCGACGAACTCAAGCGAAGACTGCAGTCGCCCCCTATCCTCGGACATTTTGATCAGTCGGCGGAGACAGAAATACGCACGGACGCCAGCAATACCGGTCTCGGTGCGGTGCTCGTTCAGCGACAAGAAGGGGCAGAGAGAGTAATTGCTTATGCAAGCCGGGCGCTGTCTAAGGCAGAACAAAATTGTTCAACGACCGACAAAGAATGCCTTGCTGTCATCTGAGCGATAACCAAGTTCCGTCCGTACTTGTACGGTATCCCGTTCCGCGTGGTCACAGACCACCACGCCCTCTGCTGGCTCGCAAACCTCAAGGACCCGTCAGGACGCCTTGCTCGCTGGAGTCTGCGACTGCAAGAATTCGACGTAACCATTGTGCACAAGTCTGGCCGCAAGCATAATGACGCCGACTGCTTGTCTAGGGCCCCAGTCGAATCTCCACCTGACAGCACCGACGACGACGATGACGCTCGTTTTCTCGGAGCAGTTACAGATACCGACATGGGAGCACTTCAACGAGACGACCCGGAGCTTCGCGCCGTGATCGACCACCTCGAAGGTCAAGGAAGTTCCGTTCCGCAAGTCCTGGCCCGAGACTTGTCAAGCTTCGTTCTGCGGGGAGGTGTGCTCTTCAAGAAGAACTTCGGAACCAGCAACCCTGCCTGGCTGCTGGAACCCTGCCTGGCTGCTGGTTGTGCCTGCCAGCCTGCGAGAAGAAATCTTTCAAGCATGCCACGACGACCCGACGGCTGGACACCTTGGCTACAGCAGGACGCTCGCCCGGATTCGTGACAAGTACTACTGGCCAAGACTCCCGAAAACCGTCCATCTGTACACACGGTCGTGCCATGAGTGCCAACGACGTAAGAAGCCTCCGACAAAGCCAGCAGGACTCTTGCAGCCGATATCTGCCCCGACTACGCCCTTCCAGCAGGTCGGAATGGATTTGCTCGGGCCGTTCCCAACATCGACGCAAGGGAACCGGTGGATTATCGTCGCGACCGATTATCTTACACGATACGCCGAGACGAAAGCCCTTCCATCGGGAACAGCGGTGGAAGTCGCCAAGTTTTTCGTCGAGTCCATTCTCCTTCGACACGGCGCACCTGAAGTGCTGATCACAGATCGAGGGTCATCTTTCCTGGCACAGCTGACTCAAGAAATACTTCGGCTCAGTCACACCAGCCATCGACAAACCACCGCTTATCACCCGCAGACCAACGGGTTAACAGAGCGGCTCAATAAGACCATCGCCGACATGATCTCCATGTACGTCGACGTGGAGCATAAGACGTGGGACGAGGTGTTGCCGTACGTTACATTGCGTACAACACAGCGGTACAAGAAACCACAGGAATGACGCCGTTCCAACTGGTACATGGCCGGACGGTTACCACAATGCTGGACGCCATGCTGCCTCACGTGCCAACCGACGATGGCAACGACGACGCTCAACTGATCTCTCAACGCGCGGAGGAAGCTCGTCAACTGGCAAGAATCAAGATTCAAAACCAACAGCGAGTCGACGCACGCCGGTATAACCTTCGTCCCAGGGACGTCCATTTCCAACCCGGGGACCGGGTATGGGTGTGGACACCGATTCGGCGCCGCGGTCTCAGCGAGAAGCTTCTCAAGCGCTATTTCGGACCCTACAAAATCATCCGACGCCTCGGCGATCTGAACTACGAAGTTCTACCTGACGGAACGCGCCCTTCTGCAAGACGCCAGCCACGACCCGAGGTGGTGCACGTCGTCCGGCTCAAGCCGTATTACGAACGATAGAACTTTGGACTCTCGTCAAAGAGTGAACTGGGAACTGTGAAGTGTGGCTCGCGACTCTGCAATCTTTTTGTTGTGTATTTGTGTTTTACCTTTGTGGTGCATCGGGACGATGCACTTTTTTAAAGGGGGGAATATTGCCGCGAGCGCAGCTAACAAAGTAGGCAGCGCGCTCGTGGCCTAACGGTTATCGCGCGTGCCTTCTACGCAGAAAGCCCAGGGCTCGATCCCTGGCAGCGCCGCGTCTTTTATTTACTCTTCCAATTTAGATTTCCGGTAATTTCGAGAACCGTGTTGCTCGTTCTAGGTTAGAATGTTCTGCGCGCCGAATGTTCCAGGCCGAATGTTCCAGAAGCCCACGCGTGCACAAAAGGGGCTCCGCGTAACCAACCGGACTCAGTCTCGCCCCAGCGTTCGACTCTGCGCTTACGCCGACTTCGACGCCCGCGACGCTCTATTGTTATCTTCTGTTTCCTTCTTTATTTTTGGGCACAAGTTCGCCCCATTAAACGTTTAGTTTCTTCAGTTATTCGCCGCCTCATCACTTGTCCTTCGTGACAATATCTTCATAGTCTTTTAGATACCGTCTTCCTTCACTTAACCATACTCCCAGATATTTGTACTTTTCTACGTGTTCTATCAATGTGTCCCGTATCTCCAGGGGTTCCCCCTTCTCGTCGTTGAACACTATTATACCAGACTTGTCCCTACTAAATTTTAGTCCTAAATTGTCCCCTTCCCTGCTGCGAATCTTAATCAGTTCCTGTATTGTCTCACGACCTTCTGATACGAGTACAATGTCGTCTGCGTGCATTAAGCCTGGCAATATTTTATTTACTTTATGTCCTTCCTCCATGTAAGTCAGGTCAAAACCTAGGTTGCACTGTTCTAACCTTTTTTCCATCTCACTGAGGTACTATGCAGCTGATGATCAGTGTTGCCATCCCTCTAGCAGATAGTTTTGGTTTTGCCGTATCCCGAAACCAAACATTGAGCAGTGATATTTATAAAACGACACATAATATCGTAAAAAAAAAGAGTATACCTTGTAATTCAGGGATACTTACATCTGAAAACAGTCGTGATCCAAATTTCAAAAATATTAACCAGATTGCTCTCTAAAGAATTCCGCTAGCCCCCCCCCCCCCCCCCCCACCCCCCCCCCCTTGACTTTGGAGAAAAATAATTTCCTGAAAAAGAAAACGAAATTTTCGTTCCGTCAGACAATGGGACACCGCCGGGTCTATATCACATAAGCGAATGACGTTTTAGCGAACAGCGCCATTTGAGCGAATCGACGTTTTAGCGAATAAAGGGGGCGCGTGTTAAACCACCCCTCCCGCTGCTTTCACGCCACTTCGCGGTGGCAGTCTGCGGCGGCTCATTACAAAAATGTTAACCCACTTGGCCCAGCCTTAAAGGCCTCTTCGCGGCGGCCGACCATTCGCTAAAGTGTATACTTCGATGAAAAGTCAGCGCTCCCTGAAACGTCGTTCGACCTACTGAGTTCCACCCGGACACCACCCTCTTTCATATAACCACATGCAGTTGCTCGAAAAATAACATTACATACCGGCCATTGAAAAACAGTTTACCAGAAGAGGACCTGTCCCTCTTCAATGTGGGCAGAGTTTTTCTTTCTGTGGGCCTCTCGTGCGGACCTTATGATGCCACGACGTGCGCAACCAGAAGCGTCGTTGTGGTCGGCTTTGCATGATCGGCCAAATGCTCACTATGACGTCTTAAGTAGAGTTAATTCTGACTTCGTCGACGGAAGAAAAACTAACGCCAGACTGTCAACGCTGACGCTAATGGTTTAAGAAGGCGACGACTCCGAGCTTCCACCGTGCTTTTTACACACAGCCTCGAAACTGTCGCTTGCGACTGATGATAAGTAGACAGAATCACAACTCGTGACGTCACGGCGGGGTAAATCCTGGCCGTGACGTCACGGATAGAAACCATAAAGTCGCAGTCGTACTGATCACACATTATACAACAGACAAGGTGTTCTCCACAGACATGATGAGAAAATTGTTTGCTGACAGGCCCTCAAGCATGCCGAAAGCATGTTTGTTTCATATTTCGAAGATGTCCGCCGACAGTGTTTGTGCGGCCAATGTGACCGTCATTCAAGGAATGCCTCAGGCGGTGTTTGCAGACTGTCTTTTGGATGGTGCATAGCTGTGTGAGCGCGGCTTAAGAGGGCGCCACCGACACATCTCGGCAGCGATAGGCTCAATGGAGAGATGGTTCACCTGTGGGCGTGATGTTCCTGGTAGCCAGTACGACGGATTCGTAGTACAGCTGCGGAGTCTCGGGTGCTCTCGTGGTGGGCATCACGGTAGGCGCGGTGGCATCCCCCGCCCCAGCAGACGTCGTCTCGGGGCCGGACACGATGCTAGGTCCAGGACTGCTCTGGAATGACGTCTCGAAGAAGATGTACCCTCCTGCGGACATCGTCAAGGCGGTGCCTTCACTAAGGGAGATGATACTTGTAGCAGCGCGGGGAAACAAGCTTACCGTCGGCCCATGATCAAACATGTGTATCTCGGTTCGATCATACTGGGCGTCAACTTTTTCGTGTGAGGTTGTTGAGGCGAGCGTAGTTGCCACAGTGCTGCAGTTCGGCACTGTTCAGCGAACACGTGGCTTCGGTTTCTTTCGGGGGCAGACGAGGACCTACCATGAACTCGCGCAAGTAGTTTTGACAACGCTACAGAACATTTAAGACAACATTGCACAAAGTTGACGTAATGCGATCACTCGTAAAATCCCGCTGTCGCCTGTTATCCTGCGATCACCCGTAAAATCCAGCTGTCGCCTGTTATCCTGTGATAAACGCACTGTGAAACAAAGTGCCTGCAGTCTGTACCTGCAGCTGTTAGTGAAGATTAGAGCGACTAAGTTAGTTACGCTTCAGAGGAACGACATTTTAGCCTTCTTGGTGCTTAAAGTAATCGTTGCCAGTAATTTAAAGTTTTATCTAAAATTGCAAAAAAAAAACGCTTTTCCGTTCTCAAAAAAACTGCGACATAGCAAAGCGCTATTACCGGAGCTTCCCGCGACAGCTCATCGGTTCAAGAAGTCGCAACTCCTGAACTTTATATATGCGGGCAACTAAATGGCGGCGATCACAAGGCAATAGAGGGATGAAGTGTCCATGCTCTAAACGTAGCTTGACTCTAGTGAGGATACATCGTAATAATTAACGTGTCTGTTCAACGTCGAAGGCTATCTCGAGATTTGCAGTGGAGAAACAGATGGGGACTGACTCCCTCGTGTCGTGACCGGAAGCTTTGTCCCTTGAGCCCGAATCTCATCTGGTGGGATCAGTAGACCAGATCCGAGATGGAAGACGCGATCCGAACGAAGTTGCTCCGCCTCCGGATCCCCAGTGGAACATGACCACTCCTCCGGGATCGGCGGATGTCTTCCTGCCATTCACCTTCCTGGGAATCACCTTCCCGCGGTCCCGGATCTCGGATAATAATCATAATAATAACGCTTTATTTTGTTTATAAAAAACCCGGGTGACAGAGAAAAAGCTTTTGCCCATATCATGAAGGCTCACTGTACAAACGCTTTCGGAATCGCGGTGCTAACAACACGTGTTCAACGCACGAGCGAGGTTAATCATGATGTGAAAGATGCGTGTCGATAAGCGATTGTGCATCGGCGTAATCCACTTGCCTCTTCATCGAAATACTCGTGAACGGTGGCCTAGTACGTCCCTATTTTCGGCCTCTTCTGCGGAGGTCCGTCAAGGCAGTCGAATTCATGCGGGATATACGAGCAATCCTCGTCGTCGCTGCTACTTGAGCCGCTGCTGCATGCTGGAGGGGCTGCTCGAGCAACTTGATGACGAACTGTCATCAAGCAGCAGCAGCAGTAAAGCGGGCGGCGCATAGCGAGCGACCATTTTCTTCCGAGGCGAGATGCCCGGCGAGGAAGGAAGTCACGCGTGCGCGCCGAGGGCTGGTCAGGCTGGCTTCCGGTCGAATCCGGCGAATTCGGCGGAGCGACCTTTCTCAGATCCGGATGGAGACCTGGAGTGGGAGCTGATCCAAAACGACGAGCGGAACACGTCCGTCTCGATCCCGATCGCCCGGTGAATTAGGCGCGTTCCTGAAAAGCCGATCCCGGCGCGCTCCAAAACGACCAGTGGAATTCGCTAATAGAGATATCAGTGCGAAGAAACCAGATTCGCATGAAGTGCAGGGCCGACAACAGCGCCATCGCAGTGCCGTGACGCGCATGCAGGGCCGCGTGCTGGTGCGTAGAAGGCGTGGAAGGAATGTGGGAGGCGCACATACAAAGCACGTACCTTCACCGGTGTTGAGGGTATGGTCCGTGCGCGGTCCCCCCAGCCACAGGGCCGTGTCCCCCTTGCCGGGCTTCCAGGCCATCTTGGGCGTCGCGTTGAAGTAATTGGTCCAGTCGCACATGGTCAGCTCTTCGCCTTGGCCGAAGTCGCACGGCTCCGGTTTCTCTATAAACTCTAGAGCGAAAAAAAAAGAGTATTTTTTTGTTTATATATTGGAGAGTTTTAGAAGAGGGTGCCCCGACGGATTATGTCCACCGAGCAGCTTGGGGTGTCGCACAGAGCATGTCCAGAAGATAGTGAGACGCTCCAAGCTGGTTGCGGTGCCCAAAGTGTTACCGCCCCTCTCTGCTTGCTCAATGCGCCTTCACATGCTTGCGTTTGCTTACGAGCGATTTCTTCCGATCTCTTCCGACGATAGAACACTCCTAAACACACTGGCATGCTTGCGCCATCTATAAGGTGACCCTGGAACTGCATTTGATTTCACTAGAGCGGTTTTGCTGTATTTGCAAGATAATGATAATAATAATAATGTTTATTTCATGTGCCCAAAAACAACCACGCGGGTCTTCATATTGGCGCACTCAAGGTAAAAAGAAGAAACACACGCGCAGCATCAAATCTGAAAATTAACACGACTACAAATAGGTGGCAGACTTCACACAAAATGTAATACAGTTTCAACTTTCAACTAGACTTGCTAAGTTGCGGCGAACAACTGGGAGATCTGTGAAAATGTCCAAGCTAGAGGATGCGATTCTATTAAATGTAATTTGCATACGGGACAGTGGTGAGAGTTTTCGACATGGATTGAACGTAATGATCGAATGTTACGTACTGCCTATACTCTGTTTCATACTTAGCGTGCAACGCTGTCAAAGCTACTGGCGCGAGCGCGTGGTTTAAACTGGTTTTGTTTGCGCGAGAAGGCGTGCAAACGATCAACGAGATCAAGCCCCACGCTCGCGCCAGCAGCTTTGACAGCGTTGCACGCTAGGTATGAAACAGAGTAAAGGCATTGTTACTTAAAAACGTTCTCAAACGTTTTTCGAGACAAAAAAAAAAAAAAGATGATACTAGAAGAAAATGGGAAATTCTCGGAAATCCCAAGTGTTCCACGGGTACCTGATAGATGGCGCCAGTGTGCTATCTCGTCTAGAGTTCCTGTATAGGCTCGCTACGGGAGCCAGAGTTGCGCGTTCACGCATGGCATGTGGATTCAGCTCCTCACGTGACTGAATTCGGCGAATAGCAGCGCCGCGCGTTCGAGGCGCGCGGCGGGCTCAAAAGCCTGGGAACGTACGCCGGGGCGCGTGCAACGTCTACTTTGCTGCACGACACTTGATACGGCTCCTCACGTGATCGGATCTCGGCGAATAGCGGCGAGGGCGGCACGCGGCATGTGGAATCAAACGCGCAACTCTGGCTCCCGTAGGAAGCCTATACAGGAACTCTAACCTCGTCGTAAGAGATCCTAAAGCCTGGTTCAGACAGTTGCGTTTGACTGCGTTTGACTGCGTTGCGGCAGCGAGAAACCAGGACATTCCTCCTGCTCATAGCGCGTGCCAAGAGATTCCTTATATTGGGTTCCACGCTTCATACGAAGCACAGATGTGCCGGTGACTGGCTTTCAGTTCTCGCCGCAACGCAGTCAAACGCACTCAACCGCAAGTGTGTGAACCGGCCTTAAGAGGTTTCAAGGCACACGGTCGTATGCAGTCGCAAGTGCGTGAATCAGCCTTCATTCGCATTAATATCGGCGTACGTAAGGAATGGTGGTTCATGTAAACCTGCGTCTGTAATGAAGACACCTGTCTTCGCCTAGTGACATGCGCGGGTCCAAACTCCAGTGTAGACTATTCATCGGAAGATCTGCGCAGTATTCTAAGAGGCAGCTACGCCAGCGCGCGGCTTTAGAAAGTCATCATCATCATCATCATCATCATCATCATTTATTAAAACTTGAAGGCCCTTACGGGTATTACACAAGGTGGGGGTACCTGATGAAGAAACATTATATAAAGGAACCTTGCAGAAGAGAGAACGTATTAGTAAAAATTGAAACATGTATAATAATGCGTATTGATGTACGAGCTGCATAATGTTTTCCCCTAAAAAAATAAACTAATAACTTCTACCGAGAAAAATAGTAAATAAAAAAAACGATTTTCTATCTTGCCTTTACGTTCGCACTCAACACTTCCGTTTCGTCTTTGTACGATATACATGCAACGTATTCGTCAGGATACGTTATCTGGTACGATCTGGATGAGCATCGTACCGGCGTGCGGTCGTGTATCACTACTGCGTGATGCACGTTAAAGACCCCAGGCTAGCGGTTGTACTGCACTGGCTAAATTGCTCATCTACAGCTGGGAGACTCGTCGCCCATTGAGGCAGACCAAGTTCTAGGCTGTATAAACATACACACAACCCAATTTTTTATTCGTCAGGAGTTCATTGTTAGATCCGTGGAAGGTTACCGCTCTTAAAAGTAATTTATCGTGGCGGTTCATTACTGAAGAAAAACATATGTGTTCTTATGTCTTATAAAAAGAACCCAGACAACACCCGACATCCTCAGGACGTCCTCAAAAGGTACAAACGTCCTCACGGTTTTCAAGACGTCCTCAGGACATCCTGAGAACGTCAGTAGCAGGATCATCCTAGAAACGTCCTTCCGAGGACTTATTGAGGACGAAGGATACAAAGTTAGAGGTAATATATAGTCCTCCATATGATTGCGTTTTTAAAAAAATAAATGAATGAAATGGTGGTAGTATACACGGTTCATGTTCACTGCTAAACTAAATTTCACATGCAAATTATTACATGTAGTTGTGTAAGTTTATGACATCTTTTAACTATAGTTTTGATCAAAAAATTCTTTAATAAAACCACGACGCACTACAATGACAACTAAAAATAAATATAGCTAAAAAAATAATAAATTTTTTAAGTTTAATTTTTTAATTACAATTTATTTTCTAAAAAATATTTTTATATTTATTTTTTTTAATCTCTTTAGTTTTATCTATTTTTAGTTGTCATTTATTTATTTATTATTTACTTATTAATGTTTATTGGCTATTTGGTTTCTGCGCTTAAAAATTTTAAATGTTCTCATTAAGGGCGAAGGAGAAGAAGACGACGATTTGAGGAAGAAGAAATATATCACTGAGTTGTTAGTCAGCGCTGCAAGTCTGTATATCCGCGCTGTTCCATCCAAATTGATGATGGCAGCAATGCAAGGCAGTGACAAAGATTAGTGTATTTTTTTTTATATGTAGTAGCACGTAAACGAATGTTTCGGTCTTATCAACTGTGTGAAGGTAGACTCGGTAGCAAGGGCATCCTCCTCGCACGAACCGCAACTGCCACAACCATCCTCGGCGCTGTGTTTTTTTCCTGAGTTCGATAAAGATGTGTATGTGCAGTGCCAACGTTTTCTGCTGTGACTGTCACAAATCAATGTTTCAGGCGCTGTGAAAGCAAATGTTGGGTGAGCAAACAATTCAAGCTGACGTGTAGACCATCATCAAGGTGTGGCTGCGCCACGCTGGAGAGAAACTGAAAAAGCTGCAGTCGAAAGCCGGAGATGTTCGACATGATGGTAAGTTTCTCACATTACCTGTTTTTATTATTAATGCTTATGGAATCGATTTTTTTCTAGATCCTGCTGACTATTCGGACTAGTGCTGGACAAGATGCGAAGTCAGACTGCATGTCTGGTGCAGACTTGAAAGAAGTCATGTATACATTTGGCTCTCCAATAAAGCATTTCTTGAACAGTTACTTTTGTTCGCAATAATGAATGGCGTGATCATGCTCATATTACAGGCTAAGAACATAGGGCAAGGAAGACCCGAGAGAGAAGCAGACGGGATTCTGGAGGGAGAGCTTTCTTCTCTCGTTTTAGCATTCCGTCAGCTTGTCTTCCCCTTTTGTCTTGCTCAAGATAAAAATAAGAAACACACGCGCAGCATCAAATGTGAAAATTAACACGACTACAAATAGGTGGCACACTTCACACAAAATGTAATACAGTTTCAACTTTCAACTAGACTTGCTAAGTTCCGGCGAAAAACTGGGAGTTCTGTGAAAATGTCTATGTCCAGGCTAGAGGATGCGATTCTATTAAATGTAATTTGCATACGGGACAGTGGTGAGACTTTTCGACATGGATTGAACGTAATGATCGAATGATACGTACTGCCTATAAGGCATTGTTACTTAAAAACATTCTCAAACGTTTTTCGAGATAAAAAAGAAAAGAAGAAAAAGATGATGCGAGAGGAAAATGGGAAATTCTCGGAAATCCCAAGTGTTCCACGGGTACCTGATAGATGGCGCCAGTGCGCTATCTGGTCGTAAGAAATCCTAAGAGGTTTCAAGGCACACGGTTGTATGCAGTCGAAAGTGCGTGAATCAGCCTTCATTCGCATTAATATCGGCGTACGTAAGGAATGGTGGTTCATGTAAACCTGCGTCTGTAATGAAGACACCTGTCTTCGCCTAGTGACATGAGCGGGTCCAAACTCCAGTGTAGACTATTCATCGGAAGATCTGCGCAGTATTCTAAGAGGCAGCTACGCCAGAGCGCGACTTTTGAAAGTCATAATCATCATCATCATCATTTATTAAACGTTGAAGGCCCTTACGGGTATTACACGAGGTGGGCGTACCTGCTGAAGAAACATTATTTAAAGGAACCTTGCAGAAGAGAAAACGTATTAGTAAAAATTGAAACATGTATAATAATGCGTATTGATATACGAGCTGCATAATTTTTCCCCTAAAAAAATAAACTAATAACTTCTACCATGAAAAATAGTAAATAAAAAAAAAATATTCTCTATCTTGCCTTTACGTTCGCACTCAATTTCGTCTTTGTACGATATACGTGCAACGTATTCGTCAGGAGTTCATTGTTAGATCCGTGGAAGGTTACCGCTCTTTTAAGTAATTTATCGCGGCGGTTCATTATTGAAGAAAAGCATATGTGTTAATATATCTTATAAAAAGAATAGTTTATTTTATTTGTCAGTTTAAACACGCCATAAACAAAGTGAAAGAAGAACAGGACTGGCACTTCGCAAGATTTCTTGCTAAGGGTACTTACAAATTATTACATCTACTAAACATGCCCGCACACAGACACATACACACACACAAAAAGAGGAAGGAAATGCGTACTTTCTACTTCTTCCTCTTCTTCCTCTTCTTGACGTTTTTCTCTTTGCTGAAAAAAAAAAAAAACATATATAGATCCCACGATATATGATGTTGTAAATTAAGTTTAATTTCTGCGTGCCATGAAATTGCTATACAGCCGTTCATTACAGCATTCGCTGCAGCGTCCTGCAATCACTTCGTGAAATCCAATCGGCATTTGCTTTAGGCCGCAGTCCCACTGTTCACACATAATACAAAAAAAGCCCGATGTTTACTGCGGACATGATTAGAGAATTATCTGCGCCTCGTGCATGTTCGAACACTGTTTGCTTCCTACATGCGTATAGACATGTCTGGAGACAGTTTTTGCATGACCCATGTGACTTTCACGCAAGGAAGGCCTCAGGCAGTCTCTGTAGACTGTCTGTTGGATGACATATTTCCAGTGTGACCGTGGCTTTCATGTACGCACTCACATCACCACTCTCTGTGTAATTTTCTCTCTTCATTCTATATTTGATTTGGCTTTATCTTCACATATTATTTGAAACAATATAAGAGAGTAAAGCATAACGGAATAAATGTTACGATTCGCAGACCAAGTTATTTTGCCCGATGTTGACAACATTCAGAAAATAGTCGAAATATGGGGCCAGACGAATGAACTGTATACACGATCAAGTGAAAATCAAGGTTAGACAGCTGCCTGAAGAAAACTATACTTGGCAGGTCCGGGATTCGAACCCCGGGTCTCCTCGTAATTGGTTTGGTATATTAACCGCTACACCACGTCGCCTTGTCTTTTGATGTTCTTCGATCTGTCTTATGAATGTGCCGAAACGGAATAATATCCAATCAGAGGTGTTCGGGAGGGTTATTGGAACGCAGCCGACCCTGCAGTAGGAAGGGGTGTGCGTGCGTGCGTGCGTGCGTGCGTGCGTGCGTGTGTGTGTGTGTGCGCGCGCGCGTGCGCGTGCGTGCGTGCGTTCGTGCGTGTGTGTGTGTGTGTGCGTGTTTGTGTTGCTAATGAAAAATTTTTGAAAGGTACGCTAATGCTGTTCGTGCAGGTGAGTTATACGGCCAGGGGGACATGATTTAGGGGGCGAATCGTCACGTTAAGTCAGATAATTAACGAAAATTTGTTCCTTATCTTTTTAGTTTGTCAAAATAGACACACGCGGTTTTAATAAGCTCAACTGCTGGGCGTCACGAAAACCACTAAATCAATCAAATTTAGAAAAAAAAATTGAGGGTGTGGGAAGCGGTTTGTACTCTAAAGTTACCACCCGTGCAACAGTCTCAAGGTTGGTGGTGCGAAAACACGGCTGATAAGCGCCCGGTGGTGTCATCATCCGCGTTATCCTGGATGATAGCACCACTGCGGGATTGATTACCACCGACATAGTTAAAATTTTAACAAAATTAACGCGTGGGTACTTACCGATTAAAAGTCGCAAACATATGATTAAAAAAAAAAAAATCATATTTGCAATATATAAGCAGTAAAGTCGTTTTCCAAAAAAAAAAGAAGGCAAAAAACAAAAACGTACAACCATTATGCGTGCTTTGATTTTAGCACATATCGACGAGACAAATTATTTTTCGACGTTTTCTCTTCATAGAACCAAGAAACCGCTTCACATCTGCCAAACTGAACATGTTGGGAATCATGTGGGAGGTTCATTGAACTAGCCTCCTGAATATTTTATATGTATACACGCAATTGGCGCTGAGTTGGGAGAGATACGTAGCGAACGATACAGAACACGAATGCGACACCGTCAGTAAACTGGCGAATTGCACTCGGTCCTCATCAAAGTATAGGTCATGGTGCTTGCTGCGGATATTTTGAAAGAAATATCTGCGGATACGCTGGATAACATCTCTGCGGCCAGTTTGTGTATGGCCGGCGTGACAGGACAGTCATACAAGGAACAAACACGCGCCAGACGGCGTCTTCAGGTTGTTGTTTTCTGTTTATTTTAATTATTTTGTACGATGTAGTAGCAGTTAGGCTGCTGGGAGTACGTTACGAACGCATTTATCCTGGAGTACACTTTCTTTTCTATGGAAGAAAAAAACTCACCAACAGATCTCGTTCGAGCTTGACATCGATTTGGAGTGTTTCCGGAGTAATGGACGTCGCTTCCGTTGTGGTCGTAGTTGAAGACACTCGGGTGACCACGCTCTCTTTCTCGAGTGCGGCAGTTTCCTCGGTCGTGGGATGCTCCAGGGCGACCCGAGACGTCACATCAGGTGCGACGTCACGTGTGACGTCACGCGACGCGTTCGACGCGGTGTCGTAACCAGCGTCCGAATCCGACTCGTGGCCCAGGCGGGGCGTGACGTCATCATCGGGGACCTCGAACCCGCAGCCGGGGTCTTCGGTGCTGGTGAGCACGACGCAGTAGCACACACTTAACCAGAGCACAATCAAAGACATAGGGCGATATGAAGCACGTGGAAACTGCTCAGAACCATGGAGTGTAGGCTACAGTTTCGCTCGAACTTCCGTTCGAAGAGTGCGGCAAACAGGTGCTGAAATGACTGCCGTTTTGGCGCGCGACCATCATTTGACTACGGCGCCGAGGAATACGGATGGTCGGGAGGAAAGGGGTGTATAGGATGCGACAGAACCGAGTTTGTTACTCGCTGTCCGGTTCTATGGTCGCCATGGAGATGAATGTAACCCAATCAGGAAAGGACACGTAAGGTCACGTGGAGGGTGACGCGCCGTACGCGGAACTGCGGAAGTTGGGGACGGTTTCTGTTTCTATGACCTTTTTTTTCCAGTCTGCAGTTCGTGATGTATACCCCCAGTCGAAAAAAAAAATAAGAATAATAACTAACAAGCAATAGAAATTGAGTTTTTTTTTTGTACCTTGTGTTTGCGGCATTGTGATAATTTTATGAGTTTTTTTTTCTTAACTCACGTAACGCTTTATCTGCTTTTTTCGGCGAGATTAATTCTTAAGTACACGGCAACTCGAGGCGAACTGCAATGAAAGGCCTTTTGACATTAGCCTTAGCTCATTGGAAGTGCAACCGATGAAGGTTGTAGTTTCGGTATGGGCGGTCATACTGTTGTAACTTGCAACCCAAATTTCGCACGTAATACCAGCGAAAAGACAACCTCTCGCCACGCACTGCGGTTTTTACACCCTCAATGAGGGTTCATCTTCCTAGCACATATCACCCAGGCAAAAAATGCTAAGTCACTGGACTGCACGCACAGCGTTTAATATTCACCAGAAGAAAGCTACTGCGCATACTTAAAAAAACATTCCGCTGCCCAGCAAAAAAAAAAAAAAAAAAAAGGGAAGATGGCAGATTGCGAGTTTTTGTAATGGTCTGCAGCCCGCAGACATGTTGGTGTGCCGGCGGTCGTGACGACCGACCTCCGGGGCGAGCTCGGCTGGCGTCAACTAGGAACTCGGCCAGAACAAAAGGCGAACTGGAACGGGCTTTGACGATATACGCAGAGCGTCGTTTGCCGAGGCGAGGCTAGCGACGGGAAATACGGAGCAGCGAGAAAACAAAGGGGCCTTTATGGGGATGGCCTCCTCATTATCATTCGACGAAAAAAAAACTCTAAGCGGCGTTTCTTTCGGATTTTGTTTGCGCTTTATCTTGGGCAGGAAGGCGGATTGAAAATGGAGGTCAGTTGATTTCGAAAGGCTGCGGGGCAATCAAAGCGCGCCCCGTCTAAGCTTCAAAGCTGTCCAGACTTAGCAGACGGAAATTGTTCGCTAGAGGTATATACTCTAGTCCGTTTTAAGTCCAAGCGCAGCCCGGTGTTATACGCCCTGTCCTGTGCGCCACTCATCTTTTTTGTCCTCGTTTTTTAGGCGTAATCCGCAGTGGGCTACAATCCGATGGAGTCAATCGAGCTCCTTGAAGTCTGCATCGTCACGGCGGCGCTCGACGTTTTTGTGGGTAGGCTATCGCCGGCTGGACCAATCCCTGTGAGTGATTGGTTTAGTCGCTCATAGGAAACTCGCTTAGAAGATGACGATGCGCTTTGGTCGCTGCTTGCCTCGGTCCGATCGGAGCGTCGGCTGCAGCGAGTATGCGCCGAGAAAGTGAGGGAGAGGAGGAGCAAAGAGAGTGTCAGCATTGGCCGGGTGCTGACGTTTCGTTAATTAGTAATGCGACGTTGGTTTGTGAGGAAAATGAAACGACGTTTATTATACTGGGGATCGACTTCTGATTACACGGAGAGGTCTCTTTTGCGTGCGTTACGTGGCGTGCACCCGGTCATTCTGTTCAAACTTCGCAGCGGTTTCTTGTTCCCAGGCAGGCGCTACGGGCAAAGTTCAGTTCTCGCTCTCCCTCGCCACTTTTTTTGGTTATATATAGACGTAAGCATACTACGACTATGCATGCGATGGGAACCAAAGTATGACCGGCCCTGTACTTCGTTTATAATCACCCACGATCATGTTTGGTTATAATGATTGGTTATAATAAGCGATCGGTGTCCTCTTTTTGTGGCTTGTGTAGCCTAAACCGGACCGTGATTCCACCCGGCATGGCTAGGAGGCGTGTTGTTTGTGGGCAGTACGTGTACTGTACAGTTGTTTCTGTCATGCAACGTCTGCCTCTAACCAACAAGGCCGTTTTGGAACGCTCGTTATAAAAGCCCCTTTTACTGCCATCTCGCACTCACTTTTCGTGCAAGATGGCAACGGCCGCCGAAATTCCGTTACCATGGCCCGGGCTGAGTGCGATGTTTGAACTGAAGTCTGTGTACCGAAGCTCTGTGAACTGAACTCTGTGTACCGAAACTCAAGCTGCTGAACACATCCAGGACGTGAGGCATTTTTCAATGTCACCTTTTTCCGCAAAAATGGTTAGCCAAAAGAACGCACCTTTTTTTCGAGATCGTTTTGTTAGTCGCATTTTTTTTTTTTTTCAGCTACATCTGACAATGCTTATTAAACTAAGCTAGCGAAAACTCTTCGAAAACGGCTTAATTTAGTTTACTTGTATATTTCAGAAGGTGGGTAAATGAATCATTTCAGTTATATATAAACACGCCTATTTGATATTTGTTTAAGTTTGCGATTTATTTAGACAGTTATTTCTATACTAATTTGCGATGCAGTTTATTTAGTTAACATTTCCTTATACCAGACCACTGATAACTAGCAATTAACAGCGGTGCTTCGCGTCAGTCCTATTTTGTTTCCCCCAGTCCCTCTATTTGCAGAAGCTATCAGAGTTCGAAGTGCTTTCAAAGAAACAAAAGACCGAGACTACAACCCACCCTTGCTGAAGGAGAGGAAGATCGACCGTATGCATCAAACTCCCGTTTCTCGAGAAGTGTTTGACAATCTTATGGAGACGTTTGTGTTTGAGACGCTGCAGTCATATACTAACAGCTGTCAAGTAACGACAAACTAACGTAAAAGTAACGTCCGTTAGTCATGGCAAGTAACGACATAAGTGTTGCTAATGTTGAAGCCTGGGCGAGTTGGTATGACATATTTAAAAGGTTAAAACAGCGCAAAAAACAACGGACAGGCTAAAGAAGGACACAGACAGAGCGCTGTGTCCTTCTTACAGCGCTCTGTCTGTGTCCTTCTTTACCCTGTCCGTTGTTTTTTGCGCTGTTTTAACCTTTCAAGTAACGACACCGGTATTTCGTTACATTTGCAAAATGATAACGGAGCTCTGTAACGGGTTAGCTTTTTTTCCAAGCTAACGAGTAACGCTATTTCCTTACTTATTTTCGGTAACGGGCGCAACGCTGCTAATTCTACGCTTCAGATTCTTTTTTTTTTTTTTTGCTCCTTACAACTATGGAATTGTGAAACATACTTGACGCGGTGAATGAATGCGCCAAACTTGATTTTCTTTATGTGACGAGTTTAGATAAAAACAAACATCTGTTCCGGTAGTTCCTACTGTATACCATGCATTAAACGAAGTGTTAAGGTCTGTTCACACGATGCATCTTTTAGGCGCGCAACAGTTTCGCGACACTCAAGTTTCGCGAAATGTGCTCGTTCACACGTACCGCTTCACGTGCAACAACGATGACGTTTAGACTCGCGAAAATAGTTTCGGTGTTGACCATAATGTGGCGCTCCGAATCAGATCGCTATTTATCTGGGGACCTGCTTTGCGCATTTTATGCTTTCTCACATACTGCACTACTTGGAGCGATCTCGCATCTGCGCAAAGCCGATTGAGGCGGCAACCTGTACGTGCAGGACATGTGCCGGCGCCGAGCCCGTACGCAGCCAATTCGTTGCCAAAGCTCCTATCAATGCACATGGTATTCATAGAAAGGCTACGTGCCCAATCTGGTTACTTCTCGGCGCCCATGTCTGCCCCGATTTTACTGTGCACTGTTTCAGAGAGCGCAAATGGTTTCACGTTCGCTTGTAAACAAAGCAAACTTGGTTTCAGTTTACTCGATGGTCTCTAAAGGCTTGTTCACACGATGCATTTTTCTCGCGCATCTAGTGTCGCGAAATGTAGTTTCGCGAAATGGTTGCGCCGTCTGAACGAGTCCGAAAAGGACGCGCGCATCTAAAAAAAAGTTGCGCGCACACCTCGCTTCTGGAGCGAGCTTTTGCTGAAACTTTGCCGAGTCCTGTCAATCACTCTGAGGGCGCCGCCAATGGCCGCTCAGAAACGCTCTCACGTGGCCTTTGATGGGGGAGCGAGCTGTTCGAGAAGACCACTTCACTGCCGGTGTTGTAGCCGAGCCAAATCCGAAAAAACCGAAACCACGAACGGTGGATCCTGCCGGCGCTTCCGTAAGCACGTCAAGCGCCACTGAAGGAAAAGTGAGTAGCATATCGAAAAAACAATCCAGCGATGGACGAAGACAATTAGCGGGAGTTGGCGAGATTAGAATAGTGCTCATAACGTTGTTGTCGCGACGATACCACTGGATAATACCCCTGTTACACGGGCACCCTTAAAGGGCCCATGAAACGAATTTTGGGCTGCAATAAATCAATTTATATTGGTATTTTACTAATAGCACATCGTTCAGTGGGCCAAAAGAAGAAAAGATACAAAGTCAAAAGCCGGACTTTCGGTACGAAAATTTGAAAAACACGGCGGACTATTTCGTACCTCCTTCCCTTCGTAAGCTCTCTGCCTTTTCTCTGTGATACATCCGCGGACCCCGCAGAGCGTCATCGGGACCCCGCAGCGCGTCACCGGGCCCAAACGAACGTCACACGACACCGGAACTCACTTAATCTCTTCACCCCTAAGCTGACATTGCGGTGGAAGCTACGCGCTTGCCGGACCAATCAGCCGCCCCCCTTTCATCACCTTACCTCATTCTCTGCGCGTGGGTATGCGCGAGAGAGCGGGATCACGTGGCAAAAGTGTGGCTGACCCAAGGAGCACGTAGCTTCCACAGCACTGTCAGCTTCGGAGTAAACGGGGTGGGGAAAGCAACTTTTGTCTGAATTTTGAGCGACGGCTAATCTTCTGGGGCGAGAATGGATGTGTCCGGATTAGACAAACGAGAGTCCGAGCAAGAGGGGACTCCTTCTTTCCGTCTTCTTGAACTGTTTGGTAGAATGCGCGATTTATGAGTTGAGGAGGAAAGCTAAACAGGAAAAAGTTGGAAAAGCGTTTCATGACTCCTTTAACCGTGGTTAACGCTTAACGCTATTTCAGAAGAAGTTAAGAGCGCGCGTGCACTGCTTTGATGGGTGCTCAAAATGCTCAAGCGCACGTTCGCCCATAGCTTTGACTGCATAGCTGCAGAATGTTGTCGGCAAATATTGTGTGTTAACTGTGCCTTAGCGTAACTGCAGTTAAGTGTGCCCGTGTAACAAGGGTATTATACCCCTGTTATACCCCTGTTACACGGGCACACTTAACCGCGGTTAACTCAGCTTAACTGCTGTTACGCGGCACCACTGATACCGCACTATTAGCCCCGTGCGCGACCGAAAGCGTCGCTGTGGTCGGCCTTCCACGATTGGCCGAACGCTGACTATGACGTCGGAAAGGGGATTTATCATCGACGGAATTAAGAGGAATGAAAGAACTTTAATTTTGACGGTGTTGGCAGTGTTCCTTTGAGAGTGCAATGATTTCAAGCTTCCACCATGCTAATAACAAACACCATCGAACTTGTTGTTTGCAAGGTAATGACGTCACAAGGGGGAACCACAGGAGGGCGCCACCAAAACATCTCGCCGCTAATACCCCTGTTACACGGGCAAACTTAACTGCAGTTACGCTAAGCCACAGTCAGCGCACAATACTTACCGACAACATTCTGCGGCTATGCAGTCAAAGCTATGGGCGAACGTGCGCTTGAGCACCTTGAGCACCCATCAAAGCAGTGCACGCGCGCCCTTCACTTCTTCTAAAATAGCTCTCCGAGAGTATAGTGCGGTATCAGTGGTGCCGCGTAACAGCAGTTAAGCTGAGTTAACCGCGGTTAAGTGTGCCCGTGTAACAGGGGTATAACAAGGGTATTATACCCTTGTTACACGGGCGCACTTAACTGCAGTTACGCTAGGCCACAGTTAGCGCACAATACTTGCGGACAACATTCTGCGGCTATGCAGTCAAAGCTATTGGCGAACGTGCGCTTGAGCATTTTGAGCACCCATCAAAGCAGTGCACACGCGCTCTTCACTTCTTCTGAAATAGCTGTCTGAGAGTATAGTGCGGTAACTGTGGTGCCACGTAACAGCAGTTAAAGCTGAGTTAACCACGGTTGAGGGTGCCCGTGTAACAGGGGTATTATCCAGCGGTATCGTCACGACAACAACGCTATGAGCACTATTCTAATCTCGCCAACTCCCGCTAATTGTCTTCGTCCATCGCTGGATTTTTTTTCCGATATGCTACTCACTTTTCCTTCAGTGGTGCTTGACGTGCTTGCGGAAGCGCCGGCAGTATCCACCGTTCGTGGTTTCGGTTTTTTCGGATTTGGCTCGGCTACAACACCGGCAGTGAAGTGGTCTTCTCAAACAGCTCGCTCCCCCCTCAAAGGCCACGTGAGAGCGTTTCTCAGCGGCCATTGGCGGCGCCCTCAGAGTGATTGACAGGACTCGGCGAAGTTTCAGCAAAAGCTCGCTCCAAAAGCGAGGTGTGCGCGCAACTTTTTTTAGATGCGCGCGTCCTTTTCGGACTCGTTCAGACGGCGCAACCATTTCGCGAAACTACATTTCGCGACACTAGATGCGCGAGAAAAATGCATCGTGTGAACAGGTCTTTAGAATAAAACTCCGTTTCACTTCCGAGTTCATACATTTGCATAGGTTCAGTTCATGACGACTGCAAAGATAGCAACGACAGAGTTGCCGTGACAAGTGTTCGCCGTACAGGACATCACAATTCAATGCAAGGAGCAGCTTTGTCAAATAGTAATGAGTTCATGTTGTCCCTGCGGCCCTGTCGTTATTGTGAGGTTGGTTGCTGTGCACGCGACCGACGCAAATATGTGAACCAGCTCCTGAGATATACCGCAGCGAAATCTAGAAACATGTGTTCCTTACTCAAGGACATACCTCGGCTGCGTGAACCCTCGTGCAGCGGGAGAAACTACCAAAGCTTTGAGCCTTGTGACTTAGCTTTCGGTGCGGTGGTTACGAGCTGCATGCGGTGAATCACAGTGTTAAGCGAATTGGTGAAAATGCTTCGGTAGCCTGAGCACTCGTAAAACCAAGGTGCATCTATAAAGAAAAAAAAATAGCTTGGTGTCATTTTTTTGTGTTATGTTGTCAAGGCTAAAGTCACTGGATCCTGGGAAAGTAGCGTCATTGCCTTCCCTACTTGCTAGCCGGACACAAACGAATACTAACATACAGACGACCACAACCCCGCAAGGCGATTGGCTAATTTGTCTACGTTGCCATGGAAATCACCATCTTGGTCCATTCAAATCTTCGAAGCTTCGCCAGGGTCGTTCTAAACCAGTCGCGCCAAGATCACCATGGAGCATCATCGTACTGGAAGCGTTCCTCGCCTAATACAAGCGTCTTTGGCACTGTGTATGCAATCAACTTGCCAATCATGCCCATCTCCACGGATCTCATGCAATTATATTCTTCTTCTTGCATGGGCCTATCAACCCGGGGGGGGGGGGGGGGCAAGGGGGGCGCTTGCCCCCCCCCCCCCCCAGTTCTCAGAGTGGGGGGGGGGGGGGGGGGGCAAGGCATGTGTTTTGCCCCTCCTGAAACAGCCGCCACTGGGCAGGGCAAACACTGGCCAGCGGCGCACAAGCAATACCAAGGGCACCGCCCCCCGACCCGCGGGGGCATATTTCAAACGCGCAGGCGATACAAACCCTAGCAACGGTGCTCACGCCGGATTGGCTGGTTCGTGGAGATAGGCGCTGCCGCTGTCAACATAGGCTGGGGTTACAATGCGAGTTTCCGAAGCGGTAGCGTAACTTAGTTGTAAGATGTCTGCCTCATACGTCAGACCCGGGTTCTATCCACGGTGTGGGCTTACTTCTTTTGTTTTTTTCCTCGAACATTTCGTTTTGTCGAGGCATTTGGCGATATTTACGACATTTCTTTTTTACGATTAACACGAAAAAAAAAACAAATGTTGTCGACGAAACATCGCTGAACTAAATTGTATGGGACTCTATTTACGGATGTGCATGGGGGACAGCGGGGCTTGGGTTGCCGGCTGCAAAGCGGCGTGTACGGGGGTAGAAGGAGGGGGGGGGGGGGGGGGGGGCTAAATGGGTTAATAGTTTTGTAATTAGTAGCCGCACACTGTCGGCGCGAAGCGGCGTGAACGCAGGGCGTGGGGGTGGGGGGGGGGGGGGGGGGGGGGTTAACGCGCTTCGAGTGACACACGCGCCGTCCAAATCCGAAATTTAAGTTCCGGCGCGTTGCGTAGCAGCCAATCCGGCGTGAGCGTCGTTGCGCCGTAAAAGTTAGTGATGGACCGAATCTGCCGAACTTCAGATTCGGCAAAGTTCCGCACATGCCGAAATTTAGAAGGAAAGTTCGGCAAAGATTCGGCAAAAACTCGGCAAATATCTGCGCACGCGCACGAACGCGACGGGCCATGGATCGCAAATGGACGCCGCGCAGTCGCGAGGTAACCATCGTACAGTTTAGTACAATCAGCGGTTACGGCGAGGTGTGGCGACACGGTAACTGTGCGTTTGTGAGCTTTTGCGAGTGTGGTTCTCTTCAATATTTTCTGCCTCAAGAAGAGAAGATCGACCAGTAATTTACGCAATCCACTGCGCAAGTGACCAATGATGCGGTGCATTCTGGATAACGTGATTTTCATTTGACATTTTCATTGATGAAACGAGGTAGTTGAAACATTGACTGACAACTGACAATTACGCTCAATGCTGGCAGCCCACTGCCGTCAAACGGGGCAGAGTCACGAGAGTTTGCCAGAATGTATGGGATGCAGCTGGCATCCTCGTCGTAATCTGATACATGTTTTCCCTCTTATTTTCTTTCCTTTTTTCGCACTCTCTGTAGTGTGTATATTCTGTACATTCATACATCGGTTTTGTTTTTTCACATATGGTACCGGGCTGGCAGGCGCTCCGCGTAAGGGTTTTCACCTATCTGTTTAGCCCCGTACGCACCACATGGGTCCCTTCCAGTTTGCGCTAATAAAATAATAACAATGATTATGATTATAACAATCCTATTTTCGGCTCACAAGTCGTTTGTGCCAAAACAGAATAATATTGCTTTTTAGTTCGCGTTATTTCGCGATTTTCATGTATCTGCATAAGACTAAGCACATAACTATCTATCATGCTCGACGTTGCACATCCGACATCCCTAACTCTCCTCATCTTCCTAAACGTCCGTGTGCGTCCTAACACCAGAAACCGGTATTTTAAAGGTTAAAAACGGAACGTTCAGAATATGGAACGCACACTTTGATGCAAAGCTGACGTCAAGGGACTCATATCGAAAAACATAAATATTTACAATATTGTTATCTCTTCTGGTGAAGGCTCAGCAACCGTTGCATTCGTTTTCGCGCACGAAACGGCGACTCCCAGAGAATGTAAGAACGCAGTGATTGCCTTTATTTTAACAATGTAAACACACTTGCAGGCGTGCGCTGGTGAAGTCTCAATATCAAAACTCTCGTAGCGTGATTCGTGACTAATTGCAAGTTAACACACAAAAGCGACATCGATACAATTATCTTGCAGAATATCACCTTATTTAGTAATAACTGTGTCAATGGGCACTGCATGTTGTAATTACGTTAAGAAAAAAAAAAAACATAAACCTTTTTTGTGAGAAAAAACTAAATGTCAACGTTAAGTCTGGTAACAGTGTACTTTTGCCGAATCTTTAGAAAAGTTCAGCACTCCGCCGAATCCCAAGATTCGGCGAAAGTTCGGTTTATCACTAGTAAAAATATACAGCACTACCGGGGGGGAGGGGGGGGGGGGGTTTGCCCCCCCACTCAGAAACAAGTTGATACGCCGGTGCTTCTTGCGTATTTCAAAACAATAAACTTATTTTTCAGTGCCTCCAAGCACCGACACATCATGTGGTGGTGGTACGAAGATGTACACTTGTTTCGCCGGTGTGTGGATAGCAAAATCTCGGTATACAAGAAACGTCTCCATAAGGCTACCCGTCACCAGCGAATTTAGATCGGCTCACCAAGAACGGAGGGGTCAAGGAGAAATTGCTCATTTCACGGACCAAGATGGCGACAACACGGGGAGCTTGGCGCTACTTTCCCAGGATCCAGTGACTTTAGTCAAGGCTAGCGCAGTTTGCGCGGCGCTCCAACGCTGTCCTGACTTACAAGCACGTGCTCACAAGGGACGGGAGCGCGTGCGAATGGGACGCAAGACTAAGCCACGAGCTCCCTCAGCAGTAAAGGCTGCTGCGCTGTTGAAGCTATGCTAGCTTTGACAATATAGCATAAAATAGTTGACGGTCACGCCAGTATAGACCCTTTTTGACTGCCTTCGTCTCCAGTCGTATGCTTCCGGTTAGTGTATGGGCGGCGAAAAAGAAAGTGAATGCTTCAGCCTTGAAAAGTCAAGAAAAATATAGGCAAGAAACAAGAAAGATTTTTTTTTCACTAAGTTATTGAATTTACAGTTTTGGTCCTCCCCGTGTTTTTCAAACTGAAAGTCTCTACTGGCAACCACGAAAAAGTGACTTCAGTGGAAGGCAGGGGTTCACTTTTTGGACTGTAGAATTTGTTCCCAACAGATTCGAAGCAGTTTCATGGTGTCAAATGAATGCTTTGGAAGCTCGCTCCAGTCCACGCGCTCCAGCACGGAACTAATGATTAGCATATTCTATTTTTTAGACTGCTTGCTCGACTGGCAGGCCTGCCCGCCACTGACGTCACGGCACTGAAAAGTGCGGGTATATTTGAATGTTGGTTTTTGCATCATTTTCATTTGTCGATTTCACAATAACTATTATGAATTTCGCGATACTAAATAGAAATAGCATACCAGAAAGGGTAGAGGCCGGGGAGTCAGAAAATATAATTAGTTGAGGTAGCTCAAAAAATCGCCGGAGTACCCGAAACGATGGTTTCACCCATAGTGGACGTGACGCCAATCAAGATGGCGGCGGCATTGTGAAGAAAGTCTATAGAGGTATACAAAGCGCAGAGAAAATAAAGAGCATCCACGTCACGCCAACCAAAATGAACCCCGTTGAAGTATGATCATCCTTCTGCCCCACTTTTTCAAAAACATGGCATAATGAACATACATAACATGTATGCATTTTGTTTAGGTATATAACATATAAACGGGAAGCAAAAAGCAACACGAATCTTCTTACTCAGTTAGCCTGTTTATGTAAAAGAACAATCACATATCCCGCACGTAGCATCGACATATGGAGCATTTATTCGTGTAAAACGAGTTGTGGGGAGCGAATGATGAAACAGTGACAGTGATATCGGCATTGGCAAAAAAGAAAGAGTGCAACTGGAAGTTCGTTTGGGTACGAAATGGTAGCATTTTTTCTCGTAAGGCCGAGCAAACGCCGCTTATGAAAGTAGCATGTGTCGATGACATCCGTAAAATAACGGCCTGCTAGTTTTGCCCTTTTTATCTCTTTTGAATTGTTAACCTAATACAGATATGTAAGACGCCTTTATTTCACCTTCTAAATTAAACAAATTACTTCAAAATAAGTCCGCATTTCAATTAACACTTCTTCACCTTAATGTTAGGTCTGCAAAAAACAAACACGATGACCTTGCTGTTTTGTTTGATTGCATTGGACCAAACGCTGACACCATTATGCTAACGGAGACATGGTACCGTTGTGGTGCTGACTACTTTCTGCTCCCAGGATATTCCCATTTCAGCTTAAATAGAGAAAACAGACAAGGTGGTGGTATTGCTATGCTGGTAAAGAACGAAGTAAGTTGTGAGCTCTTAGAATCATTCTGTAAATTCACTGACCTCTATGAAGTTGTAAATGTGCGTTTCGGAAATACGTTGCTCTCTAGTTCGCCTGTCATGCCGTTTTTTTTTAATTTTGTGGAGACCTCGTTTAATTTTGTCAATGATAAAACTTACAAGTTAGTTTTGGGTGGTGATTTCAATATCGATATAAGTTCTGACTGTAGCTCGAAAAATTCTTTTTCAAACCTCATTGAGTCATGTGGATTATCAAATGTTATAAAGCACCCTACAAGAATAACTAACGCGTCATCCTCTTTGCTTGATATCTGTTCATAACCAACTACGAAGACTCGGTGGAGACATCAGGGGTTCTTTCAGCTGATATAAGTGATCATCTTCCCATTTATTTTTGCTTGCAAAATAAACGCGTTCCAATAAAAACCGTAGCGACTGCGCTCCTGTGGCTAGAGTTCAGCCGATCTCCCCTGACCCGTTGCGCCGTTTTCGAGAAGACATTGAACGTACATCTTGGCAACAAATTTCTTCTACAAATTCAGTTAATTCCGCATATAATTTATTTTTAGATATATTTAATGCAATATACACAAAACATTTCCCTTTTGTCAACCTCAAAGCCTCTAAAATCGCGTAGACCTTAGATCACGCCTAGCCTACTATCAATGATACGAAAAAATAATTTTTTATAAAATCATTTTTTAAAAACTAGAGAAAATGGTCGACTTGTAGTCTTTAAATCTTACCGAAATAAACTAACGAGTCGGCTAAGGACTGCTAAGCGTGACTATTACAACATACTTGTTGATCCATTAGAAACATTGAAACCTGATATTTTGTGGAAAAGAATCCGATCTTTAATAAACCATAAGCCACCCCAAAACGTACCTCGTGAAGTAACCGTAAGCGGCGCTCAAATAACAGACGTCACCATGGCAAACGCGTTTAATGATTTCTTTTTAAATATTGGTACGTCAACGAAATCGTCGCAGACGAATACAATGTTTTTGTTCCCCACTGATGAAGCAGAAGTCTGCTCAACTATCATGAATCTTCAAAATAGTGAAAGCATTGACGCCGTTAACATGCAGATAAAACCTATAAAATATGTTATTGATAACATTGCACCATATCTGATATATATATATATATATATATATATATATGGGTGATTTCATCTCAAATCGGGCAGGCTAAAAGGGTCTAATTCTTAATTTTCACGAAAAAAATATATCTTTTGGGGGCATTTCTCAAATGAAGGAGGGTTCAAACCGCATGTTCCCCAGATTTTTTGTTCTTGAGTTACGAAGCCTAGAAGCCGCAGTGGCAGAAACTAGTTGCCTGCCGTCGCAGGTCGCGTGTTTGACACCCTCTGCTGGCGCTAGTGTTGTTTCAACACCCTTTTAACTTTTTTACCTCAATTAATAGGTACTATAAAGATACCTTGACGTATTCAAATACTTTTATAAATTTAATTGTTTTCTAGAAAAAATGTCAAACTCGTCACTCCGGTCGCTTTTTGGTCAAATTTGACAGGTCATTACTTTGTCTCTACTTGAGGTACATTTTTTTTCTTTGGCTCTACAGAAAGCCCAAAGCAAGCCCATTATAAATATAATAATATCATTATGATCTGTTGAGTAGCCGCTCCGCTACCTTCACGTAAACCTTGTAAGAAATAACAAATGTTTAAAGTTTGAGGTCGATTTTCTCAAAAACCCCGTTTTTGTAAATTTTTATTTTTTAAATTCTTTTAGATTTATTAGTCGACTACAAGAAAACACAATCTAGAAATGTAATATTTTGGTTGTATGTCTTCTGTTTGAGCCGCAATCACGTGAAATGTGTGAACATTTGTTATTTTTCACGTTTACGTGAAGGTAGCGGAGCGGCTACTCAGCAGATCATAATGATATTACTATATATATATTAGGCATGCTTAGGGCTTTCTGTAGAGCTAAAGAAATAAAATGTACCTTAAGTACAGACAAAGTAATGACCTGTCAAATTTGACCAAAAATCAACCTGAGTGAAGAGTTTGACATTTTTTAGAGCACAATCAAATTATTATAAATATTTGAATACGCCAAGGTATCTTTATGGTATCTGTTAAATTAGGGGGAAAAGTTAAAAAGGTGTAGGGAAAACACTAGCCCCAGCAGAGGGTGTCAAACACGCGACCTGCGACGGCAGGAAAAAAACACAAGTTTCTGCCACTGCGGCTTCTATGCATCGTAACTCGAGAACAAAAAGTTTGGGGAACACGCGGTTTGCGCCCGCCTTCATTTAAGAAATGCCCTCAAAACATTTTTTTTTTCGTGAAAAATAAAAATTAGACTCTTTCAGCCTGCCCGATATGGTAGGTTTCAACTCAAATCGGAAAGGCTAAAAGGGTCTAATTTTTAATTTTCACGAAAAAAAATGTATGTTTTGGGGGCATTTCTCAAATGAAGGAGGGTGCAAACCGCATGTTCTCCAGATTTTTAGTTCTCGAGTTACGAAGCGTAGAAGCCGCAGTGGCAGGAACTAGTGTTTTTGCCTGCCGTCGCAGGTCGCGTGTTTGACACCCTCTGCTGGCGCTAGTGTTTTTTCTACACCCTTTTAACTTTTTCCCCTCATTTAATAGGTACTACAAAGATACCTTGACGTATTAATATATTTCTAATAATTTGACTCTTTTCTAAAAAAAAAAATGTCAAACTCGTCACTCAGGTCGAATTTTGGTCAACTTTGACAGGTCGTTACTTTGTCTGCACTTAAGGCACATTCTATTTCTTCAGTTCTATGAAAAGCCCCAAGCATGCCTAGTATAGATATAGTAATATCATTATGATCTGCTGAGTAGCTCCTCCGCTACCTTCACGTAAAAGTTGTGAAAAATATCAAATGTTCACACATTTCACGTGATTGCGGCTCAAATAGAAGACATACAACCAAAATATTACATTTCTAGATTGTTTTTTCTTGTAGTCGTCTAATATATCTAAAAGAATTAAAAAAAATAAAAATGTACAAAAATGGGGTTTTTGAGAAAATCGGCCTCAAACTTTAAACATTTGTTATTTCTTACAAGGTTTACGTGAAGGTAGCGGAACGGCTACTCAACAGATCATAATGATATTATTATATCTATAATGGGCTTGCTTTGGGCTTTCTGTAGAGCCAAAGAAAAAAAATTACCTCAAGTAGAGACAAAGTAATGACCTGTCTTTGACCAAAAAGCGACCGGAGTGACGAGTTTGACATTTTTTTCTAGAAAACAATTAAATTTATAAAAGTATTTGAATACGTCAAGGTATCTTTATAGTACCTATTAATTGAGGTAAAAAGTTAAAAGGGTGTAGAAAAAACACTAGCGCCAGCATAGGGTGTCAAACACGCGACCTGTGACGGCAGGCAAAAACACTAGTTTCTGCCACTGCGGCCTCTACGCTTCGTAACTCGAGAACAAAAAAGCTGGGGAACATGAGGTTTGCGCCCTCCTTCATTTGAGAAATGCCCCCAAAACATATATTTTTTTCGTGAAAATTAAAAGTTAGACCCTTTTAGCCTGCCCGATTTGAGATGAAACTACCCATATATATATATATATATACACCTTTTTCGTTTAGCCTCGCACCCAGCCGCGTTGTTGAGATTACAACCCCGAACAAGTAAAAAAGTATAGAAGGGTCATAACAAGAACGACTGACGGTTGCAATTAAAATATTAACATGTTCTATTGTCAAGGCGAGAAGAAAGCGATGTTTCCACGCATACCGGAAGTTCCAGAATTGAAGATGGCGGCGCCCACGTAAAAAAGGTATATATATATATATATATATTTATATATATATATATATATATATATATATATATAACCTTGCTCTTGAAACCGGGGTTTTCCTACTTAAAATGCAGGTATCAAAAGTTAGTGTCCTACATAAAGGCGGTGATATGTTCGACCGATTTCAATTCTTTCTGTCTTTTCTAAACCACTCGAGAAACTTCTACATCAAAGACTCCTAACACATCTTGACAAACATGCTTTAATTTCTGAATCACAACTTTGATTTCGTAAGCATCGATCTACTGAAATAGCATTGCTGAATTCGTAAAAGCATTTGACGCAAAAAAAAATAACATTGGGCGTTTTCCTCGATTACTCAAAAGCATTTGATTCAATTAATCGTGACATTTTACTTGCAAAATGTCCATTTTATATAATAAGAGGCATAGCGCATGATATTTTTGAAAAAATCAGTACGTGTCTTTTCCAAATTTTCATTCAGATAGGCTAGCCATAGCATCGGGAGTTCCCCAGGGCAGCATCTTAGGCCCATTGTTATTCCTTTCGTACATCAACGACATCGCAAACGTGGCTCAAAACACTGATAGAAAACTGGTAATTTACGCGGACGATACCAGCATTTTTTCTTCCCATGACCATATCCGCACTTCCATTTCCGCAATGCAAGAAGTGTTCAAACAAATTACTGCCTGGACACTCAACAACAAATTAAAGTTAAATTGTAGTAAGACCAAGGCTATTTTGTTTAAACCTAGAAATAAAAGGATAAACGATCCACTTTGTCTTAAAATCAATAATGAACAAATTGAATTTGTAAACTGTATTAAAATACTCGGTGTGTTGTTTTCACAAGACATGAGCTGGGATGCTCATATAAATTATGTCCAAGCAAAGCTATCCAAGAGTGTTGGCTTAACAACAAAGTTTAGAACAATACTTCCTACTCATATTAAATTAACTATATATAAATCGTTAGTTTGTTCCCATTTAAATTACTGAAACCCTATCTGGGGCACCACAACCAAAACAAACCTGACAAAGTTGCACCTTTTACGAAAAAAGGGCTGTACGCGCAATATCTTCTGTTCCCTCTCTCCATCCCACTGCATTATTATTTAAGGCCCTAAAAGTAAAAACAATTCAGCAAATATAGGCGTTCAAACTTTTAACAACGTATCGTAGGGCTGTTCAGCAAAACAACGTTCATTACATCCACTTAGCTAACCTAAAACTACAAAAAACATCGCATCATTTTGCGCGACCTTAGGCAAAATCAGCCCCGGGTAATCCGTCCATCCCGCACAAATTACCTTGATCAGACGCTTCATTTTAATTTGTGCACCATACTAAACACTCTGTACAAAAAGAGTATAAATTTAGAGGCACTTTCACATAAAGGGTTAGTAAATTTGATTTTTTTCTGAATTTTTGAATACTGGCGTTGTTTTTATCCTGTGTGCTTTTTTGTGTATTTGCTGACCGCTCTCGTGGTTTATTGTCGGGTATTGTGGTTTTCTTTTTTTGCTTAAAGTGCTCATTACACACCAAACATTTGTATAAGATGTGTCTACAGTAATTTAATATTTAGTTTTTTTTTTTTTTGTTTTTATTTACCTTTTTGCTGTTCCGAACTGCACGGGGGCTGGGACCTTCGTCAAGCTGCTACCCTGCAGCTTTTGTCCCAAGTCCCCTGTTGTCATGTAAGGAGATGCGACAACAAATAAAACCTGATTTGATCTGATTTGAAACACAAACTCCCAGAATTGCTAAATTTCTGTAATAATTACAATATACAACTAGAATATACATCAAAAAAAGATTTGAAGTTTTTTTCTTTTCTAACACGAATCGAAGTGTTATGATTGTGGAGTGTTTATAACTAGAGATGCCGCGAACTTTTTTCGAATCGAAGTTTCGATGATCGAATCAAGCGATTCGGAAGGTTCGAAAGATTTCGCATTTTCGAATTTTCTATATTGTAAAATTCGACGGAAGTCGAATTTTCGAACTTGTTAAGCTAAGAAGTTTGACGCTTTTCGAACCGTCGAACTTATTACGCAAAAAAATTCGATCCTTTTCGAACTTATCACACTGCAAAATTCGATGCTTGTCGAACTTCCGAACTTGACTGACCAAAACATTCGATGATTTTCGAACTTTCGAATTTCTTGCACTAAAAAGTTCGAAACTGTTCGAACTTTCGAATTTCCTATGCTAAGGAAATCGATAATTTTCGAACTTATTTATCAATAGAATTCGAAAAGTTTCGAACTTTCGAATCCTGAAAAGTCAGAAGTTCGACGAACTTCGAACTTTAGGGTAAAAGTTCGACGTTCATCGAACTTCGAAAGACCGGCGGACGGTTTCATTTGAATTCAAGTAGTGAGGTACATTCGTAATTATTTTCTCGAACTTTTACATGCGGTACGTGTTCCGTTCTTTACGAAAGACAATGCCGTTTATTTCATTGTTCTGGCATGCTTAGTTTTAAAGAAATAAATTCCCGAAGGAGCGAGGAAGGACGACGGGTTTTTGACGATTATCGTTTGTGCCAGATTTGAAGCGCGATGTTGCCGAAGCTATTTATGGTAGAGATGTTAAACTTTTTAAGAATGATCTATGTATAGCCAAGATAAGTGTCGTCTTAAGATATGACTGTTGTTATTCAAGGTGAGTTTCGAAGAAATGTCCAAACATGTATCTACATGCAATTATGCCCTAAACTTGGTATTTATTTTCGTCTAAGTTGTTTGAGGTATCGCATTTAAATTAACACCACAGACAGTACATATCATTGCCATCTGCAGAATACAAAATAATGTATTTATTGTTTTTTCACGTTAAGGAATAAAATAACTCATGGGAGAAGATTTCTAATATTGTTCAAGTTCAGCACGTCATTAAAAGAAAACTTTTTTTTTTCGCTTCACGTTCCTGGGACGTGTTTCTTTTAGCCTGTACACATTTTGGTAGGAGAAAGTTGTTTCGAAGTTCTGAACCTCTGAATATACAAGAATACAACACATCCGGCGAGTTCTTGATAGTTTTTTCTTTCTCCAGCTTTTTATCCCCGCATTTTTTATTTTTTTTTTTTTTTAAACCATTGGCACAGTTATTTAGGTCGTAAAGACTAGAGCACTATATAGCTCCTACGGAGCAGAGTAGCGCAATCCTTTGATCCGCGTGTTTTGCCGACAACATGGCCGACAGAGCAGCTCGGCGCGAGTCACGTGGTACTCAGGGTTCCAGGAGGCGGCCCGCCCGTTGGCCCGCCCTATGGGAGAATACATGGAGATCGACGCAACACGGCTAATTAAAAAATAAACGGCGAGTTCACACTTTTCAAAACTAGTCTGTCGTGAAGTTGGTAATGCACTAAACACTTTATCAAAGTTTTAATAATATGGGATGCGTGTGCAAATTTTGAGAAGGCAATTTCCAAGGCAATGGCGTTTGAAGCAGACGATTTTTGCACGCAGCGGAGATGGGCTCTTTGGGTTGGCCGGAGCGGGTCACGTGGACGCTGTGACGTTACCGCGTCGTCTGCTGCATGGTGCCGCTCGTGCAATTTTTAAAAACAAATTACGTCCTTACTTGGCACAAAACTCAGTGCAAATGATTCTAAAATGTTCCTTTATTATATCAAAAACTATTGTCGTTCCGTACATCTCCACAACATTGAAGAAACAACGATTTTCTCACGTTCCCCATGCATTTCTGACCGGAGTTGGAACCTCCGGGCGTTCGCCGCTAGTCGCCGAGAGACGGCGTTCTAGATTGCGCTCTAGTAAAGACATAGCTTTGAACTTCCGAACCACTAAGCATGTGACGAGTAGTGCCTTCTGACAACGGGTTTCTAACAATGACCATTGTAGCGAACTCAGGGTAGACCTTGTTGTCGGACTCGTCGGGAGCCAGGTACCGAGCAGGACATCGGGAAGAGCTTCGGAAGCGGGGTGACTTTTGACAGACGTTTAATTTACATTTTTACAAGTAGAAAATTCAGGCAGAGCGAAGAGCAGCCGTTCGCTGCTCCTTTTATAAGAGTTCCCTGTTGCATACGTCCCCGAGCTCTTTTGGCGGTGACGTCAGCCCCCACTCTTTCCTGCATCCGCACACACAGCACACACAATGGTACGGCTGGCGCCGAGGCACGTACCGTTGCCCTGTCACGCGCAAACGCACGAGGGCGCCGAACGTGAGCTCTTAGGCATCGCACTCATCGCCGCCGCGCCGAACGCGATACCTTCGGCCTTGCACTTGATTGTTCTTGGCTGCAGCCGATAAACATTGGTCGCGCCGCCGCCGGATGCTCTTCGGATTTCGTTTCTCGGCGATTCGGCCTGGGCTTGGAAAGTCCGTCTGCCCTGCTTCCGGTGTCGTCTTCTCGCCGCCGCTTTGGATCCTCGGGATCAACACTGGGCAGGCTTGTTGACCCTCATGCGCCGATTTAACCCCGCCACGGGCCATACGCAACGTGGTCGGTTCATTACACCATCTACACGATCTTTTATGCAGTGAAGGGCGTAAATAATTTCAGATTAAAATAAGCTGGACCACGCCCTCTTTCCCCGTATTGTTTTCTTTAACAGTCCCAAATATCTGGAAGGGGGGAAGGGAAGCTGAGCCCCCCCTCCCCTCTTCCCTCCCCCGTTTTTCCTCTTCCAACGCCACTTGTATGGTAGAAAGCTTCTCGACCTCGAGTTGTGTCGGCTTCTGTGCTTTTTGAGAGGCGATTCCTCCGTCCCAGAAAATAAACCTCCAGGACAAGTATCAGATAGGCTAGCCATAGCATCGGGAGTTCCCCAGGGCAGCATCTTAGGCCCATTGTTATTCCTTTCGTACATCAACGACATCGCAAACGTGGCTCAAAACACTGATAGAAAACTGGTAATTTACGCGGACGATACCAGCATTTTTTCTTCCCATGACCATATCCACACTTCCATTTCCGCAATGCAAGAAGTGTTAAAACAAATTACTGCCTGGACACTCAACAACAAATTAAAGTTAAATTGTAGTAAGACCAAGCCTATTTTGTTTAAACCTAGAAATAAAAGGATAAACGATCCACTTTGTCTTAAAATCAATAATGAACAAATTGAATTTGTAAACTGTATTAAAATACTGGGTGTGTTGTTTTCACAAGACATGAGCTGGGATGCTCATATAAATTATGTCCAAGCAAAGCTATCCAAGAGCGTTGGCTTAACAACAAAGTTTAGAACAATACTTCCTACTCATATTAAATTAACTATATATAAATCGTTAGTTTGTTCCCATTTAAATTACTGAAACCCTATCTGGGGCACCACAACCAAAACAAACCTGACAAAGTTGCACCTTTTACGAAAAAAGGGCTGTACGCGCAATATCTTCTGTTCCCTCTCTCCATCCCACTGCATTATTATTTAAGGCCCTAAAAGTAAAAACAATTCAGCAAATATAGGCGTTCAAACTTTTAACAACGTATCGTAGGGCTGTTCAGCAAAACAACGTTCATTACATCCACTTAGCTAACCTAAAACATCGCATCATCCTGCGCGACCTTAGGCAAAATCAGCCCCGGGTAATCCGTCCATCCCGCACAAATTACCTTGATCAGACGCTTCATTTTAATTTGTGCACCATACTAAACACTCTGTACAAAAAGAGTATAAATTTAGAGGCACTTTCACATCAAGGGTTAGTAAATTAGATTTTTTTCTGACTTTTTGAATACTGGCGTTGTTTTTATCCCGTGTGCTTTTTTGTGTATTTGCTGACCGCTCTCGTGGTTTATTGTCGGGTAGTGTGGTTTTCTTTTTTTGCTTAAAGTGCTCATTATACACCAAACATTTGTATAAGATGTGTCTACAGTTATTTAATATTTAGTTTTTTATTTTTTTTTTTTTATTTACCTTTTTGCTGTTCCGAACTGCACGGGGGCTGGGACCTTCGTCAAGCTGCTACCCTGCAGCTTTTGTCCCAAGTCCCCTGTTGTCATGTAAGGAGATGTGACAACAAATAAAACCTGATTTGATCTGAAACACAAACTCCCAGAATTGCTAAATTTCTGTAATAATTACAATATACAACTAGAATATACATCAAAAAAAGATTTGAAGTTTTTTCTTTTCTAACACGAATCGAAGTGTTATGATTGTGGAATGTTTATAACCAATCTCATGGAAAAAACAAACAAACAAACAAAGCTTGTTGGTATGATTTGTAGTGCGTTTCTGCGCAATGTGCTGTACTGTCTGCCTTTTTGTTTTCCACATTGTATCATTTCTGGGGAGGAGGGAACTCATCAAGCTGATTTACTCAGCTTTTTTTCCCCAACCTCCCACATCACTCGGATGGAAAATAAAGGAATTTTTATAGTCACCTTCGATTAGCGCTTCGGTGTCTTGCGAGCTTCGAACGCGCACTTGCAGCAAAAGCATGGCAGAAAGTAACGAGCTCGTGTTGGAGGCCGCGGCTGCCGTTCTAATTCTGCCAGCGACTATGAATTCGCGTATCCACCATGACAGGTCAACTTCCATTTGGTAGAGTAGAAAAGAAAGTTCAGTGAAATGTTGGCATATTCCTCATACTTAGCATAAAACAACAAGATACAGCAAGTCGAGCATTTTACTGCATCACATCACCACATTAACATATACTGTAAACAACTTAATTTTCGCGAGGATCTAATTTTCGCGAATTGCCTACAATTAGTGAAAAATAGGTCCCGCGAACAATTCCGCTAAAATGTAAACACATTAGAATCTAAATTGAGATGCCACCGCGTCGCGAAAATTAGGACCTGCGAATTATTCGAAAACTTCAGCTCTGACCTAGATCGCAGAATTTTGAGTCCGCAAAAAATGAGTCGTTTACAGTATATATTTGTTACATCACTCACGAATGCGAGGAATTTAGTGAGTACAACTTAATCAAAGTAAACTGTTAAATGTTCCCTTTAATTAATTTGTACCAACATGCTTTCTCACATGCTCTAACCATACCCTAGAAATACCTCTAAACAAGAAATAAAATATAAGATATGTATAGTGGAGAAGAAGAGACTCCAGTTTTGACCTGGCAGAGATGAGAAGACACCGATTCCAGGCAAATAGCAGAGGATGACACTTCAATTTTATTAACAGGTTCTCCCCTCGATGATGAGACGCAGAAACGGCTGGTGAAGTCTTATGTACACGGGGCGGCTGAGCAGTCCACAGAGTTCCGTAGGCGTGAATCACTTCTTCTGGTTGACCGCCACCAGGGGCGGCCTCATGGGGCCAGGTCCCATGGGTCCCATCATAGGCCCCATGGGGCCCATCGGTGGTCGCATGCCTGAAATCAGGACGATCGGCACAGATCGGCCACAACACAAGAAAAGTATGACGGCTGTTATTCATTTTTCAACTTCCGACGAAAAGGGTAGAAAAAAAAAAAAAAAAAAACTAGCGATGAAAATTCTTTTAATTGTTTGTCTAGGGTACAATGTGCAGCAGTAGCCGTGTTCTTGAGGTCACCCAGATGAAGGTGTGGGAACCCTCTCCCGTCCTCCTTGACGATAATAGCATTGTATTGTGGGCTTGACAGCGTGGTCTCTTTTAAGTGAATATGTTATCCGTTTTTAAAAAAGGCGGTTGACAATGATGGTATTGTGGTTTGGACCGTTTGGTCTCTTGTGTATATGTATGTTCTTTGTATTTGTAAATGCTTTTTACAAAGGAGATCTTTGCATAGAAGGTGGTGGAGAGCAGCTGTGTGGGTATACATAGGATGCTTGAGAAATAAACCAGTTAGCTGAGTTTGAGAGGTTCCCTTCTGTGCCCGTTCCTTTGACTAAACATATTTTTCCTTTTCTGCGCCACAGTCTCGGGTGTTAAACGATGATTAGCTACCACCAGCTCGCCTGTGCACTTACAGTCTTCACTACTAAACCGAGAATGTAGGTACATGCTCCTGCTACTTCTCCCGAATGATTATCGCACAGATTTTGGCCTTGCTGAACTCACGATGAAATGACTAAGAACCGAGGCAGCAGCCTTATTTTTTTTTGTTTTGGGGGGGGGCATCCAAAAGCTTATGTAAGTCATAATAACTGGCCGAATATGTGTGGTGATTATGTGGAGAAGTGGGTACAGTATGTATCTACATTCTGTGTATATAAAAAAGATCTTTCATTATTTTAATTCTCTTACTTAATTCATCGCAAGCTGTAATAAAAATTAAAAAAAAAAACAAAGTTTGAGTTTTTGTAATAAGAAAGACGGTTTGACCCCTTTAAGGAGATACTGTTTAATTAAACATTTTGTTTCCTATGCGGGAGGCAACACTGCTCTCTGCTTTACTGACGATGCCTCCTGCACGAGAGGCGAGAAGGTAAGCCATTTTTTCTCATTACTTATGTCACTTCAAATCGGTTGCCTAGAAACTGAAGCTTTCACGAACAATGGCAATAGTGGTACAGATACACATAGACTGCTGCAACCTAAGATCCGCACTAGATCTCTATCTTTGATAGCGCTTCCGCGTTGGCTACAAGTGACCTTGTCAGCACCTTTGCCCCAGAATGAGAAGTCCGGATAGAAACGTTGAGGCCAAATAACACACACTTTACTTGGAGAGTATAGAAAGTAATGAGCATATAATGGAGGCAGTAGCTTCTCCTGGTGATCTTATTGTGCAAGAGAATATACTGCTTCCATATAGTCCCACACTTTTTGGTTTATAAGTTGCGGTTTTCTTCAAACACTTTTCTTGGTGCATCTTATACAACAATGTGACTTGTGTTTTTTTTAGTTTATGTTCATGGTGCGACGTCATTTTTTATGCGCCACACGCCATCATTTGCAGAGCACCGTAACTATGTGGTCATAGGTGGTGTCGCCCCTTCCAGGAGGCACTGCTGTCGCCGCACTTTTCTACACTTTTCATAACTGACTGGGAAAGAGAGAAATTTTACGGATTCCTCAAAGAGGCTCAATGTGGGTAGGCAAGACATACATACATGTATGTGTGTTGTATGTGTGTCACATACACACATACACAAGAATAAAGCTTTTACAGCATGTGAGAGATGTTGCCTAATTCAACCTTGGTTCTGTATTTTTTTGCTTCAGTCTAGTAACACTGAAAGGTAAGTGGACTGGTATACACGCGATGGAAAACATTTTCTTGCGTCTTTTTTAGTTTTTGTTTGATCATCAGTTTTTATCTGCCATGCTCCAACCATGTTGCTACATGTAAAAGGAAGGTTTGCGGCTAGCTGATCTATTAGCGAAAGAACTGCATCAAGATTTATCTATCTGCCTGTGCGTTGATGCTCATGTCGTGCCCGTGACTTGGCCGAAGCTAGGCCTAGTGGCTCAAAGCTTGGTTCACAAGGGTCTGGCAGGTTAAACTTTTGTTCGCTCAGCATGTGTACACTCAAATAAAGCAGACTACCTTCTCATGTTGAGCGTTTTACATCCTTTTGCTGCAAAACATTTGACTGCCGTCGCCAGGCAGTGCCGTGCTTCGGGCATTTCAAGCAAGTCGAAACGTCAAAGTCGTTGCGTGCCAAACGGTTTGTGTGAACTAGCTACCGATTGTGCAGAATTGCAATTTCGCTATACCAATGTGCGTAAAAAAAAATAAAAAAATTACAGTGTGAATTGTGTTAAGAGGTGCGACTTAAAAAACCAACTTTTCTGCAAAAACAGCTCAATATACGACAGTGTGACTTATAGTACGGTAAGTATGGTACAGATATTTAATGTAGTATAAAGATTTCTCTTTGTAAAGTGACTTTACTATCTGCATCTCAAGCTATGCAAGTGGCAGCGAATTCTACATTGTGAAACTATCAAAGCTGTTGAGTGAGGGCCTGCGATGTGCATTTGGAGGTGCAAACAGAGATCTTAATGTACATGTTTTGGAGCAGAAAAAAGAATCACCTGGCATCATCATGTTGGGGGGCATGGGTCCTGGGTGGCCCATCATGGGCATGGGTCCGGGCATGGGGCCTGGCATGGGCCCCGGCATCGGGCCCATGTGGGGGGGACCGACCAAAGGCATGCGCTGGGGGGGGGCCCCGCTGCACGTAGGGGGAAGCAGTGAGCAACACCGTTCCGTGCGACTACGGCCGTCGCAAGACCGGGGATGCCGCAGCATTAGAAAACCAGAGTGAAGAAAATTGAACACACGTGCACCGAAAGGGAACGAAAAGACACCCGGCATTTCGGCCGGATCTTCAGCTGGAGAGAAACGAGAAACACTTTTCACTTCTTTGTGCCAACCATCGGACAGGACCATGGCCATAACGAATGGTCTGTTAAGTGGAGGGCAATTTCATTTACATTATGTTTCCAGTTTGTCTATATCAAACTCAAGTAAGACCATGTCATCCTCCCAATATAAAACAGGCTAGGGATCTAGCTCTGCATTAGTTTGCCCAAAATGGAAGAGAACAGGCAGGTGCAAGTTGCAACCCATTCACAGGCTCATCTGCCAACCTCTATTTTGCTAGCAATTACGAGGAGCATTCGTAAAGTTTGTATTATCGGCACAAAAAATTGCAAAAAATGGAACAAAACAGGCATCAACATGAGCGCGCGTCCCTCTAGTTTCCGCAGAGTATAAACATAGCATGCTATTGGGCAGGAGATAGAACTATAGGGGGCGCTCTGACCCGTTTGTTGTCCCCATACTCGATGTTTACTCAACACAAGGCCTGTGCACATGCCTAGAGGCCTTACGGGCATGTCCATGTCATCTTCTACAATAGAGCGCAGTTTAATGTAAAAAATACTAACAATCGACGAAGCGACGTTAAGTGCCGGATCTATCCTCAGAGAATGCGAGCTTGACCCACTTCGGCTTTTGTGCTGAGCTGGGACCGTGCATGCTGCATTGTTCATGCAGGCCAGAGTGGAAACGAAAGAGCCCCTCCTCCCCCTCACCGGAGAACACAAACTCCAGCCGAACGCTGACGCCGCGTTTGGTTATGTCGGCCGAGCGTTGAGTCATTGTATTTTTTGTCCCCATCCGTGTAGTTCTAAAGTTAACCGCTTGGGGCGTCACGGTCGCTCCTCCTCCCCAATAGTGGCTCAGAACGCCGATCGGGAGTCGAAACAAAAATGGCACTGCCCGTCGGTGCCAAGCACATTGAGTGAACCGTTTTTTTCCTTTGAAGGGAAGAAATGCCAAGGATATTCATTCCAATCTGGGAGCGTTGTTCAGGGACAACACCCCAGTTTATGACACTTTGGTTAAATGGCGCAGACGCTTCCAGTGTGGCCGAATAAGATAAAAGCATTTCAAGGACGGCGACCAAGTGATTGCTGAAGTGGAGCGATTCCTGAACCCTCAAAACCAGGAGTTCTGTAACAATGGCCTCTGGCATGTGGTGCATCGCTAGAAAAAGTGGGTAACTTTTGGTGGCGAATATGTAGAGAAAGTCTCAACTCCTACTCGAGTTTGATTGTTGAATCTCTATTCCTTCGTGACAACAATACAAACTTTATGAACGCCCATCGTACAAGAAATCTGGGAGTGCAGGGTTACAGCTACCTATACATCATTTAACCACAAAGTGGCAGTGAAGCCAAGGCTATAAGCAAACACCTTGCCTTGAAATACCTCGTGGCTGCACACAAGGGAGAGAACTTCCTCTAGAGCTGCAGTGGATGCCACTTCCAAGTTAAATTGAGTATGACGTGCAGCTATTGGCACAGGCACTCGCACACAGCAGAATCTGTTTTCAGATCCATCTCCTCATGCCAGAAGCAACCACAAACAATGTTGAACCCAGATGCCCACAAAAGTTTCAAATGATGCATAGAGAGTTGAGAGGACAGCACAGAACTTTTTTGCTGATGACGATGCGGCATCGCCAGAATCTATCCGCACACCTCAAAGTGAGTGTAGACCTATGCTCATGATTAAAACACATTGACAAGGTACTGACGTTGCAAAGCAGCAGGTGGGGGAATCATGGCTCCTGAAATTGGCTTGTTTTGGTACTGGCTTGACTGGATCTTCCCGGCCTTAAAGGCAGCCGCTGCAGGAGAAAAAAGAGAACACTCAAAAAGGGCAATTTAAATTAGCCGACACTGCCCAAAGCCTTTGTTCAAGAGTTCTAATGCGTCCATAGGTAGGGGATCATCGAGCTGCAGGAACTAGCACAAATACTGGAAGCAAATGGCCATTGACTCAATGTTATATTTGTTTAGTGAGCCTGGGCATTAGATGCTACTATGCTGTAACCCAACTCAGGGGGTGAGAGAGAGAAAAAATAAATGTGCGGAGAGATTGGCAGATCATATGACCATATTTGTTTAATTGGAGTTTGGGGAGTTAGGAGATATTAAAGAATGAAGTGCATCTCTCTGACGCAATGAGACATTGGGTGTTCCAGAAAGGAGATGAAAAAAGATAGGCATTTTCGAGACTTACTTGTGGCATCTATGAGGTTTTGTGCCTGCTCCTCCATCCATTTCTGGTAGTAGAATTTGACATTTTCTTTATGTTTCCGTCCATTGCAATGCGTTTTACGCACCGATGGCTGCAAAGAAACGAGAATATGCTTGAGATGAGCTCAAGGCTGGGTTGCGATTCGAATCTATGCCGACTTATATCGGACCTCAAAGAGTAACAACCAATACGGCTAGAAATATGTAAAACATGTGAAGAAAGAAATATGCAGACTACTTGGTGCATGAGATAAAAATAAAGAATGAAGGTTTTCTGCATCTGCTCCGTGATACCACCTCTCTATGTGGCTTCTATGCATGCACCTATGTGTATTACCTGTCGAGGTTCCCCAATTGTAAAATACTGGGACGGTGAACATATGATTTGCAATGAAGTAACGCTCATTTCGAGGACACAGAATTAGCAATTAAGGGGAGTTTGCAAATACTAACACTATATTAAATCTTGCCTTTATAATTAAAATAAAGACACCGACTTGACATAACATAAAAAACAATTTCGCCAAACGTTCCGTGTATGCTTCAGGGAGAGGGCTGCTATTGCTGTTGCACAATGACGTGTCCCTTCAAATTAACCACGATTCGAACAGTTTTCGGTGACCCCACTTCTCCTAGGTCGTAGCGGCCACGAAGTCAAAGGAATGACCAATTGTCTAAGTATGGTCCACAAGTTCAGATTTCAGGCGAGTCGCATGCAATGCACAGGTGATGTCACCTATGCATCAAACAGGAGCGTGACATCACCTATGCATTGAACAGGGGCGTGACGTCACTTATGCATCGCAAGCGACTCGCCTGGAAACTGAACTTGTTGAACATGCTTGGACAATGGGTCATTCTTTAGACTTCGCGGCCACGACGACCTAGACGGTGGGGTCACCAAAAACTGCTAGAATCGTGGTTAATCCGAAGGGACATGTCATTGTGCAACAAAAATCATGGCCCCTCCCCGAAGCGTACATATCAAGTTGGTGCTCTTATTTTAGTTACGTCTCCTGGCTTTTGGAGTATCTTTGCATTTACTTTATTAACCTCCTCGCCAATGCTCATATATTCTTTGTATTTTCCGGACTATACACATTTAAAAGCTTAAATGTTATGCGGTACAAACTACCTACAGGTGCAGGCTATGCAAGAATTTGTTTTCCAATGTTGTTTCCTATGACAAAACGTGACGGATTATGCGAATGACGCATGTAAATGGTAATTTCCGGATGATATTTTTTTTTTTTATTATTTAGGCATTAATAAGAAAACTCAGATTCAACGTGTTGCAAATATAATGTTTTACGTGCGGGGTACGCACCAAATGCAAACTATCTTAAATTTTTCTTCTTTTCAGCCGTAATTTGTTTCTGTCGTTTATAATCGGGAAAATACGGTGGCCGATTTAAACGTGGCGTTCTGGAGATGTGTACGCGACACTCCGCCAATCTGAGGCTGACATTCTATCTACCTATGCGGGACAATCAGCCGATTTAGGCGTGACAGCCGATGCGTAACACTCATGACCGTAGCGGATCGGTGCCGGTGACGCCGAAGAAATGAAACAAGATCGTGAATACTTACGGAGTCGTGCGTGAGGTAAGTATCACAGTAGTCGCAGTAGTACCTACAACAAGTGCAAACAGGGAGAAAAAACATAGAAACATGCGTGACATAACAGCGCGGCTCAGTGTTTTCTAGGCCTACCCAACTCTCTTAGGACACGCGTAAAAAGCCCGTGCCTACGCCTGCCGCTTGTGGAACAAAAAGCGCGAGTGAATTAAAAAAGGAGTCAGGATCATTTAAACAATCGTTTCTGTTTAAGTTTGATACAATCCAAATCGTTCGTTATTTTTTCTTTTACAACAACGCGATGGTTCGCGGTGCAGGGTCTTCTGCTCTTTCTGTTCTCCAAAACGGCGTTCTCCCGCTCCTTTTTCTGGCGTGTGTTCTGTCCACCGCGCTGTCCAAAGATCCCTTCGACGAGGCCGAGAGCGAGTTGACGATCACCCTCCGAGCGGGAGCAATTGAATGCTTCCACCAACCTGCCAAGCCGGGCCAAGTCCTCGAAGTCGAGTATCAGGCAAGTGCCGCAAGCTGCTTTTGAGCTGGCGACTTCTGATTCGCTGCACTGAGGCGATGTATCATCTGTGTCGGTGACATTGTTGCGCTGGTGACAGCATGTGCCGGCCAACGCGCACGTACGAGCTCTTTAAAAGATCACGTCACTGCTGCCGTGAATCTTCTCAAAGACTCGCAAAGCGCACCCGTGCCGTCGCGCCGGCTCACACAATGAGCGTGTCACCGAACACCTTGAGACACCTTATATAAATGGAACGCTGAATTATTATTTTCCAGATGTCTCCGCCAAGTTCAATAAAGGTACCCGTTTCTGCGCGCTCGCACGAAATGAATGGCAGGCTTCTTCCGAAGCTCTCCTTTAAACTCACTGCCGTTGAGCTGAAGTTACTGCAAATCGAATTCGCCTGTTTAAAATAATTGTAAATTAAAAAGTAATTTTAAAATTTAAATCCAATTAAAAATTAATTTTAAAAATTAATTCCAATTAGAAAAGTAATTGTAAATGAAAAAAAAAAAGTGCTGGTATGTGAAAGATATGTGAAACAACTTAGCGAGGAACTCAGAACTCGCATAGTGGGAATAATTGTGTCACCTAAACAGAGGTGCAGTATTCAATCTCCCAACATTGTAACTGCCTGGTACTTATGGCCATACCTCGTGCAGTCAACTCAATCAACACTGAATGCTACCCGTGGTAGAATTTCCCACCGAAAAATCACGCGCGACCTTTATTTTCATAGCATAAACCAAATTGCAAAACAGTTATGTGTTACAGGCGCTCTGTATATTGCTGCGAACTTATTCTAGCAAATCTGTCTCTGCGCTCGTTGCGACGTTCGGGGACACTTGTTTTCTTTCCTGAAGGTGCTGGACTCCAACTTTGGCAACATGGAGGTGGGGCAGAAGCTTGACATCAACTTCTTCATGATGTCCCCGACCAAGCAGGAGCTGATCAAGGAATATGCACGCACCGACGCCGTACACAGGTCAGCGTCGTCCCTCAGTTGTTGACTGGAATGATGACGGCAACTAGGGTGGTTTCTGTAGTCACTGACAGGGCTAGAATGACGCCTTTCAGTGTTCCCAACTCCGGCCCGAGCTTCCTGCCTTCGATAGCGCTAGGGTGTCTTCTGAGCTTCGAGCGTGCACGCGCAGCCAAGGCACGGTGCAGGGCAACAAGCTGGAGGCATCTGAAAGCCGGTTGTTCTTGTTCTGTCAGCAACTGGAGCGGGCTATTGTTTCAGCATCCCCGCTTCTTCGTGTCGCTCATAGGAGCCCGTTTGTCCACCGTGAAAGGGTGTTTTGACTACGAGTGTCGATACAAAAATGCTCATTAGAAAACGTTGTAGCATGCAAATGCTTCCATATGCTTTAGGGTGACCACCCGTCCCGCGACTTGCGGGACTGTCCCGCAATGAGGGCTCGTGTCTTGCGTCCCGCAAAAAATATCAAAATCTTCAAAATGTCCCGCATTTCACACTGTTGTAAAATTCACTACGCATTTCATGGCGCTGCCGAACAACGGGGCAAGGGGAAGCCCGGAGGCCGCGGGTGAACATATAAATCACGATGGTACACCATTTTCTTTCAAAGCATTACAGGAAGCGATCGTCGTTCTTGCAGGAGACCTGACGCGCATGCAGGGGCGGATGCAGGAATTTCCTGAGGGGGGGGGGGGGGGGTCAGGTGTTGGTCAGAATACCATATGTTTAGGAACCCCTCCCCCCCTCCCCTTTGTTTTACGCCCTAAATTTTACACAACCAGAAATCAAGAGGGAGGTCAGGACATCTGGACCCCCCCTCTAAATCCGCCCCTGCGCGCATGCACCGTTGTGGCTCTCTTTCCTTAGTGGAAAAACATTGAAAGAAAAATTGCTCGCCAAATTTCAAAAATAAATTATAGTAATTATTTCCAAATCGTGCTGTGTCAATGCAAAAAAAAAGTGTTGTAAAAAGACTTTTTTTTTTTTTAGTGAAGACGATTACACAAGGCAAAAAGACCAACTCACAACGATCAAAAACAACAATCTAAGGTTCGAAATTTGTGTAGGAGCATTTTGGTAAAAATAAGAATCGACGGGAAACAAGAAGCCGCAAAATATTTACTCCATCCGCTTTCCTTTTGATGCATTGAGTTCTGCTGCAGTCGATTTTATGTTTTCAACTTAGACACATTTATTAACATATGTGGCATTAGACCTTAAAATATATCACCGGGAGTGAAAGTTATTTGAGCTTAATTGCCGCAATACAATTTGCAGCTGTATAAAATGCTTTCGGAGAAAACAGGATATCAAATCTGTTAGCAAAGCCACATTTCGTGATGTGTGTTGATAAATTTCCTCGAATAGTGTTTTTTTCCTGATGTTTTTTAATCTGAGGCTGGGGCAGAAGGAGGGAAAAAATTTTTTCCTTCTGCCCCAGTCTTGGGTTTTTAAAAAGCATCATATGGTAAACTTACACAAGCTCGACTACGCACTAAGTTCTTTTCTGCGGTTGCCACATGCAGTCGAAATATAATACCGCTCTTCTCTTACAACCCCTCCGGGTCAGCGTGTCCCGCATTTGGCTAGCAGGAAGGTGGTCACCCTAATATGCTTGTACAACTGAGTCACTGTATTACTTTTTTCTTTTTTTCCAATTCACAATGCTTTTTTGTTTTGAAAGGTGAATAGGCTTCAAAATTGCCTGTTTTTTTTTTATTAAGAATTTGAATTTATTAAAGGAATTAGGATTTACGTGACTTAGACCTGAAGGCTGGTTGAGACACTTGCAACCGCCTACGACAGCGCCTTATAACTAGGCTGTATACTTTCTGGCGTTTCTTTATGTCAAAAATTGGCGGATGTTTTTCTGTGTTTATTCATTTCCAAAGTACCGGTGAATTTCGGTGATTTGTCTCGTGCAGACGCTTGAAACGGCTTTTATCGACGAAGAAAATCGCGAATAGAAACGAACGATCGAGACAAGAAACGGTTCAATTTTCGTTACATCTGATACACAATATTCTTCACACCTCATTTCTCTAATATATGCATACATACACTCCAAGGCTCGCATCTGTCATTGCCGCCCACTCCTTCCTGTTGACTGCACATATTTTTGAGAGTGCGCGCTCTACATTTGCGCTAGACGCGGGAAGTCCCAAAATGTCCAAAGAGCCTTGGGACAGTATTGGCCAGTCTGGCGAATGCAGCTTCCGGACGCGCTTCAACCCACACAATATGAATGACGCTTCAAACCCCCCAACTAGGGTCCACAGAGAAGGAAGGCAACCTTTAACGGGGCTATCTATAAAAGGGCACAATGAGGGCAAACTTTTGGGGACATCAACTGGTGGTCAAAGTAATGAGCACTGACAGAAAAAAAAGATCTCGATTACTAAGAGACCTTAGAAAACCTAAACGACATCTGTAAAGAAAAAATATGAACGAGTTTGAGGAACGTTTACGCAAGACTTTTTCGGTGAAAAACAAAAACTGCCACGTGTACGAAAATATACGAAAAACGGTGTTTTCCAGTCTTAACCAATCTTTTCTTTTCGACACCGGCGGATGTTTATCAGTCTTTTTCGGTTAAAACTAGAAAGTATACAGCCTACTTCTAACCTTAAAATTTGTTACGGCAAGAAGACACACCGGTGCCATCTATGACGTAGCAGTAGAATGATTACCATACATTTTCTATTCTTTTCACGCATCATTCTTTTTTTTTTACTCAAAAAAACTTACAACAGCGTTATAAATGCCCGTTTCTCGTACATAGTACATACATTTGATTCCGCAAATACCGCAGAATCTTCGCTCTAGTGAAATGCAGTTCCAGGTTCACCATATAGATGGGGCCAGCGTGCTCTCTTGCAGCAAGAAATTGCGAGAACTCTGTCGTAAGCAAACGCAAGAGTGTGAACGGGCCTTAAGCCAACCGGAGAGCTGAAGCTGCGTTAACTCCTGGCGCCCTTTGTGAAGTGGCGAGCATTCTGGGATGCCAGGCTAGCTTTGTAGATGAAGCTGTCCCTCAGCGAGCGCTTTTGCCACGCCAGGCACGAGGTGAAGGAGCATGGGGACCACGCCATCTGCTTCGACAACAGCCCCTCGGTGGTGGCCAGCAGGACGGTGTACTTCGAGGTGTACGTGGACAACACCAACAGCGAAGAGGACGAGTGGGACCCCAAGGAGATACCGTACTCGCCAGAGCTCATCTACAACGACACTGTCAGCGACATCAAGGTGACTGCCCGGCCTTCTTCCGTTTCCGCGCACCACTTTTTTTACCGAACGTGAAACATCTATAGATCTTTCCAAAAACGAGCTTGTGGCCGGTGCCATTTTGAGCGATCGTGCGTATGGCGCGTGCTTTGCTCGCTTTCCGAAGCGACGAACACGCATGTGCTGGGCTGTGAAGATCGCACGCTGGACTGTGATTTTGTAAACATTGGAAAGGTCTATAGGCGGCGGCGGTTAATCGGTGCGAGCCAAGAAAGGACGAAAAGAAGCGCTACGACGATGGTTTTCTCGTAGAATTTGGCCGGTAATACGCGATCTGTGTTAAGGAGAAAATAATGCTCGACTTATCTCGGCCCTACAGATAGAGTCAGTATACAAAGGACATGTTTTTGCGGCATTCTTCGTGGTTTGTGGTGGACGTAGAAGTTTTTTTTATTTGTCTATGGTGCAGCTTTTATTTTATTCCGAATTGTCTTCTTCTTACGCGATGGTGGGCACATCTCGGATTTCTTGTTTCTTTCCATAAACTGGCCGAACACTGGCATCTGGCGATCGGTGATTGGCGTTCGCATTCAAACAGTTAGTGGAAACCACAAAGATAGAGACGAAGCCACCTGGCTTTACGTCTACCCACTAACTGACGCAGCGGTAGAATGTAGGGCTAACAATAGTGGGGTTGTTGGTTCGATTCCCGTTGGGAGCGCAAATTTTCTTCTTTCTTACCGCTCTTTTGTGCAGATGGCCCTCCGAAGTATGTGTTCGACATTTCATTACTATTTCCATGACGTCCTGTCGCCCTTTCGTCGGGGATCCCAGCCATTAGGCGCACTCTCTTCAAACATATGGAATTTGGGCTTGCAGGCGACCATCAAGAAAGTGCACGAGAACATGGACAAGGTCAAGCACTTTCAGGACACCATGCGGGCGCACGAGGCCCGGGACCGCAACATCCAAGAGCACAACTTCATCCGCGTCAACCAGTTCTCCCTGCTGTTCATCGTGGTCATGCTGGGAGTGGGCGCCGTGCAGGTCATCATGGTGCGGAGCCTCTTCGAAGAGCGCAGTCGTCTGCGCAAGGTCTTCAAGTTCATGTCTTGACGGCTCTCTCTCCTCCGACGCCCCCTTTCCCTCTTTTCCCTTTCCCAAATGTCGTCGTGGCCGGCTTTTCCTTCTCGCCCGTCTGCGTCTCGGATTTTAGCATCGGAACGCCGACCGACGCACTCGCTTTCAAAGCTTGGCGTGCGTCGTTGCAGTGTCTTAAACGGAAATAGCGAGGCTGCTGGACTTATACGCTTCGTTTCGCTTAACGAGACGATAAAGGCTACGGGTTCGGGCTCGTAGACAACAGAAAAGATTCCTGTATACAGCATGTCCCCCAAAAAAAGACTGGGTTTTTTTTTTCGCCGCAAAAATAAACTGTGCATCGCCAAACGCTCGGCCTCCGCCCAAATATGGCGCTAGTGGTCCGAACCAGATACCAAAGTTTCAGAACCTAACATTATCTTATTCAAAAGCCATAAGCAATTTCTCTGAAAGGTTCAATGAAAAAATGGGGCTCATTTTTGGCAACTGGCACCATTCAGCTCGAGGACTCACCCGGCCGCCATTTTCCCATTGAAATTTTCTGATGATCATTTAAAACCTTTAAATAGGACAACGGCTAGTTCTGAGACTTTGGCACCTGGTTCAGACCTTTAGTGCTATGTTTGGACAAGGAATGAGCGTTTGGCAATGCATATTTTCTTAAAAAAAAAAAAAAAACTGCAAATTTTTTTATTTTTTTTTGGGGGGGGGGGGGGGGCTGGAAGGGCATTATTTTATATTTTAGAAATTGCTTCAAAAGTCGTGTTAGCGTCCTTTGCCTTTATGTACCTTGTTAAAGCGAAACGGAGCGTAGCTGTGTTGTCGGAATAGACTAGAGTCACTTGGGTTGTTGCAGCTTTGATGGATGCAGTGAGACTAAATTGGAATAAGAATTGCTTTTATGAGCTACTTCACAAGTTCTTGAGAAAGTCGCTCAAGAGCGTGACTGACACTGTATTTCTTTTTGTCTCCTTTGTATCTTGGTAAGGATGCCAAGGACTCTGAATATATTTGCATTGTTGTTCTTCAATTTGTGCCCTCAAGGTGCATTTCAGAAGGAGAACAGTTGTTTCTTGTCAATGTGTGAAAAGAGTTTTCTGCATTAATTTTTTTTTTTCTTACGGATTGTAGAGAAAGTTGGTCAATGGAATTTGAAGGGCCTTGCGTCAGTGCACACACAAGAATTTAGAGTATAGAAGAAACATCCAAACACGACCATTTTTAAATACAATGAAATAGTCACGCTCGGAATATTCCACTGAGGTCCATAGGATTATGATTTATAGTGAAGCCCTTTTCTAAGTAACTTGTGAACGTCTCTAGATTTTGATTAAAGCAGACGTCTAGGAAAGAAGAATGGACGTAGCATTTGCTGATTTCAGAATTCTGGGAAGCTGTATTCGAACACGAGCCATTTTATTTTTTAGTCTCAAACAATAGTGCCATAAAACTGCTGCAATAAAAAACAAGCTTCAGGTGCTGCATTTTCGGAAGCAGGACAAAAGAATACTACTAGTCGTTTGCCATAATGAGTGCAGGGATTTATTGTTTTTGTTAGACCAAATGCTTTTACACATGAGCAGTATTCCTTGCAATGCAAGGTTCTTTTTCTTTGTCGTTTAAATGCTGCTGCAAGGTACTTTGATAGACTGGATGTGTTGTGACTTTACGAGCAATAAGGTAACCAAATATTTTTCTTTTCCTTTTTTTATTTCTAATCCATCTTCGTGCACAATGCTGCTAAGCTACTTTTTGAAAACAGATTCTGCTTTGTTGGCCTGGTCTTCATAAAATTCTGGATAAAAGATGCTCACTTTGTGCTTGTTTTTATGCCAAAGAATTGCTCATTTTTTGTTTTTGTTAAAGAAAGAAATGGCACAGACGGTTGTTTTAGAGCAACGTCAATGCGCACATTAACCCATTAAAAAAAAAAATCAACACTTTTTTTTGCTTACACATTCAACTTATTCAAAAGGTTTTGGGTTCTTGTGTACACACAATAAAAAACACTGTGATTTGAAGCATATGGATGCCTTTTTGTTTCCTTGTAAAACAAAGAGCCTTTTTAAACTACTCTCTGAATGAAACCAAGCATTGTGTACTTCAGAGCAACAGTCTTGGGTATCACATGACTAAAAAAGCATGCTCAAGACTTCATGCTTGTTAAATGGCTAAAATCAACTCAACATTATTTTTGGTCCGAAAATCACGGGGGTAGTTATACAGAGGCAGAACAGTATACACATTTCAAAACTCGGTCAACGATGCAAATGATTCTGATAAAATATAGTTAACACGATCACAACGGTTTTTGCGTGACGACAGTAGCGGTTAAACACCTCAACAGTCATCGTCGGATATCTCTATCACTGAAGGATGCACCGCCTTGATGACGCTGGGGCTGCCTTCGAGCGACGCCATAGAGTCGAACAATGGAGCCGACTGGTCACAACTGCCACCCTCGAAAAGGAAAGCGTCGTCTATGACACTCGACCCCCCCTCCTCTTGGCTTAGAAATGACACCGGAGTACTCTGCGTCGGAAACGTATCTGTATCCGTAGTCGGAGTTTCCGAGCCCCGTTGACTCGCTTCAGCGAAGGGAGTCGACGGCGGCGTGTCGAAAGAAAGTCTACGTCTACCTGATTTACGTTTGTCAGGTTCTCCTGCATCGGGGGACATTTTGCTCTCGTAGGAAGCATTCCTACGTTTCGGGGGCGTACAACCGGCATACAATGCGTTCTCTTCCGCTTCGTCGTTCGTGCTGGGCCACGACGGAGATTCCTCCGCAAATCCTTGCTTCAGCGAATCCGAGAGTGATATCGTGAATGCGTCTGGCTTCGACGACTTGCGAGGGCTCTTCGTTTTTCGTTCTTCGGCTTTTTTCACGTGCTGCGTTGTCGTCGTTGCAGCAGTTCTGGCTTTCTCGCGTTCCTTTTGGATCCGTTGCGACAGCGGAACGCTGAATTCATCCAGAGAGCTGTTGAGCGATTCTTCCTCTTTCTTGACACTGGTTTTTTCGAAGTACCGCCCCAATGTCACTACGGGTTTCGTCTGTTTTACAGCCGGCTTCGGTTTCCGTGCCCGTGTCACCCGCCTGCCTCTGCTCTCGCTGGGATGTGTTGGCGATGGCTCAATGGCTGTCTTCTCTTTCTCAGTGGTGTCGCCCACAAGTTCCTTCCCGTTTCGATTTTTGGCGGAGACTCGAAAGAATTCTCGGATGTCCTTGTTTTTGGGTTCTGTGGGATGAAAAGTAGGAAAAATGAGTCATCTTGACGTTCGTCGGACTTCCAAACAACACGAATCTGAAAGCGTTCAAGACATGGTTAACCCTTTGAGTGCCAGGCTCAAGTACACTTGGGCGCGTTGCCATGTGGCTTCAGTTTTGGTTGGATTCTGCCCCTGTCAACTGGGATGTCATATTTTTTTATGTGTAATGGCATATATGAGCAAGTGATGAAAACAATGTTTGTTTTGTGGTGTCCTTTTTGATGGCATCTTTTTTTGTTGTTTTGGCGACTTCCGTTTTTTATGCTCATTTGTTGCTACAGAGCAGCAGGTAGTGTCATTCAACCTTGCGCTTCGTGGCGGACACTGAGATCTAGAAATTACTAAAGAACTTGGTATTTGCCTACCGCGAAAGTGAGGAAGTTTCAGTTCCAAACAAACAAGGGCCGAGCACGGCCGCTTAAAAGACCTAGGGGTGCAAGGCCGAGGTGCCGCTGCATACTACCGTGTCTTGAAAAGTTAAATACGAGAGTTATGTCTTAGATTGGAGGCAGGCCGACATCAATTAACTCTGCCCATAAAATAGTGTTTGTTTTATAGAAAAAATGCTCACGAAAGAATGTTTTTCTACCGCGAAGTCCGTTGCTTGCATGCGCGCTAGGAACACCACCGATCTGCATAGAGCACGAACGTTTGTTCCGTGAAAACACGTCACCACTATGTTCTCCTAGTTAGTAAAAAAAAAAAAAAAGGGAAAAAAAAAGAAAAAATTCTGTAAGAAAATAGAAAAACCAACCAGGCGCAACGAGCGAGCGAGCGAGCGGACCAAAGAAGCGACGAAGAGCGATGCTGGGAAAGCGGAAAAGCCGGCGATCGCGTGGCAAATACTTTGGCGTCGGGCCAAGTCGGGCGCCTTGTCAATCACAAGCTCTTGCGCAATTTCCTTGTTTTTTGCGTACATGCGTGCGTCCGTGCACGGCGTGCTATCAATGGGGGTTTGGGACGCTCTACTAACGTTTGTGTAGGGCGTTCCAGAAAAGCTTTATTTACCTGTTGGCTTTGTCTAAAACATTGCACAACCGCGGTCGCGACGTGCGGGGAGAAGGAGCGGGTTCGCGGCGACCTTACTTCGGCGGAGACAGACTTCGACCTTACACCCCGCGGTTACATCCCAAAATATGGGGCGTACAATTACCTCGCGGTTCCTGACTGGGTTAATGCTTGTGTTATCTTTCCGATCTTTTTTTTTTGTCGGATCGACATTTTCGTAAGCAAAACAAACTTTTATTTTGTTATCTTCATCGTTTTCTTTTCGCATGGATACACTACCACTTCGGAGTCGCTCACGCGAAAAATGCGTAAGCAAAGAGAGGGCCTTTCTCTCCGTTTTACTTTGTCACGGACGTCCTCCAACTGTAAGGTCCGCGGCCACGTCATTTGGGTAGGATGAGTGTTTGCAGATCGCGGAGTCCGCGTTGGGGTATTTGAAGGGGTGGGCGATGACTCGGTGTTTTTTTAGAAATCTATATTGGCCCAAAAATTGGGGTGGGCGATGACTCGGGGATGGGCGATGACTCGGGATATTACGGTAAATATTCTTCACAGAGTATGATACTGTGTGACTGAGACCAAAATTTGTGTTCGGCATGCAGGGAAAAAAATCCGGCACTTAAAGAGTTAACCAAGGAGAACAAAAGGAGCATTTTGCACGATACCTGTGACTTTCTTTCTGCGCAGTTGGTCAAGCTTTTCGTTATAGCACCGAACCATCTCTGGGTATTTTTCTTCAAACAGTTTTTGCGGTTCGGTTGTGGTTGGGGGCGTTCCTTCGACTGTGGGCAAAGACAGCCATATTTGTTCCTTTGATCTTGAAAGTAGTACATGAGTGCAAAGATGAGGTTATGCAATCAATCTCCAAATTACAATTAATTTACGAACAGCCACAAGATATGTAGGTATGTTCACACTAAAATTTGTTCTCGGTGAAAGCTCGCTGGCTGTTTTGGCGGACTTGCGATATTTATCGAGACCAAAGCATAGTAAACAATATTATAAACTTAGGCACCGGATCTATTATTGAGACAGAATCCCTTAATTAATTGCAAGATTAAATTAATTACTGGAACGTATGTCACGATGTATTTTTTTATGATGGCACGCCACACACCATAAGATGCGCACATGCAGTAAGTCATTCTTCTATTGCTTGCAGTACAGTAATAAGTCGAGGAAAATGAGTTCTACTTAAGAAAGATTCAGATTAAAAATACCTTTCCCAGTGCCTACAGAAGACGAGTAGTTTGCACTCGTTTGTTTTGTACCCAGTGTGTGGGGCAAAAAAGAGAAGGTAGCCAGTGTGGTCACACAGACTCTCCCCAACCTATGCATTTAATTTTTTGGAATCTACGATGCGTTACTGAGCGCTGTTTGAGCGTAAAAAGGTTCATGTAAATAAACCAATTAACTGAATGCAATAAAACTTTCACAAAGGTAGTGCATCTATCTTGCTCAAACTTCAGGAGTGTGGGTGTCAGGAAAAAATCTTTAAAGCGCGAAACACATGCGCGTCAAAACTGTCCGATCCGACGTGCGAACTGCCGGAACGAACGCTCGAGGGCGAGGGTTTTCGTAGCCTCCGGTGCGACGAAAACCCTCGCCCTCGAACGTCCGTTCCTGCAGTTCGCACGTCGGATCGGACAGTTTTGACGCGCATGTGTTTCGCCCTTAATCCTAAAAAATCCAGTGTTTTTTCTATGCACAGCGAGGAAGGTGGTAAAAACTGTCTGGTCAACGCTCCTACTTCCAGACAGCACAACATGAAAGCTTCTTTTGAGACAAGTAAATCCAGCAGATGCGAACGTGTGTGGTACTACCCTTTGTGAGTAGCGGCGTGAACCAGGTGGCTTTTAACGTGTACTTCACTGTGCATAGAAGAAACCAGGATTTTTTAGGCTTAATTTTTGTTTTTAAACCCACATTTACGAACTTTGAGTATGATAAATCCACCATATAAAAACACCTTTGCAAAAAGTTTAAAAGAGTTCAGTTCATTGGTTTATGTATACAAAACGTTTTTACGCTTGAAGAGCGCTCAGAAACACCCTGTAGAAGCTACTGTTTGAAGAAGGTCCCAAGCCAAAACGTCTTGCGGTCGCTGGGGTACTCACAATCTTCAGCTTGCCACTCGACCTCGAAGAAGTCGGCACCTTGAACGACACGTTCCTTGACGATTCTGCGAAGGATAAACCGCATTTGGCTAATTTTGTGACGTGGGTCGCTTGTTTTAACTTGGCGAACAATATGCACATTTTCTTTTGTCAAAAGCCAATGCTGTCGTAGTATATTTTAATAAGCAGATTGGCTATCCTGAAACTGGTAACTTTGTCAGACTTCAGGTCCTCTCATTTATGCTTGCTTTTTGAAAGTATGCATATAAGTGAAATATAAGCTTTTCGCGGGTGGGTATCAAACTTGATTTATTTTATGAGAGCAGATCAGACTTGTGATGAGGGATTACCACAGGCGTAAGCTACCTTTGTAAAGTCTTAGAGAGATGGGGGGACTGCAGTCTTGGGGGCGTCTTCACGAGAGAGATTGCAATTGAAGTAAGCAAAACATATGCAAAGTGGATACGGTGGCAGGGATCTGCCCAATCTTTGGCTTCTCATGGCCAGTCCTAGGCTCTCGCCATTTCTGAGATTTCAAGAGGCCCAAAAACTGAGAAGATCCCGTCAGTAACAAGGTAGGCTCGATTGAGCATACTGCTCGCACTTAAGACCCTTAAATGGCAGTTTTAATTTCCCGTTGCAGTAAGCGACATTCCAGAGTTAAACCGGTTAAAAGTGGAGCTGGTGACAAAGGAACCCTTATCACGGGACATACAATGTCATGTCCGTGATATGCACTGCGACACGGTGAGAGCTCGAGCGGTCACTGCTTGCTTCGGCGTATGCTTTGGCCACACCATTGTTGCACGCAAAGGCTTAGGGCGCCGAGGGAACGGGCGAACAAAGGCGAGAAAGAGTATGTGGCGAGGAGTGCGATCACATGACCCCCAGCGCAATCGCGATTAGCCGGACATGCTGCACCTCAACCCCGACTTTTATCAGTAAAACGGCGAGGGTATCACTGCTTTACTCGCCTTCTCCCGGCACCAAAGTCACTTCCCGCGCGACAAAGAGCCGGCTAAGAGTGGACCGATTTCGAATGTGTGCGATTTGTGCGCTGGAAGCAATCACACATGATTGGTTGTTTCACATTCAATGGTGCCCTTTGGTATTTTCTGTGCTAAATTGAAGAAAAACGGGCGTGTCGTGATCTTTGATTCCATTTCTAATAGGGAAATCAGATGCGTATCAATCTAATCTTAGGTATTTTGGAATACTTAAGAGGCTGTAGATTGGGTTAAGATCCTAAACAGACAATCCCAGAAACCACTTTAGTGCCCCTTTAACGAAGAGTCTACACTCGTACAGACCCTGCATCTTTTGCTTCTATAATCTTGCTATGCTGCACACAATACTCCTCAAATAAATGACAGTGTCTCAAAATCATTCTCTAGGGCCGAAGCACAAGATTGACCCTGTGGCTGGAGTATTAAGAAAGACGCACTCACCTTATCGGCATGAGGCCAGTGTCACGGGTGTCATCGTTTTTTCTCCGTAAGTGCCAGCAGGTCAACACCGGAAATAGATTGTCCCGACTGTCTTGACCTTTCCACCTGAGTGTGTTGGACATAAAACTCTGAAATGTTTAAGGAATCATTATTCCTTGAGTCGTGTCTGGCATACCGTGCCGCCTAATGGACCCACCTCAAACTGGGACGTTTTGGGTCGGGTCCAAGCGACGTCCACTCTTTCAACCTTGTCGTTCTTGTTGAGAAACTCCCGAATAACCTTATAAAGGAAAAGGTGAAAAAAAAAACAGTGGGATCATGTCTCCATTTACAATAAATAAGCACTTTCGAAAATGTATATCCAATGCAGCTGGTGAAATGAATCTGAAAAACTGCAGTTTCACCACAGTTAACACCACCAGAAACGGGCCGTTTACTGGCCATGGCCAGTAGAGTCACTGTCCATCCACAGAGCACAAAGTCTCCCCATGTTTCTCCTTCGTGTCACCAGATGGCACAACCATCGAGCCCGCACCAGAATGGAAACACGCGACACAAGAATCTATTCGATGTGTGCATTCTGCTGGAGATACATTCCACCGAGCAAGAAAGGCACAAATGAAGTTGATACGGTTGACACTGAAACCATGCATTTCCAAGTGAAAAGAGAATGTCAAATGAAATACCTCACATGGTAGTAGCTAATAATGTACAGGTGGGCATGAGAAACAGGCATATTAACACAGTTCATTCACATCTCAAAAGCAAACTAAGTGCCACCAACAAACAAGGTTGACATTTTCTGGTTTACATTTTTAGTTCAGCTCGACTGGTGTCAACATGGATATACTTCAGCTCAAATGATGTCAGTATAACAGCCAGCAACCAATTAGTGAGTTCCATCTCCATCCCTACTGGATGCTCGGAATTGAGCGACTTTAACATTAACTCTCAGAAAACAGTCTCACGTCTTCCGGGGGAAACGTCTTGACTTGCTTGGCCTTCTTCCTGAGTTCAAGCTCCAGTTTCCACTTCTGCTTGATCGCCGACTGCTCGTGCCACTCGCACTTGCAGTCCGCACTTTCCGGCTGAACCAAGTGGCATGCCTTCTTTGTGTCACATGCCTCACAGCCGTTCGTCTGGTGCGAACTTCTCGTTCCTGTTTTGCAGAAGAGAAATCACAGTTCCAGCAATGCTCCGAAGATTCCGATTGACTATACCATCTCGTATTAATGTCACTACGACCGTTTGTAAATTTTTGTGCGACTTCAGCCTTGTTAGGCATTCATATTTAAGGCATATTTGCCGTAACCTTATGCTTGGGATTTTTTGGGGTTTATAGGTATGTTTCGCAAAGTTTACTGTAAAAAAATCTGGCTCCATTTTTTTTAACTGAAGGTAATTAAACAACCCAGCATTTGTTTTTTTCAATATTTTAGAAGCTGGGTATCCCTAGGTCATTCACAAAAAAGACTACTTCGTAATTGCCTACAGGGGTAATTTGTGTGAAACAAATCTGCTTTTTGCACCAGAAATGATTTTGGCAGGTATCTTTGGTTAGAATTACTATTTATGGCTGATGTCAAGATTGGATGAAAATTTGCAGGATCACTTTTTTAAGTTAGAATTGTTCAGAATGGAAGCCCTAGGGACCACCATTTTCTCAGCTCCCGGGGAAATTTTGGATTTAACCTAGCTTCAATAGTATTAGAATACTTGTTCGAGTCGTATATAGGAGCAAAAATTGGGTCTTATCTGATAATGACGAAGCCTACGGTAATTATATTTTGCAACTGTAAAACTGTGAAGTTCAAAGGATTAGACCTTTTACATTAATAAAGCGATGTACACTGGCAAAAGGGCCAAGCCATTAATGCAGCTCACCAAGGTGCTGGCAGTGCGTGCAATGCGAGTCCTTTTTGACCATCGCATCTACCTTCTTTTCCAGCGTTTCATACTTTTTGTCCATGAACCAGCTCCGCAACCTACAATGAAAAAAAGTCGGAGACAAATCTCGAACGGCCGTCTAAATTCATTCGGCACCGCCAAGTCACGTATTGACGCGCGACTGAGTCTAAATAATGCGAGTGTGCACCGTTGTTGTTAGCAAATGGCATTATCGACAGTATATACTACGCATTCACTCGAGATAGCCAGGCATTTCCCAAACAAAAAAGATCTTGGAACGCCCAGTTCACAAGACCGAGATTCATGATGCTACAGCTTCGAGCACATTTATTGAATCTTCACTGAATGTGACCACCTACGTCCAGTTTGACAGTTGTATATACGCCAATTAAAAGGTACACTCCGCGACACTGTTGGCGTGAGCGAGCCGCCGCTGGTCTTCTCTATTTTTCTCTCAGTATTGGAGGACTATGTTAAAAGCTACAACAGTGGTGGAGGCGCTCGGTTGGGGTGCTAACCCAAGCGGTAAATTTTGATGCCCACCGGTACCCTTTCGAAGTAAAATGCGCAAAAGCACCTAAGTCGTGTTCGCGCTAACGGCGTCGCGAAGTGTACCACGGAGAACATTCTTTCCCACCGTAGTCGCCTGTCTCCAACACGACCTTCCCACCTTCGACGATGCTGTAAACGTCTCGTGCATCTCGCACGCGCAGCCACAGCACGGTAGAAAGCACGAAGAATGTGTCGGAGGAATTCGAAAGACGTGCACTGCCGTTCGTTCTCCCTCTGTCGGCGACTGCGGACGGAAATAAGCAATGTGGCTAAATCGAAGGAAAGTCAGAACGAGCCACCTCTCAATGACGTCCACGTGTTGGAGCGAGTGCAGGAACTTGAGCGCAGTCTCCTTGCCCACGTTCTGAAGCCCCGAAGAGTAATCGCAGCCCGAGAGCACTGCAAGCGCTATCAGTTTCTCGCGGTTTAAGCCCAGCTTGGACTCGATGTCGGCCATCTTGTATGCCAAAACGTGAGGATCCTGGAAACATGCAGACTACTTAGGTACCGTTCTGCCGTAGATCTCTTCCCCTGCTTCAGCGTTTAGCAAAAGCCATCCATCTCTCCTCGTTAAGTGCCGCGGCAAAACAATGTTGGTTGTACACCCGACTGCTCTTCTTTAATATTTTCCCATGTCTGACTTTTATTCGCTGCATTCGGCGTGAGTTCATGCCACGAGGGTGCCGCAGTGTTTTGTGCCCCAATAAACTTCCGGTAATGTATTTATTTTGTTCTTCAACCACATGCGGCAATCGAGTAAAAAGGATTTTTCATCGGAAAAGTATTTAATATGTTTGGAAAAACTTGCGCACATCATAGAGAGTAGTAGAAATAACATAAATGATGCGAAACAAAACGAAAGGAAGAGGAAAACCAGAAGCGTGCAGGGGTCAGCTGATAATAAGCAGCAGCGAGCTTGTTCGCAAACAAACATCGGTGAATATGCTGCAGCGAGACAACATTAATCGATGCCCAGTTAGAATGCGGATATTCTCCACCATATGTGATGGCTTTGGCTCAAAATATGTTTGGTTGTACAGAACGAACGTCAAACCAAATTGATTACCAAGTTACAACAAGCAAAAACAGAGTGACCAAATTACAAAAAATGCTTCTATATGGGTCACTACTGCTCTTTTCTGTAACACGTGCCAGAGAGCATGAATAAAGACGACAACACACGGGCTCACATTAGTTTGATCTAAGACCAGCTGGACATTACTTTTAATCTCTTTATCTGTACTTCTCGAAAACAACACAACTTCCATGTTTAGGCGAAAGTTAATACATCTCTAAATGATGTCATGCAACTGGATACTCTTCCATGCTTCAGAAGATTAGTAACATCCCATTTGGCATGCTTGGATTCCAAGGAAGGCACATTACTAATAATTCAAACATTATGCTCCGCTATTCAAGTACATTACCGTAAGCCAGATATTACACTAGCATTGCTAACAACAATGCCAAGCAGAGAAATGATCCTATCACCTTGTCTTCAATGTTAAGCTTCCTGTAGACTGTGGCGGCACCATAGAGAAATGCATCCCCGTCTTGAGTCATACAAGCATCCACCATCTGAAGAAAAGATTGAGGGAAGGAACAATGACACTCCACACGAGTTTCCTCGGCACTGCATGTGGAAAACAATGTGCGGGCATGTAGTGGCGCACCTTTTGTTTATTGAGGAAAGCACACGTGCACTCCGCCTCGCCGGGACTTTGGATGCAGGGAAGTCCAAGAATGTCCAGAAGCTCTTGGCACTTTGGAAAACATCAAAAACAGTCAATTTGGAGTGAAAGATCGAAAAGATTTAAAAGCGTGTACGTGCGAGGTCAGCATGTGAAACAGACATCCAATATTATGACAAGCAAATGTTTTTTCTTTGCAGCCCTTAAAAAGTAGACAAAATTTGGAACGTTCATTTCGGAAGCCCAACTTGCATCCAGGAACTTTTAAAAACACTGAAGCATGTAGTATACTATAAAACAGTTAAAAAACAGAAATTAATATGTGAATGACCCAGGAGATGCATAAGAATCTTTGCTGGGATGACTCTCGTGTGCTTAAACTGCAGCAGGGAGGCAGACAGCAGAAATCCCATGTTTACACCGCAATCATAATGTTCCGTGTTCTCGAGGATTATTTTTCTTCAAAATCGAGGCTGTCTTTCCGAGGTTTATTTTCAATGTTCAGCATCGAATGAAAAATCTGTCTTTATCGGGGTTTACGTTGAAGGGCACACGAGATTCCCCAACCTTCAGGAAATTACCTGAACGCTTGGAAAATCTCCCGGCGAGAAAAGGAAATGGGACAAGGACTGTGGTTTGCCAAGACAGACAGTTCAGTGAACGCAGTGGTCTGGGTGAACCAGCTCTAGATAAAGATTTCCTCTCGTGAAGCGTCCCAATTCAGGGACAGCTCCGATTCGGGGCATGTCCGTTTTCCTCGATTTTGATAAGAGCGGCTCAGGGGGTTATTTTTAGGCGTTCGTCGGTACAACCAGAAACCACGAAACCCAAATTAAACCATCTTCAAAACCGACTACTTTTACTTCAGTTTGAAGTCTTATCGGTCACTACCTGCATGGTGAGAGTGCGCAGTCCTGCTCTGTGTGCCGAGACCTTCCTGGGCTCTGCCTCTCCAAAGCGAGCCAGACTCCTCTGAGAGAGGGTGTCCATTTTTACTTCTGGCGATTTGCCTTCGAGCACAAACACGAGTTTTATTCCGTGCCTGAGAAGCTTCCTGCACCTAAAAAAGAGGTTCCTGAAAAGGAAACGAGGTTGCCTCTGAATGAAAAGATGCGCTTATAGATTGTTGGCTAGTCAGCGAGAGTCAATTTTATGGTCGATTGGTGCTTCATCAACGCAAGTTGTAAACATTTAATTGTTGGAGCTTTCGATGTTACATCAACGACTTAATATCGGTTGCCTTTGATACCTTGCTTGCATCCACCAACAAGAGCCAAAGTACATTAGAATATTAATTTTTTCCTTCGAAAGGTTATTTTTTTTACTAAAAGCTCGCCAAAGAAAAGATAGTTTTTAAGTCATTTGCTCAGCAAGAAATAAACAAAACACCTCCCTCGTATAATTGGTAACACAGGGTGTCAACCACCCAGAAAACTTAGCTTGTTCGAGAGACTACAAGCACTTAAAATACTCAGCTATTGGGTTGTACAATTCCTTTATTGGTTACAAGCAAAGCAGACAGTGGGCACCTTATATACAGTTGTTCACCTTTGTAAAAAAAATCACTTTTATTGGAATTAGTTGCCGGCAAAGCACTAGGCCCAATAGACCTTTCCGGAAACTCCCAGGAGACGTGGCGAAGGGAATTGTGGGGCTGTTCCAATGTAAGCCCGTGCCGACCTAAACACTTTGTATATCCTGGAAGCAGCACAATTCATTCTCTCTTACAGGATCTCAGAAAGGACTAAAGATAAAGCAGACATATGTAAGGAGGTCATCAGATATGTCTGTTTTGCTTTCTTTCTGCTTTTGATGCGTTCTGAAATCACAAAATCGTAAACCAATGCTAACTTCGTCTTCCATTCCTGGAAGACATCGGAATGTCAGAGTACCTCTGGCAGACGAAGGGGGTGCGTTTGGAATCGGAAAAAACCTTCTAAAGGCTAACCTTTCAAGCACCCCGACCCCAGGTTACTAAAATACTCAACCAGTGTTTATGAACTCGAGTAAATGGAGCGTACTGGTAAAGTTATGGTGTTAGAGGAGAATTACATAAATGACGAGGGCAGGACGACACAGATGTCCTTCGTCATTTATATAATTATCCTCTAACACCGAGAGTTTATGAGTCTTTTATCGGACGCCAACCCTGTTCCCTAACTAAGACCGGATACAGAATGCACCCTCGACACCTGAGAAGACAAGAAAGTTCTGCCACAGCAACACCGTCCCTTCTCAACATAGTCCAACAGGCAGGCACGGCAGTATCGGTGTCCGCAGGGAATGCCGTGAGTTGCGTCCGATTTTCTACACGCAGAACACAAAACGTCGACTTTGTGAGAAGGAGCAACGCTACTCCTCTTACGAATCTGTCCCAGCGTCTCGGCGAGCGAGTCCGAAAGACTTTGCGCAAGACGTTCTTCGTGCGTCGCGTGGTCAACTTCGTTTTTCGGACGCCTCGCCGAAGATGGTGCAACTTGTTCGACACCTGCATCATTTGGAGGGGTGCCAACCTTTCGCTTAGACGCTTTTCGACGAGCCTCCTCATCATGCTGACTTGGATGTAGTCTGCCAAGAAGCATTCCTGTTGGTTTTGTCTCTATGCACTTCATCGTTGCAGACGCCGTCTTAACCCCACTTTCAGCACTCCCCCAACCAAGAGTCCTCGGAACGTTACCCAACCTGTCCAAGTTCTTGATGACAAAATGATCTATCCTAGTTTTGAGCTCCGTCAGCGATGTCGGTCGTGCGTCTTCGGAGAACGCGACCCCCGTAAAAGGGTCGCTAGGTGACCGTCCCCACTTGCACTCACTCTTGACATGTTTGTCCAGCGTAGCTTGGTCGATCACTTGGCCCCCCGGCAGCAAAACAGGCTGCGTCATCAGTTCGTATGTTAAGGCGTCCTGAAAATCGCTGGGAATCTCCAAATCAGAAGGGATCTGCGGTGACCTGTCAGTGGAGATGTCTCGGGATGTCGATGGTTTTGACTCCAAGCTCACCGTTGCCGGCGAAAGCTGAGTGGCGCGCGGTACCGCTAAGGATTTTCGAAGAAGTTCTTTCTGAAAAGCGATGTCGCACGAGTTTCCCATCGGTTGTCCCCACACCTGGCAGAATCCGAGGCCGACGGAGGTGCTGCCCTGAACGCGAATCAGTCTCAGTTTGAGTCTCCGCACGAACTTGCAGTGGAAGGCTTTGAGCGGTTCAGCGGCTTCGCTTTGGGAGTCTTTTTTGTCAAGGGGGTCATTCAACTCGACGAAGGGACCCCGCGGGACGTAGCGCCGATTTCGGAACCACACGACGTCCTGCGCTGGGTCGTACTTGCGGGCGAGGAGCTCGAAGTCGGCTTCGCCCTGATGCGTGTGAGAGACGCAAAGTTCGAGGCCTGTCAGTCTGACCGGTCCCCTGACAAGACCGACGCATATCCAGCCAAGCTCGGTCGGCACCGGGAAAGTTATGACGACGTTGACGGGAGGTTTGATGAAGTATTCCGCCATGAAACCCTGCTGGCGTCGCGTCGACGTGCTGATGAGGTTTTCGACGTCGTAACCATCGGAGCATATCTGATCAGCTTCAATTCGTGTACCGATCTTGTCGTCGCACAAATTGATTGCCATGAAAACGGGAGTCGGTCTACGACGAGCACACATGAAAACAGAATGCATTCGTTCACTCTACTAATCCTTGTAGTCGAACTGCGCAACTCTGAACGGCCGTAAACTAGGTAAACTGCCGACGCTAGCGACCCTGCGTTCACGTGATAAACTTACACGACGTAATGAACTCGTGAAATTAAACGCACTCGCGATAGTTATCGCGATTGGTTGGTCGCCCCTCATGAGCTCCGAGTAACTTCCCGACTGATTCTGGCTCTGCGTAAACGAAAATACGATACAACGTAGAAATTTGACTCTCTATGTAGTAATAAATACTAACGACAATGCGCATAGGAAACTGATTTGTGTGTAATGGATATAAAAGAGCAGTACTCACCTGATGTAGCCATTTGGTGTGTTATGCTTTACGGACCGACTCTCCACGATCCAACCACTCAGATCCACGGCGACCGTTTGTCCTTCGAGATCTTCGAGCTGAACTTTTTCCGCGACCCGTGATAGCACTCGCCATAAATCCGTGACACCCATGATCACTGATGTTTTTTAGATCGGTAATCGCGCGATTACGAACCACCCGAACTTCGTTTCCCAGAGACAACGATCTAACGGCCCTCCTAAGAGCACGATGCGCTCATTAGCAATAGTTGTTGAATGATCCTACTGGATGCATGTTATCCGCAATGAGTATTAAACTTCAAACCGTGCAAACGAGATGAAAGCCAGTTGAAAACAAACCTAGCTCTGCCGCCATGCCGCCATTATGGTCACGTGTTCCTTTTTTTGTTGTTTTGTTTATGGATATTGGGTATCTGAAGGTGAAAACTCGGAAACTACAAAAAACTTGTGAAAAATATCGATATTAAAAAAAGATTAATGATACGAAACAAAATAAATAACACGAAGTGTTGATGACTAACTTCTGGCGGACAGTGCAGGAAGTAACGTCGTTCAAAAAGTATATAAAAAATAAAGTTGTAATCGAATCCAAAGTGTCCAAAGCACGCCACCTGTCGGAATGGTGACTCGGGGTTCAAAAGATGCCGAAGGCACCTTCTCCTTAAAAGTTTTGTTTACGCCATGTTTAGCGTCGTATGGACAGTAATCCATCCCACAATTACAAGAAACTAACCAGAAACTCCTCTCGATGTGGTCAGTTCATCTCCAGCCAGGCTGAGCGTTCCTTTTTCCCTCACCGAGAAGGTCGAAAACGGACCGTGGCTGGCAGCAAGTACGATCCTTGGGAGAGTTGACAGCACTTTCTTTGTTTGCGTCGTTGTTGGACGCTGCCGAGATCAACGGCCGAGGCTGACATGTCGCGATGCTCTCTGAATCACAAGCTCCGGGACTTCATCCAGCAGTTACATCTGCAACGAACCAACGAATTTTAAACGATTGAACTACGACAGTGACACTGATCGGCAATGTCGGCGGCGACGGATCAGTTCGGTACGCCACGGCCGCTGCTCATCTCTAACACATCGGACCTCCGCGCCGTGGTCGGCTGTCAGATGTTGCTCCTCCACGCGCTGCGCAAGCGCCGGCGACGCCTGCTCCTCGATCAACGACCTTCTCACTCCGTGCATATGGTGCAAAACGCGATGCTGCTTCGACGGGTCCAACGCCGTCAATCCAGGATCCATTTCCTTGCGAACCTGGTGAAGACCGCCGTGACGGCGGGTCTGGGTCGCGACCTCTGCTTGGACCGCAAGCCGTCCGACAACCACGTCTCCGCCTACGACGACTCGGAGTCCGACCTGGACGACGACGACCACTTGCTCTCCCCCGGCCAAATCAGCGACGACGTCTGGCTGAACACGTTCAGAGTAGGAAAGGACCTCTACCACTACCTCCTCACCGAGCTCAAGCCGTTCATGTGCGTGGACGAGGACGACAGAGACGACGACTACCCGCCTTTCGAGCAGCGGGTCTCCATCGCCCTCTGGCGCTTGGGGAAGGTCTGGGACGACCCGGCGCTAATGCGGGCTTTCGGCGTGACTGGAGACACAGTGGCCAGGATCGTGCGAGAGTTCTGCGCCGCCGTGGTTAAGGTCCTCATGCCACGATTCGTCCAGGTGCCCTACGACGAAGACCTGGAAGACATCGCGGAGCAGTTCCGCGACCGCACCAAGTTCCCGCGGTGCGCCGGGGCGCTCTGCTTCGCGCATGTGCCCATCCTCCCGCCGCAGGACGACGAAGGCAACGACTACACGAACCCGGAGGGCTGGAACTCGATCGTGGTTCAGGCGGTGGTGGGCGCTGACCGGCGTTTCTGGGACCTCAACATCGGTTGGCCCGGCAGCACCCAGGTGGCGCAGGTAATAATGGAAATTGAGTCGCGTGTATGTTTAGATGGCCGGAAGTTAGTCGGCCTCAATGGGCATACGACGCTCGTCCAGATCGAAACGGGCAGGGGGCGAGGATTGAACTCGAGATCCCTGGGTTCTGCAGCGCGAGCTTTCGCGCCATGTGCTTCGAGCTGCGGCGTGTCAATGCAGTCGGCCACTGATCCCTCCGTGCAGGTGCTTCGTAGCTCCAGTCTCTGGAAGAAGGGCGAGGAGGGCACGCTGTTTGCGGCCAAGGTGGAGGAGATCTGCGGCATCAGAGTCAAGCAGGTCCTGGCGGCCGGAACGGGCTACCCGCTGCGCCGCTGGATCGTGACGCCCTACCTGATGCCCAACGAGTGCCAGCTGCGCTTCAACCGGTCGCTCAGCGAGGTCCTGTCCGTCGGGGAGGCGGCCTTCAGGAGGCTGGAGGCGAGGTTCCCGTTCCTTCTGCGCCACAACGGGAGCGGCATCGACCTGATGCCCAGCATCGTGGCGGCCTGCAGCACGCTGCACAACATGACGGAGGAGTGGGGCGACGGCTTCGCGGAGTTCTGGCTGGCGGAGGCGTCGAGGCACGCCCTGCCGCAGCCCCACCCCGGGGGCGACCCGGCGGGGGATGCCGCGCGGTCCGCAGAAGGGGAGGCGATTCGGGCCGCCCTCTTTGCAGCGGTTATAACCTGAGATAACTGTCAAACGACGCGCGTCTTCCGAGACCACGTTTTAGCTCGTTGACACCGCTGTGTCTTGAGGCTGGTTCACACACTGGCAACTGCTTACGACAACATGCTCCTGCCATCTGTCAGGTGGAAAACTTTTCATTTTCATATATTACCTTCCTCTTTTTTTTCGCACGATTCTTTCTGGGCTTTAAAAATATTTGACATTAGAAACTACCATATCCCATAGATATTACATACATTTGATCTCGCAAATACCGCAAAACCTTTGTTCTAGTGAAATGCAGTTCCACGGTCACCTCATAGATGGCGTCAGCGTCTTCCCCTGTCGTAAGGGATGGCAAGAACTCATTCATAAGCAGACGCAAGTGTGTGAACAGTCCTTTACCTGAAGTGTGTCGCGCGACTATAATTTGACTGACCTCAAGTCTGGATGCAGCTGACGCTACGAGGTGATGGGACCAATCGAACAGCATCAAAAGCGCAACATGGCGTCCGTCGTGTCTGCATGACTCATCATTGCTGAAGCAATCGTATATATGGAAAGCCCAGCTACTTGTGCTTTTGATGCCATTCGACCGGTCCCGTCTGTTTGTAACGTCGGGCGAGTCCGTACTTAAGGCAAATCGAAGTGTAGTTCGTCGAGGCTTTCTACTTCTTAATATTTTGCGAGGGAAGGATGAATAAGTTCTGCCCTCTCCAGTCAGTCACAATCAAAAGTGAAGCGTAGGAAAAGGCCAGTTGTAACGTGCAGAGAAGAAGACTACAAGCTTTCCCATTCTTCCCCAGCATTTGTATTTTTCTGAGTCTATATAATAGTTTGTGTAATAGGGCTGTTGTCTCGACGAATCGTAGAAAAGTATTCGAGCAAAGTGTGCTGCAAACATTTCCGGGCCCATCCACATTGTTTCGTTAGCGGGGTGCAAGGGACTCTTCTTAATTTGGGCATTTGCTTATCATAGCCTTAGTTATGCCCCTGTCCCACTAGAGCGACAGACAGAAACAAACGACAGCGAGAAGCCTCAAACCAGAGTCTTTCGCGATTTGAGAGGCTTTGTAGAAAAAAGGAGGCTATACTCAAACACGACCATCATGCACGCGAGGGTATCTTTGGCAGGCTTGCAATCGCTCGTGCTTACTTCACGAGCACCGAACGACTAAACACCTGCCAAAGGTACCATCGCGAGCATGCTGCATGGGTTTGAGGCTTGTCGCTGTCTTTTGTCTCAGTCTGTCGCTCTAGTGGGACACGGGCATTACAGGGCATCAAGCCCCCTCTGCTTACCCAGGAGCTTAGACATTCCGTGCAAACAGGTTCTATGCGAAAGAATTTTGTATTTGCTGGAAGTTTCTCGCAACTTTCCTCGTGATGTTTTCTAGGAAGTACCACGTGCAATTTTTCTTCCAGCCTGTAAAATGTGACCAAGTTGCCTTTTATGGCAATTCTCCAGTCGAGGCAACCTACCAGTTGGTAATTCAGTTTATAAGAATTTAATTATCTGTTGTAACATACTTTCTGCAAAGTACGACTATGTAACAGGAATGTATGCTTGGGGTGATAGATGGACTCTACTCGGCGTCAACTTCTTGCGCTACATTGTCAAGGCTGGGATAGTTTCCAGTGCTGCAGCCTTGCACTGCTGAGCGTTTGTGGCTTTGTTTTGCATCTCGTTTGCACGCACTCTTGTGTGAAGATGTTAAAAGTCAAGAGATACCTTTGAAAGCATTGGAGCACTGCTGAAACTATGTTAGCCTCAATAAGGAGGCTCAGAAAAGTGACGTCGAGTATAGGCTTGGTGATGTGGACCAGGCAAGAGCCATTATTTCTTTTGTCTAGAATTTTTCTTGGGTGTGGTGCAGAATCTCAACGAATCTTGGTCACAAAGAAACAATATGAGAAGCTGTAATAACTTCCAACGTCTGCTATCCTAATGTGGTGCTCGGAACACTTACCGGATGGTGCTCTTGCAGTTATTTTTATTTTACGCGTAAAAGTTTGGATTCTTTTGTTTTTATACTTTCATATTTTGGGGCATCTAGGTTCAGTTGGGAAACGTTGGCCATCATCTAAGCATAGTTGGTTACGGGTATCATGTTGAAAACGTGTGTAGCGTTACAACTAACCTCATAATCTCCTCAAAAGGATGACTTATGAACTAAAGTTCTTCGGGGATGTCACCTTTGAAACTTACGTCATAACAGATTGCACTCTATTTTTATGACAAGTTCTCCGACCATTTTTCAGCGATTGCATATCCATGAACATATCTACTCGTACGTTTATATTTGTTCGAGACTCCCACCGAACATTGTTGCAAATTGTTCATGATCGTGTCTGTCACACGTATTGCTTCATGTATTTATGGAAGTGTAAGTCGACACAAATCAAAACCAAGCTCTCGACCCACGTCGGCTGCCTGGAAGCAGTCACAACGCTCCATTCACATTGTTGATAGCTTGCATTGAACAAACATAGTGAGCAACATATATTTAATAACCCACATTTTTATCGTAATGGTGTTGATGATGTCGTTATACTTACACCACGAAGATCACAGTGGCCTTTGATTCAAGGGCATTTGAAGTGCAAACTATTTTTATATCCAAGCTATTTTATCCACGTCTTCCCAAACCAGTTCTCCATTTTATTCGTGTTTACAAAGAAGGTCTTTTGGGGGTGAGTGAGCAATACACATGCAAGTATTGTGCTGTAGTGAGAAGTGTATGCAACCTTTTGTCAAACTTAACCATCCTCACTTGCAGAGGTATTGAAAGACCAATCAAGTTTACCCTTTAACTGCATACTACAATCCATCTCTTGTGCAAACAAAATTGCAATAAAATATACACTTTTGGTAAAACTTGTTTGCTGCAATGGCTTCAAACACTGACTGTAGTAACTCTGGAACATATTCTCCACAATCAGAAAAATGGTAAAAACACTTTATTCATGCTCCTTTGTAAAACATTATAAAAGTCAGCAGCTTGTACAAAAACGCTAAGGTGGCCTAGTTGGTGAAGCATACTGAACGATAAATAGAGTGAAGGATACACACGGAAAAGAATACGAAGATGGGACAAGTGCTAACTCATTTTTATCCAGAAGAGGTGCAGTACCTTTTTCTTTTGTCCTTTTTTTATGCCTCTTTTCACTTCCTTTTCTGGATAAGAATGACAGTTGTGAGTTAGTGCTTGTCCCGTCTTCGTGTTCTTGTCTGTGTGTATACTTCGGGCTATTTAATGTTCATTCAGCAGCTTGCGTACAAACACTTGTCAAAAAACGCTTCTGCAAAAGCGACTCCTGTTTATCAAAATACCAACAATGTAAGAACATTCACACTGGATTTGCAAGGCAATGATTCTTGTGCAACAAATGCTTATCACAAGTTGTTCCAAAGACAATGAAACTATACCCTTCTTCGAACAGTACATTTTAAGTTGAGCAAGTAGCACTTGGGAGAAAAATCAACAGTAAGTAGCAAGCTGCCATGAACAAACTGCAATAGAAAGTGGCAGTGAGCTTGCACATACATAAAGTAAGATCAACATTTTAAAAAATCGCTAGTCCGTAAAACTTTTAAAAATATACTTGCGCTATTCTTCCGTTCTTTTTCACTGAACACTTTTATGTGGTTGTGGAATTCTGGCAACGATCAACGTTAAGGACAAAAAGAGTTCGGACTCGTTGCTGTAACTCGAGCATCTGGAAACATTACGAGAAGAGTGACTAAGCGTTTTTGAGTGCATAGTTGACGTCGTCCGTGTTGACATTTAGCTGGATCTTGTAGAACAGGTCGTTGCAGCCCAGCTCTGCCAGCAGCAGACGACAGCTTGCCAAACGCGCACACACGGCGGATGCTTCAGAGAGAGTTGGGGGCTTTGCTCCTGCGGAGGTGGAAAGTTTTGTCTTCATATAATTTAAGCTCAAAGTGTAGAAAAAAAAAATCAATCACACGCAAAGGCACTGTTTTAATGGAAAGGACACAGGAACTTTTCTGTGAAGTTTACCTTAGGGCTAGCTAGTATTGCATCTTAAAGGGCAACTCCGGTCCATACTTCCGATTTTAGGATTATGACTGTTTTTAGTGCAGTCAGCGTCTCTGAATTGCAAGGTGTAATTTTTTTCTCGTTATTGCGCGTAGTTTTAAAGATATCGACGCCTCAAAGTTTTGTTTGGGGCGCGGCCAACAAAACCGAAACTAGCCGCTCTGGGCCTCGGCAACACTGGAAATCAGCCGCTATGTGAACGTGACGTCGGGATCGTTTTCGTTCAACGAGTACGCAGGCCGAGCGGCACCTACCTCTGTTGCGCTAGCCGTCTAAAGATAGGAGGTAAGCTGATTTTATTTTAATTCTGTATACGTGGTAGTTATCCAGCATATGTAGCAAGAGTTAGTGCGTATACCCAAAAGCTAGCGACTGGAAAACGAGTGAACTCGTTCGGTGCCGTACTCAGCGGCTGTCGCCGTGTGTGCGGTCTTCCGTACTTGTCACTAGGCCTAAATTGTCATCGGGGCACCGTGGATGGAGCGGCGTTGCTCTACGCCGCGCTGCCAGTGGCGTACAGTACTGGGGGCCCTCTCGCTTTCGCGCTACGGGTCAGTCCCAGACACGAAGCTTTGAGGCTCTCCGGCATGGGCTGCGACGCCCGAACGCACGTGTGCTGGGCTGCAGACGTCCGTTTTTTTTTTGTTCTTTTTCCCTCGGGCGCGTAAAAGCCGAAGTCCAAAGTCCACTTGTCGAACAGCGTTCTCCCACACCTTCTTCGATTTCTGGCCCGTTGGAAACTTGTGAAAAAGCACCTCCGGGTTGCATAGCGGGTTGTTTGAGCAGCCCACAGCGCTACAAGTTGCACTCGGCATCTTTCAATGAACAGCTGGGCAGTCTTGAACGCACCGAGTTGCTCACTAAAACGAGTCTTGGAGTCCTCAAAAGCAAATAAACAAAAGGCAATACCGAAGCTACAAGGGCTACAGATAAAAGCAGCGGCCAAACACGCCAATCACAAGCCGAAGTAGTTGTGGTAGCGGCTCAAAGAAGCGCACTCCGCGCAACGCCCGGACCGGAGGAAAAAAAGAGAATGATACTGACATCACGGCCCAATGTTGCTTTAGCGATCAGCAGCCCGCTGGCCGCCCGCGAAGGAGCAGCGGCTCGCGGCGGGTCGCATTTTTATTATCAGCATTAGTTGAGAATGCGGCGTCCCACGGACATAATATTTTGGCTGGGGTCGTATTTTGTGTCACTACAGCGATGCCAGTAATTTATTTCATTTTGAGTTTTGGCCGGAGTTTCCCTTTAATAAGCACACACACATGCAAGTGTATGTGTTCCTGTTTACTATTCATCAGGATGGAATACCATCTACCCCAAGTTAGAACTTTGTCTTCAGGGTTTGAAGGCGTTGAAATTTAGAGGAATCACCTTCCAGTCTACAGAGGGAAATGTGTTGCTGGTAGACACTGGCAAAGGTTCCTTCTTCCACGCCCGTGCGCTCAAACTCCGCGACCACTGCACGCATGAAGAGTTGCTCCTGCAGCGCCAGGTTTCTGCGAGACAACCGAAAAGCCAACACTCAGAAACTCTCCTGCCGCAGCTGCTAGCATGCTACACTCTCGATGGTTCCAGATTGTTCTTACTAAACATGCACTGACCATGTGTGAGTCCAAACATGTTGGTAGAAGAAACACCTTTCTGAAACTTTCGATAATGACGATCTCTGGCATTTTTTGCCAGAGATCGTCAGTTGTCGGCCACTGAAATTCAAATGTAGGCACTGCCTCGCTATTTCCATGGCCTCTAAGAATTTAAGAATTAAGAAATTCTATGGATACCAAGTAACAGGGCTTTAAATAATTTCTCCCAATTCTTGAAAGAAAAAAAAAAAAATTCTCCAATACTTTAACTCGTGTTAACTCCAACTTACGGCTTAGGTTTTCCAAGTTGATTGACATCACAAGGCACGAAACACAAACCCCCGGAAATAATTCCTCCACAGTCTTTTTGTTGCCTTTTGCACGGACATGCTAGCTAGGCCATCGAAAATTATGTTTTGTAAGTACACTAGGATCACACCGTGGAAGAGAAACAAACATCAGCTAAACAAATGCGCAACGTAAACTGGGACTGGCTCTTGAAAGCCTGTACACATCTGTCTTCGTTTCTATCTGCTCCATGCATTCATTTCCTACAAAAGAAATGAAGAGAGACCAACGTAAGAAAACGTGGCAAGCACAACGAAACCACACTGTTGTGTGGACACAGTTTCAGAGCCAGGGGGGAATGCAGCTATGGTTCAAGATTGTACGAGTACGGAGGTAGAGAGGCTGCATAAGTCAACCATTATTTCGCAGAAAGAGAAACTGGTACTGTAAGGCCCCACCCACAAAGTTCTCACGCTCGCCATGATTGGCAGTTTTCTTCTCTCCGCTTACCCCCCAGTGCTCGCTCTGCTAAAGTGCTAAGAGTGGACGACTTAGTGGGAGGAGCTTGCCCTGCTTCCTGCAACAGACTGAAGACGCAGAGTGTTGGAAAGCAGAAGAGGCTGAATGCATACCGCATTGCTATGATCTTGGGGGAGGAGAACATCTCCTGGATGGCTTGGTCTACGTGTGCCATGCCCACAATGTGCCTCGACGTCTTCTTGGGGCTGCCTTGGAAGGAGAGCTCTGCGATCTCGGCCGCTCGGCGACAGATGTCTAGGGCCCGCCTCGCGTCTCCAGACACTGCCGCCACCTGCAGGGGCATTCGATAAACACTTGTTGGAAATGATGGCCTATCAACACGCGCAGTGTTTTTGACGTGTGCTCAGGTGTTAGAATATCTCGCAGCCAGGGGTGCAAACTAGTTCATGAGCATTGCACATTTTGATCAGCATGCGAGATTTATTTGCGTGATCAACTTCTTCATCTCTAGTGGTTGAAACAGGAATGGCTAGTAAATTACACGGCCAGTAAAAGCATCCTTCACACACCAGGGTCATGCACGAAATAGTTGTTCTTGTGATGGGAATGGCCACATATACGCTAGTCGTACCATAACTACGGTGTTGCTGCAAATCACGCCGATGGAACTTCTTATACCTTGTCTGGACAATTCCCTAAAAGTGTTGTTTCAGAATTGCCGACCAGTTTTAACGACGCACTAGAATGCATTTTTGTTGAGCAGTTGCCTGCATTGCACTGCTGTGCTTTGATTTCTTGTGGTATGTATTTCCTGCCTTATTATTTACTATACAGAAGGCTGGCAGTATAGACATATATACTAATCAAATAAAGTGGACGTCGTAATGCTTACCTTCCTTGCGACCAACTGAACGGCATCGGGATCGAAGGCTTCAAGATCCTGCATCCTCGACAGAACAATCTCCTGGAGCTGCTTGTGGTTGTAAGGATGAAAGGTCATGCGCGTGAGCCCCTGCAAAAAAAGACAATAGTGTGCACGCTGTAATGATTAGCACTATAAGACCAAGCAGGTTGAGATCAGTAGAGCATCACTTCCCATTATCTTTGTGTATGCTCAAAGCATTAAGGCTCTCGCTACGATTTATGAAAAATATTCCAAGATTTTCAGTGACACACCAAAGGTTTTGGGGACTCGAAAGCCATAGAGTCTGCCATTTTAGGAGCAACAGCCCTCGAAAGGATATTTTTTTTCCTGACGTTACTTTGCTGGCGTAGTGATTGAGTGCAAACGAGATCGGCAGATCCGTCGAATGCCCGGACTGCAGCACACGCTCTGTGCATTCCGCCGTGCTTTGGCCGCACTCGGGGTGCACGGGACGCTGAAGATAGACTTTCTACAACTCTCATATTGTCAGCGACTAAAGCTCGTCCTTGCTGTCTTCTTATCTTCATCACGCGTGAGTCTACTCCACTCAAAGGCAAAGGCGGTGGACTCACCAGGCGACTGGACACGCGGTTGGACATGAGTCGTTCGGGGAGGTCCATGGTGTTTGCGATGGTGAGAACAACGAGCCTGGAGCCCGGCCGGGAGGGCCACTCGAACAGGTTGTACATGACCTGCTGCTTGCGCGTCCACAGGAGGTCCAGCTCGTCCACCAGGAGCACCACGGGCTCGCGCTTGGGGCCGCGGCTCTCGAAGCGGCGTCCCAGGAGGTCCGCGGCATGCTCCGCCGTCGCAGTTTCCCCCGTGAGTGCCTGGAAAAGTAGGAAAAGCACGCACAGAGTGAGCACTCATTAGTGAGTACAGAGAACAAACTACGACCTTGGGTCGCAGGCACGCTGCTCGTGCATCCTACAGGAGACGCGGCGTTCGCTGCAGACACGACGACACGCCTCAAGCAGGTTCGAAACATGGTTGCTTCGGGCACTTGTCTGCAGAGAGTTTGTGTACGACCTGTGTGAACCGTCGTACGAGGAAGGAACACGCCTTGGACAGCGTGTGCAGACTGTCTTTTGTAGACTGCGGCTTTCAAGAAGTCTCTGCACGTTTGTTACGCGTACGGGGTCAACAGAAAATTAATTTGCAACCTCAACAAAGCGAATCGCTTCACAAGTGGACAAGAAAAGTAAGGAAGTGCTCAAATTTGTACTGCTTCGCAGCATGTAGCTACGAACTAGGAAAAGATGCAGATTGGAAACTTGCAAAGCTGAGTGATGATCTATCAAGTTACACAGACAGGCACCTCCAACAGGGATTTATAGACGACAATACAAATGACAAGATTGTCCGTATTATCTTCTATGCCCCTCTTTCATAATTTAGACACCAACACATTCGAGCATCTGCATACCCAGTTAGGTAAATGTGTCCCCACCATCCCCATAATCACGACAACTGATAGAACTTGGAAATGGCTGCCCAAAACTATGCAGTTGAAACATACTGGCAATTTACTCAGCTAGGTGACAAAGAATGTGCAAAAAGCACAAAAGGATGGGGACAGCTGGGAGGCAGTTGAGACGGCACCCATGCTGTGCCACACTGGCTAGGTGGGACAAGCCGCCGCCTGATTAAGTGGGTTCACGCATCCATATCTATCCATTAGTTTGTACTTTTTGTTAAAGAGTGGGGGACAAACCTTGAGGATGTGGCTGTAGCACTGAAAAGGTGTGGTCAGCTTCATGCCGTTGACCTCCACGAATGTGAAGGGAGGCAGGGAGCCGCTGTCGACAGACTGCTGAAGCACTCGAATCACGTCGTGCACAGTGGCTGTCTTGCCTGTGCCAGGAACGCCGGAGATGTACATGCACCTGTCCCAAAGAGAGGAGATTACCTGAGACACCTCGATTGCCAGTTGTATGTTTGCACAAAGCAATGCTACTCAATAATTGAAACTCGAATGCTCGGTGACTGGACCCAGCCGCAAAGCTCAGTGAATTTCTCTTTGGTCATATACGGTTGCAATGCAACATTGCGATTGCTACCAACAATGCCAATGCTGGTTTGAAAGGTACACCGTGTACCACACTGGGTAGGTGGGAGCCTTACCCGCCTGTGCCGTCTTGGAGCTTGCCGTCGATGAAGGAGTAGATGTCGGCAAACTCTTGCTCACGACACGGGAGGCACTCTGGTACAGCTGACACGTGAAGCCTGTCGTTTGGGGGGAAATCAAGGCACTTATTTCCACAATTACACTTTGTGACCAGATGGTCACAATAAGATGGTAACAATGGTAACAATCAAGTTAGAACTCAGGACACATTGTGGCTGCAAATGATTAAACATGTTATTGTCCGCCTTGTCTGAATGCTGTCTGAAATCTGTTTTGCCGAGGAAGGAAAGTTCCATGGAGTATAAAATCTGTACTTTAGAATACATTCTTTGATTAGCGAAAACGTGGATTGACCCAGCGTGTTGAAAGGCAATGTCGGGCCAATCAAAGCTGCTTCAAAATGCCGATGGCATTATGCTGAATTGAGAAAACCTGCGCTCCATGTGCATAGCATCTTGATAAAGCAGCCGTAACAGGAGTTATTGGTGCCACATCCTCCATGTACGAAATCAAGAGGAAACTGCCTACATTTGCACATGTGTTTCGGCCGTAACTAACGGCGGGGCACGGAGGCCTCACGGCCGGGCCTGGTCTTGCAGAAAAAACAAGTATCGCCAAACGAAACTGCGCACCGATTTGTATTACGGTAGCTTGAAATGCCTGATGCAAGAAGCATGCAAAAGGCTCGCGAAAAGGATATATTAAACAGACCATTGTCTCGTTCCAAGTACTTTACCGTTATAAGTTAGCCTGGTCAAGTATTTTCAGCCCTTGTGTTCGCCGTAGTGACTCTCCACTTCCAGAAAGCAATGTTGCCATCTTTTTTTCTCTTTACTGCCCCCCTTTTTTTGCTCCCAATTTCATAACTCATGCTCAAGAACCGCACGCAAATTGCAGCAGAGTGCAATGTATATGTTTAAGTTGAATGTCATCAAAGTGAACACTTACAAAGAACATGGCTTGGAAGGACACACTCACCTTGACTTTGCAATGTCAAGCGGCGTCTGCCGAACCGAGACGACGCTTTCACGTCTTGGAAGGGACGGCGTCAACCTCGCCGTCGATTTCCGCGACTGAGACTGGTGTCGTGCGGGCCGACGGTTTTTTGCCGCTTCCTTTTCTTTGCACCGATCTCCTGGAAACCCTCTTTTCCGCATCTTCAAAGTCGCTGTCGTCCGAGGAGCTCGTATCGACTGCCTTGAAAACGGCGTCATCGTCGTCGTCGCTTGTCTCACATTCCGGATCCGTGGCAAGCTGCAGCCGTTTCGGCTTCTCTCCCATGTCGAGCCTACGTCTGCTCACTGGTGTACGCTGCTTTGACCTTTCGCTGGAATAAGCAAGTCCAAAGATATACGATTCTAAGAACCAACAAAACAAGGGTGCAATTAAGCTGGTTATAGTTAAATATAGTGACTTTACCTGAGACTGGGGTTTTACTACAGGACGAAACAAACACATAGAAGTCTCAAACTCAAAGGAGGCTTCTATGTGTTTGTGCCATCCCTTAGCAAAACCCCCAACCCAGGTGAAGTCACTATGTGTAAGAAGCACATTCTGTGTCGCATGTCTGAGATTTTAATGACTGCCTGTATAATGGCAGGCTGCCGAGCACTATAGAAGGAATATAAATTTCCATGCAATGTGGCACATCTCCATCTTAGTGGCAAAACTTACCCGTGCAGAATACTCCCTCGAGCCACTTCACTGCAGCACATTGGCACATGTAGAGAAGTACCTCTCACAACTAGGCAAGAACAAGCGTGCCCAACGGAATTTTGCTACAGCATGTATCGACACTTGGAACTATATAACTTAATGCACCATATGAGCATATGCAGCAAACCAGACTTGACCATTTTAACGGAGGAGTGTTAATCTCGCACGCGTTCGTCCCAAGAATACGGAGATTCATTCATTTCTCTGGCGGATTCTAGTTTTCAGCTGGAACCATACGTTCAACTTCGAGGAGTGATAGCCATGTTTTGCGACCGGCAGAGGGCCATCGTACCAACACGAAGTACGGCGGGACAAACTCACCGGGTAAACACTTCGTCGTCGCTTTCGTCCGTAGAAAAACCGAGCGAGCGTTGGATGCGCTTCAGCTTTCGACCCGATCGTGAGAATCTGGGCGGTTCTCGGCAAGGCGTGTTGTTATCCAACGCCTTCGTTCCGGGTTCAGTCAGGCACCTCCTGGCTCTCGTTCCACGGGCACGCGTTGGAGTGACAAACACGTCGTCTTCAAACTTGACACTTTTGGATGGCGATCTGCAGAAACAAAGTTGCAATACAATGAAATATAGTCGGTGGGCTCATTCCATTTACCTGCACCAGCTGTATTTGCTGCACTACTGGCTGTAGTATTCGGTTTCCGAGCACAACCTATCTTAAAACACAACCGGAAGTACATTGCCCTGCATTCTTATGCACCGTGCTACACTTTTCTTCACCAATGCAGGCTGGTGCAGGAAACCATAAAATGAGCCCATTAATGTCTTCACCGCCAAGTTATAGTCGGAGACAGGTTAAGAGTTAAAGGAAGGCTTCTCCCACCTCTTTCCACTTTAGCGGCAAACGCTGGAGAGGAGGCGACCTCCTCTCCGGCGTTCACCCTGCTCAACTGCAAAGAGTTTCCCCTGAACTCCTAACTTGTCACCGACTATAGTCAGTCACAGCATGTTAGTGTGTGCCCGATAGAACCTCTCTATTCGCAACTACAATGCCCTATAGGTGGCAGGGCGGTAGCTCCAAGATGGCAGAAGAGACGGGAATAGATTCTCCAGGATTTCCCAATTGCCTGCCCGCTGACGCTGGTCAGTGCGCTAAAAACGATTGATTTGTCGACAAATGCGACGTGGTTAGGGCTGGATCATATTGCAGGTAATGGAGCATGCTCATATCGAAAAGCTGCAGAAACCTCAACATGCGAAGCTTTGTGGTGGGCAAGGGTGTTTTAGGCACCGGCCACGTCACTGTTAGTGGCCATTAGTGCTCTAAAAAGTGAGCCACGCACGGTGACTGTAAAGCTTCGGAAGAGCAGCATTTACAGTATAATGTCTTCGTGTCACAGGCTCGAAACTCGCCACTCACCGTCTCGGTCAATGTATTGCAACACGTGATCAAACTGCTCTACGGTTATTGATAGGAAGTTTGTTACCGCAGGCTGCCGTGAGGTGTAGCATTACAACCGGAAGCTTGCGCTGTGTCTTTGAAGCACAATTTTCAGCTCGCGCCAGAAGTGTTGCCGTGCTCACGGTAGCCAACAATAGCCTGCGGTAACGCTATGCTAAAGCTGCCTATTACTAGAGCCCAGCATATCTGCGGATTATCCGCAGATATCCGCAGTAAACTGGAGGATGCGGATAAAAATTAGACGGATTTTAGCGGATTGTGGATCGGATGTCGGGGGCTGTGGATGCGGATATCCGCGGATCCGGATCTACATTTTTGCCCGGTGGCATTCAGTCCGTCAACTGACGTTTCATCTACGGATTGTTTTGTCGACATGCGACGTTTGATCGAAAGGCTTCCAGTGTTCGTTTTATCGAAAAACCTAAGACGTTTCGTCGCACACAACCCTGCTATTTTCGTAACTAACTTTTTGCGTCTCGCCTGGATTACAGGGGAGGGGGACATGGTTTGGTTAAGCACGCCTCTGTGAATCGCGCGCTAGCGTTTAGCGGCTTAGTGAAGAAATACATTGTCGACAAAACGTCGCAGGGCCATGTGCCCACAAAACGTACAGCGTCGACGAACCGTGTATCCATGAAATGTATGTCCGTGAAAAGTTATCCACGAAACATATTCCCACAAAACACGTTTCGAAGAAACGATAGGTATCCTAAGAAAGATCTGATTCTTACTGAAGATCGCTTCAGTTAGTGCATTTCATCTCGTCAAAAATGCTATCTATAGAAAAAGAAAACGTAAAGAATGCAGGGCATCAATCGTCCCGAGAAAGCTAGTTCCTTGGCAGGGAAAGAGCGGAAAACTTTCTTTGGGCAAAGAAAACCTCAAACGAACAAGTCACAAGAAAGTAGAAGAAACCTCCCCCTCTCCGCAGAGAGTGGTGTGGTCATGATACCAAAAACAAAAGAAGTGCTTCGACAGCGAGCGCGACCCTGTGGCGCCACGGTTTGCAAGTTTCGGAATCAGCGGCGCACGCACATAGGCAGGCCGTAAATTGCCTGTTTCTTTTTTGTATTCTTAGAGTTCTAGCCAAGAAAGTCTGGTAGTTCATATTCGTCCAATTACGACGCCAGGGCGCCAGCAATGCCAGCGGCTGCCGCGAGCAACCTTCATAACCGCCCCAAGCAAAAAAAAAAGAAATTTTTCTTTCAATATATATATTTGGGCACCTGCAGGCCGCAATCTTTCTCGAACAACACGTTAGTCGATCCGATCAGGCCTTGGACTCTGACTCAGCGGTGCGTCCGCCCGCTGGCTGGCACGAAACACCGTGAGACTCGAGGCGGCCGCATACGCTCGGTAACATCACAGAAAGGAGTTTGTCTTCCTACCACTGCTTCTCCGTTCCATTGCATCACGCCATGACACGAAAGTTGTCTTTTCCAGTAGATTCAAATTGGCAAGCATGTGCAACATGATCAACCGACAAGAAGCCAAGCCGGCTTGCGAAAAAAAGCACGCCACACTTTTCCGGACCTGCTGCACAGAAAAAGTTTACTCCATCCCCCTCAAATGCGGAGCCGAGTACATAGGACAAACCGGCCGATGTATCAATGACCGCTTAAGAGAGCACGAAAACGAAGCCACTTCAAGAACCGACAACCCCATTCATCCGATCGCGGTTCACGGGAACGGATGCATTGGATGCGCGCCTGACTTCGCAGGAACCAAGACAAGAGGGGGACACCGCAATCGCCACGGACGTGAAATCATCGAATCCTTTCTCATCCAGAACGCAGAAAACAATGTTTCGTCGGCCTCAGTAACCTTATCAAGACGGGAATTAGAATTCATCAGGCCTGAACTTGAAAAATATTGCAACTCCCCGTAAATACACACCATCACGGTAGTTATGCCCGTGCCTCGTGGTTCTCCCGTTCCATCTCCTATCACCCTTTCCATCTCCCAGCTTTCCTTCCTCTTTATCACCTTTCCATCTCCCGGTTTTCCTTTCCGTCCCCCATATCACCCTTTCCATCTCCCAGTTAGCCTTCCCCGTTATCAACCTATCTTAGTCGGGGTCTCATTCAGGGTGCAATGTCTCTGCCCAAAATAAACGTCGTTGCTAAATGAAAGAAAGTGGTTGTCCTGTGCTAGTCCTCCGTGTTTTATTCTTTCAATTTTATGTCTTCTCCTCCTCTCTTTCCGAACTCTTTTATTTTTTTATGACCTTTTTTTCTCAGGCGTTTAGACTTCAGGGGAGAGTTAAGGGGCCACAGGTGAAAGTTTCAGATTCCACGTGCGGCAGGGAAGAATGCGGTCGGCGTGATTTCAGCTGATTTTGATAGTCTAAATGTAACCGTAACCTCTAGTACGTGGTTAGTAAGAACATCGACATGGTTCCACATTTTGCGGATGCGGTTCGAATACGGATAAAAAGTATGCGGATGTGGACCGGATACGGATACAATAATGTAAAAAGTTTGCGGATGAGGTTCGGATGCGGATACGAAGTCTGCGGATGCGGATCGGATGCGGATACTCAAACTGTTATTCGCGCAGGGCTCTACCTATTACCATAATCGGCGTGTTTAGGGGTTTGAATTATTGCTCTATCAAAAATATCTATTTTAATATAATGTACATTTTTTGTACCGTGTTATTAGCAATGTTGCTGTTCCCCTCACCGAAACTGCCAGTTCTAAGCTCTCGTCGCGAATGGCTGACTAACACAAACGCGCTTAAAATGCTTCGAGCATTTCTTTATTTGCTTTGTAATTACCTGAGAGCAAGTATGCATATTCTGTCTTTTGAAAGTGCTTGGAATAAATGGTCGTGCTTCTTCTAACGGCCTTAGAACGCGAACCCATTCCCGATGTGTGTTGCTCGACATACTGTTGTGCGACGAGTTTTCTCCTACTTATGGCAAAGAATAGACTTTTCGTAGACCGTACGTTAGAGCTCTACATTACTAGTGGGAGCGTTTGTGACACATTTAGCACAGATTGAGCTGGCGGCCATGCAAAAGACCGGAAACCCGCAGCACATGCGATATACAAAAAGTCCCTAATGAAATTAGACATCCCGGTCCTTCGTGCAACGCTGTTGCAAGGTGGAGCACAAAAATTCTTATTTTAACGAGCTCACTTTTTTCGTTAAAATGGCTTCACGCATTAAGACCAACAGCCCCTGCTACCGTCCCCGCTCCTCTGGTTCCCCGTTCGTCCGCGAGCGGTGGACTGGAGTTGCGAATAGGAGGACAGATATAGCGAAGCAGAGTTGAACTACGCCTGCAATGCTGGTACTGTAAGCATTTGAGGTGCGGATATGAAGAACATACTTTCGTTTCAGTTCAGTTTAATAATCCTCAAAGGCACTTCAATGAAGAGCATTACATAAGGGGGGGGGGGGGGGATCAGTACAAAAAATTAACAGTGCAGGTTACTGATGTACGTATTAGAGTCGATGCCTCGAAAAACTGGCTTCACTATGGAGGCTCTGCCATAAATATGCAATGCCTTATGATTGTGTAATAGCGGTTCGCCCTAAATGAAGGAGTAAAATAAGATATATATCTGTATATTGAAACAACCCCTTTGCAAATAAACGGTTTCTTTCTTTATTCCCTATCATGTGCATCTGATTCCGCAAGAAAATGTGCACTACTGGATGTTCGTGACTCAGCAGCAATTATTGGAGCCTGTCACAAGGGACACGAAGATTGTGCTGATAGATTCAGCAGTTGGTCATTGGTACTCTGCCTGTGCAACAAATAACCAATGGGAAAACTATGTATTCGCTAAGTTGGCGTCGCCAATATGAAGAGTGAATTTTTGTTCCTAAACATTTTGCCTGTAGGTCTCAGTAAACAGTCAGGTGCTTTAATCTTATCTGTCCTGAAACAAAGATGCAAGGAAGAAGCATCATTAAATCCTAACATAAGCTGAGAGCAGAGTATCCCGTGGCAATATGCATCATGCATAGACCATCACGTGATCCTTCATACAGCGGCAACGAGGGACAAAGATACAACAGGATTCAACAAGAAACGACAACCATTGCCTTTGCCAATTTCAAGGTGGATTAGCAAAAGGCTACCACGAGAATTAAATGCAGCTGCAATGAGTGTGAACACGACTTTAGAGCTTTTACACATTTTACTTTGAAAGGGTACTGGTGGGCATCAACATTTATTACTTAGGATAGTACCCCAACTGGGCACCTTCCACCACTATAGTTGTTTTGAAGACGGTCCTTTCACACAAAGAGAAACACAAAAATAAAAAAATCAATGTTGACGGCTTCCTTACGCTAACAGCGTCGTGGAGTGTATGTCTTGCGAGCAATGTTTGCATTGTTTCTGCTACACACACGCACCTTTGGTTTTCTGCCTTGTCCTCCGAAGGCAACCTTTTCGAGATGCCTCTGCTTCGGTCGGCCGGCGTTTCCTTGCAGTGCCGACCTCCTGTCGGCGTCAAGGGCTTTGCGCAGTTCCAGCTTTGGTTCTCCCTCTTCACCTTCAGCGGAGACACCAGCCGCACCTTGCTGGGGGATGTCTCGGACTTCTGGAGACTTGCAAGAGCCAGGAGGGGGTCGTCTGCTCCTTGGACTCTGCAGGTGACACGGCTTCCAGTCGTCTGTTCCCCAGACTCGGGAAACAGGCTCCTAGAGCTTTTACATTTCCCTGAAGGAAAGAACGACAAAGAGAGAACACAAATGCGCTGAGAGAGGTCAAATTGATGCCTAGAAAACAAGCAAGCTCGTGACTGCTCATCTCCAAGGTTTCCCAAATCGAGGAATACAAAGAGGAAGCAGAAACTCTTTCAGGTTGTTTCTAAGGTGAATAATGAATGGGAAATGAAGCCTCCTGCCCATCAAAGTGGTGCATCTATGTGCAGCTTGCTTGCCGAGCCAATTTTTAAACATAGTCTGTCTTCCAGACTTTCCAAATAATAAACCTGGTGCAGAACATGCAGTGCCCCCAAGAATTCTGGGAACTGGCTGTACAGAACCAGCTGTAACAGAAAACAAAAGTGAAAGCAGGCGTGCAACTGCTTGCTGAGCCACTTTCTAAACAATGTGTGTGTTCCAGACTTTCTGAATAGAGCTGTAGCAAAACATGCAGTGTCCCAAGAATTCTGGGAACTGGCTGTACAGAACCAGCTCTAACAGGCGACAAAGACGGGGCAGGCACGCAACTGCACTAACTTTTTTCTTGCTCTCTTTAGTGTCACAGGGTAGATGCTGGGGAGCAAGGACAGGACATTCCCATAATTCAATGCACACTTTGCTGCTGTCGTTTAGGATATTTGCAATTGGTCAATTGGAGAGGAATCTTTATTATAACCTGAATTCAGTAATCTTTTTTCGGAATGTACAGATATTCATTGAAATCAGCTTCCCCTGCAAGAACATCTAATCGTAACTATAAATGACAGAGACAGGCAATTCCTTAGGCATGCTTTCCCTCAATGACAATGGTTTGCTACAAAAGTATATGAGTGTAGGAAGAGTATAACTACTCTGCAAATGAAAAAGAAATCAGACATAATACATACCGGTTGACCTTGTCAAAGCGGTCATCTCGAAGTCTGCAAACCTTGAAGACGACCTCGGTGTTCTAGAGGACCTTTTGCGGCCGGCAGATGAAGGCGTTCCGGTGTCAATGGCAGGCACGACTGTCCTGCCATTGTACTTCCAGCGGCAGATGAAGAGCGGGTTCCCTTGTGCATCCGTCAGTTCAAATACAAATTCGGGCAAGATGTCGGGATTCAGCATCAACACCTAAAAGAGGACAAACAGTCATCTCATACTTTCTCAAGGCATGGTGCAAGCCAAACAATAAAACTGTGCGAATCTCCGGTACCTTGATCAGACGTGAAATTGTGTATGGAAATATGTCTAAGCAATGCATAGGCTGCAGCAAAGTGCCACCACTCATCATTGTTGACGCCTGGTTATTGTGATCAAAAGGAAACTCTCCTCCCAGCCGATTAAAGCACGCTCATGATAAGAAGACAGACGATGGAGGAGTCAGCTATACAAAAGCAATACAATTGCATCTGTCTCATCTAAATACTTTGTAAATGTAAACCTGGAGTGGCAAAAAGCTTGTTTTGCGGAGTTTGTCTTGAAAAACGTTGCACGATCAAGCACAAAAATACAACCCAGGAAGCATGCATGATTCCGCAGACGTCTGCAGTACGTCCCAATGTTAAACGGGTGTCCTGTGGATGCATATAAGACAGCCGCGCTGCCCAGGAAAGAAAGGGCAAGAGGAGAAAAGAGTGACGGAGGACACTGCAGAAGAAGAGTGTAACGTGCGTCAGCTTACGGAGCATTTTCCAAAGATGGTCTCGATGTCGACCGTGTCCGCCCATGCCGACCTCTCGTCCAGGAGTACCTCCCGGAAGTAGTCACAGTGTCCGAGGCGTCCTTGCTGTGTCGGCGGCAGCTCCGTGACCCTCAGGTACCACTGGACTGCCACAAAGCGGTGGTCCTTGCTGAGGTCTCCTGCAACAGTGGGTAGAGAGGACAGGTAAACGAGTCTATTTTCTAGCAACAAACTTTACCAGTTAAGATTGTATTGCACAAAGGCAACGCTAAAACTTTTAACTGAAAAGAAAAGAAAAAAAAACGAAGACAGCAGTGGATTATTTGCTCTAACGGTGTTATGTGGGGTACAGTTCCATCAGAAGTGCAGGGCTATAACAAGGAAACAAACAAAATCAACTTAAGTCAACCACACAAATCATATAGGAATCGGTTGTTGACTGAGACAGAAATACGGGCTTATATCTACATGCTATTATAGCTGCTATTAAGTTTTTTTTATGATTTTAGGTTTTCATTGAGTGCACCGATAATCGTAATTGCAATATGATGAAACCACAACCTCAAGGAACCTTCATATATAATGTGTAGCCATTTTCAACTTTTGATTTGCGACATTTGTTTCATGAACAGAGCTGGTAAAAATTAGGCATTACACAAACCCAAGACGGCAGGTAAGCAAAGAATGAGTATGGGCATGTGTCGACCTTTGCTTGCATGCAGTCTTGGGTTGCGTTACGTCTCATTTATTTTATGCTTATATCCGTTCCTATGTTCAATTTCTGGGCAAGATAATTCGAAGCAAACATGCGGGCACCTGAGGCTAATATAGTGAACCCACCAACCACGGACAGGACTGTTTGGAGCCACGCTGTCCTTTGTCACACTATAGCCATGCTACTTATTCTTCACTTGCCTCGGTACAAAAAATACCCTGCAGGCTGTTTGTGCAGAGACTCGCTGAAAATAGGTTATTATAGTTTTGCTGTTAGGTAGGTAACGCGTCGGTTGCGAACTTTTTAACCCGGTCGAAGGTCATTCCAACGATCTCTGTAACTGCGAGTGGCCGTCGGTTCAATCTTTACCGGTGTCGAAAGCTTTCTTGATTCGGCCTACGAAGCAGTTGCGCAGTTCTTCGGGGTCCATGCTGTCGTCATCTCGAATCAGCACGCAGTCCCCAACAGCGTATTCCGTGCCCGAAAGCCGAAACTTGCTGGAAACGAATAACAAAAATTGTTAATCCATTCCAACGAAGAAAGGGGAAAAAACGCAGAAAATCTGGGTAATTGCGTCCGTGGTTAACCCAAGACAAAATAATTAAAAAAACAAAACGGACGGGTTTACTAAAAATGTCATCCAAACCGACAAAAAAAAAAAAAAAAATGTTACGCAGGTTTTAGGGACATTAAAAGTAGCATCAATGCCAAGTTCTCGTGTTTTACAAGACTGGTAACACAATTTCCACTGGTTTTAGTGAACTAAATGCCAAAATTAGTGATCGGACATGTTTAAAGGGCCGGTACCCTCGTGGATGGGGCCATGCTTCTTTATCTCTGCTTGACAATATTTACCTGTAGCATCTGTGCTTCGATCGCCTGTCCTGTATGGTGAAATCACCAATCCACGCGAAGTCGGGAGACGTACCGGACGAAAGTACCATGGTCGCTCTTTTGCACGAGCGCTAAGACATCCTCCGATCAAAATTGCTACGCCGGCCGCCCCGATTACAACGCGGTTTATTTGTGGCGGGAAAACGAGCTTCGGCGGGGTCGGCGGGGACGCTTCTCAGAAAGGTGATACGGCACAAAACGAAAATAACAAAATAAATTGCAGGAAATGCAGCATTTTAACCGCATGTTTGCTTATAAAAAGACTCACTATATAAGATAAAACATTTTCAACATAAAATTTTGAGATATAAATTTATTTTATTAAAAGGTTTCTAAAAACAAAAAACAAAAATGAAACAAGAATGGCGTGCTTCTGGTTTTCATTCGGGCAGCACTGTGGAGAAGTAAACTCTGTAGGCAGTGACATGTTTATGTCTTGAAGAATGTTAATTTTGAAGGTGTTTGAACGCTGGAACGTGCTCTAATGACATCGAATGAACTGTCGCAAGCATGTAAATGTGCTCCTCAACCAGTCTCTTACCCCACGAGCCGTCATCAGCGCACGTAAGCGACTCAAAATCACATGTGTTTGTTTGGGCATGCTCACTGAAGATAGGTAGTAAGTGAACGACCGCTGACTTCTTAGAACTAAAACGCGACTATGATATTTTCGAAGAAAAAAAAAATTTAAAATGCTTGTTAACGATAATTCATTATCGTATGTTTCAATTTGACAGGTTTTCACTGCACCTCCTTTGCTTCTTCATCAACACAAACTGATGAGGAAGGGTCCGTGTGTGAATATCTTACAACAGCAATGTTTACAGTGAGCTCTTTCACGCGAATTCTAAAATATGTCGGCGCAACTTGCTTGTAACTCATCTTGAGAAGCCTACGAAACACATTTTTTTTTCTATTTTTAACTTATTTTTTTTAGCACACGGAGCGATAAGACGAATGTCGGGTTTTCAAGTTCGGCGCTCGCCTGAAACACGTCTTCCCCTCATGACAACCCAGCCGTCCTGGCAAGCCGCTGTTTGTTTTTCTTTTGCGAAGCGCAACACACCGCTCTCTCGGCTTTGATTTGTTATTAATTAGCGGTTATCGGGATTTTTTATGTACTCATTTATGTTTGCATCCCGAATAGTTTTCGCCTTTCCGCGATGTTTAAGCTGTTTTCTAAAATGTGTCCGACGTCAAATATCCAAATCGGGTCGGTCGTAGTCGCGACCAAGCTTTATTTCGATGTTTGAAAACTAACTTTTAAAAACGCGCAAGAGTTGCCAAGCGTCAGCTACTTGAGTCCGTTTCACAAGAAGTAGGGACTTTAGTCGGCTGCTGTCGGAGTGAGCGTGTTCCACTGGGCTTATCTGAGCATGCCCGTTAGATTTCTTTCTTCTGCTGAGTATGAGACGCCGCGCCTGCGTCATCAACACAGTGACTCATCATTTTTCGCCCGGGTGATAAACGGTCCAAGTACTTGTTGTCGGAGGAAGGCAGGGCGTGCTGAGCCCATCCACAGAAGTGTCGAAAACTGGGCCAGTTGGTACTAATTCATAATTAAAAATTCTACTTGTCTTTCTTTTTTCATCATTTTTTATTGCGCGCTGTTTTTCCTTATAAATAAAGTGCAAGATGAGATTTCTCGCGGGAGGGTGAGTATACGTGTTTGCCTCGGCAGACGCAAGAATGAACCCTCATTGAAACGTGTCACTTGGCTCCCAACTCCAGACTCCGTCCTCCGACAGATCTGCCCCTGCTCCCTTTCCGGCGGCAGTCTAGAACGAAGCGACAGCGCGCGTCGCTGGTTTTGAGAGGGTACGTAAGTGTTGCCCGACTGCGCTGGGCTGTGGGTTTTCTCGTCAGTGGGCTGTGGAAGCCTGCGTAGGCGCACTTCCGGACGTTCGTGGAGGCTAAATTGCCGCGTTTTATTTCTTCTTTTGTGTTCAATGGCGAATAGAATTTCTCGGGGTTTTTAAGAATGCATTGTACTATTTTTGAGAACAAAAAAGAAAAAAAAAAAAAAAGAAAGCTGTTTTGGCGAGTTTGTGCGCGACAGAACAAATGCAGCTGGAATGTTTGTTTCATATCATGTTGATCTTTTTACGGCACCGTACGCTCAGCCGTGTCAATCTACAAAGGTCTTAACCGTCGAAAATATTTTACCACACAGGATATCCGAACTGCATGGATATTCCACGCCCACAACATGAAATTCAACGAGTCTCATCAATCGAACAACATATATTGTACGTACTCCACGGTGCCGCGTTATCCGAACAGGATTTGAGAAAGGTCTCAAATAACACAGCATGTCCAATATACAGTGTCGACGATAGTCACTTCACGACGATCGGACGGAACCCGGCGTGTTTTGGGGCACGTTTTGAAGAGAGCTGCTTTTTTGCACAGCTTCAAAGCAAATGAACGAAGCCGTAAAGGCTTTTTGGAGATTATCCCAACGGAAATAATCCTCCAAGAACGGTGAACTGCCTGCGTCGCGGGCAGGGGCGGATCCAGAACCCCGTTTTTTTGTTTTTTGTTTTTTTTTTTTTTGGGGGGGGGGGGGGCGGGAAATTTTTAAGGATACTATTCGCCCATTCTTTATTGTGCAAGGGGGGTCCACCCATGTCAAATTGCCCTCCGAGAGGGGGGGAGGGAGGGGGGTCGACTTCGTTTGGGGGGGGGGGGGGGGGCGGACGCCCCCGTAGCCCCCCCCTTGGATCCGCCATTGGTCGCGGGCTGCTTGACGTTCGCTCTCTTCGTTCGTTTCCTGCGAAGGCCGAGCAGGCTACGAGCCCTGGTATTCCCTGGTTCTCACAGTGGAAGATAACGCACAAAGGGTAAGCATCATAAACAGGCAAATAAAGTAAAAACTTCCAAGAAAAGCCGGCGAACTCCGAATGCACAATGCAGGTGGGGAGCCACGCTGACCGGGTTTCCGCAGCTCAGGCGGGTGGCAGAAATTTCCGGCTGATAGGGGTCGCTCGAGTCGCAAAATGGCGGTGGCCAGGGAGCTCTTTTTGCAAAGCGGGAAACGTGTCGGCGGAGTGAGCCGCCGGCTCTACTGAGACGCTTTATTGCAACCCAGCCGCCGCGCACAGCACCAAATCTGACAGCGCTCCTCAGCGCCGACTAATGCGCCTTCGCCTTCCCGCGCCCTCTAATTTTCGAGAGAATCCTCGAGGCGTCGACAGCCGTAACGGGGGAGCTCCCCCTTTTCGCTCGTTGCACATCACACAAAAAAGACAGTGTGCAGCAGACACTGCCTGAGGCATTCATTGTATCCCATTGGTCTTACAAAAACATTCTGCGGACATATTCGAAAGCAAATATGCTCGGAAGAGGCTCGAGCAGTGCCCGCCAACACCGTGTCTTTTGCGTACGTATGAGCTGTGTGATTGCAGCTGAAGCTAGGGATCTTGGCAGTGGCGTAGCCAGGATTTTATTTGGTGTATGTGTGTGTGTGTGGGGAGGGGGGGAGGGGCTTCGAGCCCCAAACTCTTCCCCTGCCTACGTCACAGCATCTTGGTCTCCATCAAAACAGGCAGGGTCCTTGGGTTCTTTCTGCTGCTCGCGCTGCAGAACCCAGGGACTCGATCTGCCCGTTTCGATCTGGATGAGTACCGGCGTGCGGTCGCGTATCGCTACAACCCGGGGCATGTTGAAGGCCCCAGGCTAGCGATCGTACTGCACTGACTAAGTTTCTCATTTAGCGTAAACCGGTGCCGACCTCTAAACGCGGACGTCTATTTTTTATATATATATTAATTGAATAAAAGAAATAATACTGTGGGCGCTTGTAGCACTTCCTTCAATGAAAAAAAAAAAAAAGAAGAAAGAAACTACGTGTTTGCTAGGAAGACCCTTTTTTTTTTCTTGGTGACCAATTTAATTTCACGAAAATAGATCGGCGCTTTTTCCTTGTTTATTGCGAGCTGTTTCAGCAATTTGTAGGCACGAACCAACCCGTCTGCATCGCCGCTTCGATTCCTGCTCCTACTTGACCCGTATTTGCGTCGGCGCGCCCCCCCCCCCCCCCCCCCCCTTTTTTTTTTTTTTTTCCTTTCCATTCGATTGTACTTTTAGCACGTGGAAAAACCTGACAGTAGGGAAAGCAGAGCAGGGGAAAACGCCGTGTTCCTTTTTTTTCTGCTTTTTCGTTATCCAATGTTTATCTCTCGTGGTTTTCCCCGTATTTACGTAAGCCATTTTTATGTGACGCATCAGCTTTATTGAGTCCAGTTGGCTCGACTTCTCTTGGCTTTCGGTACATTTGCAACTGTGCACCGTCACCTTTCGTTCGTGTTGTCCCGAACCGGCTTCTGCGCTTGATCTCACGTAAAATTACATCGAACCATTAGTCACGGTTAAGAAACGCAGGGCTATATATTATCCCGAACCGTGAACACTATAGTGTTCACGGTTCGGGATTTGGTATTCAGCTTGCTTTGTTATCTGCTAATGCCCCGGTACGGTACCTCGTTAGCTCAGGACCGATAAGAAGATGGCTGAGACTCGCCACGCGCGTTTCCTGCTGCCGGCGATCGTAGGTAGGACTGTGGGTATTTCGCAAATTTTGAAACTCTTCCGTAATAATAATTATAATAATAAGAAGAAGAAGAAGAAGAGGAAGAAGAAGAAGAATCTTTATTCCCCACTTTCAATGGCGGAGACCGAGAAAAAAAGCCGCACAAAGCGGCTTGACGAGCTCTGGGCGCACAATAGTATTCTACAGCAGCGAATTTGCAAAATACAAAACTAAAATAATAATAATAATAATAATAAGGTTAAAAAATTAAATATAAATATCGTAATTCATTCGTCGTTATTTTATCTAAGATAACATCATTCGAGTGAAATGTATTAATCTGTTCGGGTAATCTTAACGAAATAACATTTATTTTTCCAAGATTTAGGCGACAACTTGCTACATTCCAGTATTCGGGGTTACGAAATTTATATTCGGAAACGCGTTGGTTGAAACTAGCCAATTCTGCCACTGTACGTATTATTATTATTGAGCAGTTCGTTTTTATCTCTTATAGAAAGCCTATAATCATGCATCTTATAGATGTTACAGTTTCAAACCCGAAAATATTTAAACGTGACAAGCAACGGTAGTGAAACATATCGATTTCGAATGCCCGTTAATTAAATATACGCGTTTCTTTGGATGCGTATTGATATCCACTCTCGAAACTGTGTACGAGAGTTAGTTACGATGTTTTTGCGAGCCTTGGCGAACCGGCAGTTGACGCAAAGTTGGCGCCAAGTTCTCTAAAGCCCCGGTGACACTTGTAATTACATCACACAGTGTGCAGACACCACCCGATGCGTGTTCCTTCCCTGGACGACGGTCCATTGACGGTGCGAACACTGTCTGTAGATACGTTCGGAGCATACACACGTACGCTTTGAACCTGCTTGATGCGTGTCTGCGTCCAACGTCTTTTTTTTTTTTTTTTTGTATGATGAATACGAGCAGCGGGATTTGCGGTTCTTCTTTCCGCTGGTTTGGCCCCGCTCGTGGCTTGCCCTTGGAAGCCTTGGAAACTAGAAAATCGCGGCAGCCCCGGTGGACTTGCGGGTATTTTGGGACCCGCAATTCGGGAAAAGACGTCGATAGCGACCGGCCCCGCACCGACAGGCGAGATCGCCGCCGAGGGCCCATCGATTTATGACCGACCGTTAGTCGTTTCGTCGTCCGTCTTTTTTTTTTTTTTTTTTTTTACTTTAATGGTTCGCTTGTCTTTTCGAATAGAGTAAGAAAAAAATAAATTATTAATTTGATCTAAAAAAAAAAGTGGAGGAAAGAAAAGCAAGACCAAGGACGCGCCTTCTTCGTCTCCCTCGTATTATTATGGCTGTAACTGGCTGCTGAGGAAAATGGGTATAAGCGCAATTTCTGAAAGAAAAGACCTTCGTGATTTGACAGTTTTGCACGTAATCTTCTTAAACGGAAATCTGTCATGCTCGAGGTCATTATCCACCGTAAAAACAAGGGGATCGGTGCACTCTAAGAAATGTCTGCGCGTCTACTTCCCCGCACGACACTCGGGGAGCCAATCACCGCAACTGCGTTTTAGACTGCGTTTTTTGGTCTAAACATACGTTTCGGCATCGTCATTCGCTGAGCTGCCTCCTTAAGTGCCGGTGATTGGCTCTCCGAATGTTGTGCGGGAAAGTAGACGCGGATTTTTTTTTTTTTTTTTTTTTTTAGAGTGTGGCCGAGTGGGTTAGCGCACACGAGCCCGGAGCACGTGGAGCGAAAGCTCGCGCTGCAGAACCCAGGGATCCTGGGTACAAACACCACCCCTCCCCGTTGGATGAGCATCGCACTGGCGTGCGGTCGTGTATCACTACTGCGTGCTGCACGTTAAAGCCCCCAGGCTAGCGGTTGTAGTACGGACGGCACTGTCTAAATTTCCCATCTACAGCTGGGAGACAAGTCGCCCGTTGAGGCAGACTAAGTTCAGACGGTATAAACATACCCACAACCCAATATCCACCGTAAGCTTTTCTTTCTCTCCTGCTCAGGTCGATTGTCCATCTGGAGTGGTGTACAAAATCACGTTCGATTGTGCTTTTGTTACATAGGACAAACAAAACGTTGCCTAAATGATCGTATCACAGAACCTAAGCGTAGTGTAAAAACAAAGATCACGACTCGGAGGTGTCGAAACATTTAATCGAGTCTCAGAATTGTGCACCCTTATGGCAGTCCACGATGGTGGTATTGTCCGAAAGAGGAGATCATAAAACGGTTGTTACAAAAATCCGTCACAATTGTTCAGCACGGAAACGCGGTAAACAAACCCTCCGTCGGTTTAGAGTTGAAAAGGTCTTTCAAAATTTGACCCTTATAAACCGTTTTGTTTTTTCGTTTTTTTTTATGCTTTTGTTTTGTGTTATGGGGAAGGTCACTGATAAGTTAACAAAAGTTACCCCCCCCCCCCCCCCCCCCCGCCCTTTTGTTTTAGACCCGTTGGAGTTGTTCGTTCATGTGAGTGTTTGCGCACGTACGTTTGCGCAAAGTTTGTTTACTTCTTTGTGTTCTTTGTTTTCTTCTTTGTGTTCTTTTTTTTTCTGTTTGTGAAGTGGCATCTTTATTTCGAGACTCGTGTTCTTCCTATACTTCGTCGTCGTCCTTTCCCATAGTCTCGGGGCTATAGTTCATCATGTTTAATCATTACCAGCTGGTTTGCGCCCTAACCTTCTGTTCCTGAGGATATCTGTCTCAGAGCGCAGCTTTAGGCACCCGTTTCCGGGCTGAGCAGCGTCGCCGTCAGCGTAACCGCGCGTTACGTTACGGGACGTTTCCCAAGATGACGTCACGTGTGACGTCACGAGCAGCTTGCCCGGGCCGTCTTCCCCGGACCGGGGAGCGCGTGCGGCGTGTAGACCTACGTTCCCTGCATTCCCCTCGATGCTTGCGTAATTTAGCGATAGGTTTATGCAGCTCTAAGTGAGCGCCGACTGTCTCAGCCCTGTGCTGCTTACGCGAACCGAGGACCCCCGTCAACGGTCGGCCCACCCACCTCGCTTTGGAGTGTAGCGGTGAAGCCGACGCTCCAGACGCGCTCTCCTCTGCCTCCTCTAACATAGGTCCCCCTCCCCCCTCCCCCTCTCTCGGCCGCCGCCCTCATGTCCTTCATGTCCGCTGAGGTAACGTGCTCAGCGAACATCGGGGGCAGGTGGGGGGGGGGGGGGGCAGAACTCCCCCCCCCCCCTTAGTATCCTTGTGGGCGGTGGGGAGGCGACGTTTCAGCCTCACCATAATAATAGTTGGTGGGGGGTATCACTTTTGGCGCTTGTCACGAAGTACGAATTTTGAGTGAAAGTTAATCTTCTATAATCCTCTAGAGGGAGAAGAGCGACGTCTGGGGAAGCCTGGGACATACAAATGACAGTCCCGGTGAAAAGAGGGTTTCTCCTTCCCTTCTTCTCTTGTGATCGCCCGAGAGCTGACGGGAAACTCTTCCCGAGCATGCGCTGTGAGCAGTTACCTCAAATATGGCGTCCTGTGAATACTCCCGCGCCCCTGATTTTTCGCGAATTGGGTAGCGGGGTCATATTCGCGACAATTTCGCGAATTCTGAAGGTTGGAGGTTCGCCTGTACGGAGAACAGAAATATTCGCGCCCACTAAAGTTTGCGAAATTTACGAGTCGCGAAATTCGCGGAGATTACGGGCTCGTGAGCATTAAGTTCGAAGTTCGTGGACCTTTTGAACTCGACAGGATTGAAAATTCGAAAATCGTCGAATTTCTTAGCGTAATACGTTCGAAAATGTCGAATTTCATAGCGCGAAAAATCGGAAATTGGAAGACAATTGAATTTCTGAGCGCCAAAAAACTCCAAAGTTCGAAAATCGTGGAATTTTTTAATGTAATAGGTTCGACGTTTCGATACTTTGCTAACCTTTCGAACCCCTTGGTGCGAGGCGATCTGCTAACGTCAGGTTCGCAAAAGTTCGCGGCATCTCTATTTAAGACTACGCAGGATAACGATGAAGCGGAATCGGTATCCATGGTTACAACTTTGATGTGCCCTTTCGCGTTCGCCATTGTGCGTAGGTGCACCTTGTGTTCACCATGGTTAAGTTGTGTTCATATTCTATCATCGCTGAACCTATCATAAACAGAAAAAGCCTAGTGACTTGCACTTTTCACGCTGCTTGATGAGTCCCATTAGCTCGTAGCGTCGGCAGCGTCTGACCTTAAACGAAGTATATGGTTTGCCCTGAACGTGTCGACATTCCGTCTCCGCTGCACGGGGGCAATGTGCGTGATGAGATTCGTCCGCTAAGTCGGGGTTTTTTTAGCTTGGCATCGAGCACTAGTGATTACACGCGTGTGCATCTACGCAGCACGAGCTTTTCGCCCATGTTGTGTATACAAGCCACGTTGAGTTCACACACTCAGTCGTCGGATCCCCCAGGCCCGATATAAGATCAACACCGATGTGGGGACATACAAGAATCTCAATGGCGTTGCATGCATTAAAAACAAAAAAAAAAAAAAAAAAATTTCGAGCTTTTACTATATGTATTGCCAGAGCCACCGTGTGTTCCAAGTCTCGGTCATTGAATCCCCCCGGCCTAAAACAGGATCAACACCGATGTGGTGACATACTGAAATGGCAGTGGCTCGCATGCATCGAAAGAAAAAGACGTCGACTTTAAACTTTCTTTTTGTTTGTTTGTTTTTCTCGGTTCATTATACGCGTTTGTTGGTATACTCGCGAGAACGGCGTCGGTTGCAGCCTTACGAAATAACCTTTCAGGCCATCCCATGGGCGGCTTCGCTGACATTTCGGAAATGATGCTACCTCGCCTCCCGCGGTATATGCACTATATCACGAGCGCTTTTCTTTCTTTTTTTTTTTTTCATCGACGTTGTTTTCAATTTCTCGATATTTCTGTTTTCGTGTAGCTAAGCGTTGTTGTTTTTGCCTCCGTCTTCCCTGTGGACTGCTCGGATATCGAGCTTTAATATAAGACTCGCTCCCTCGGCCTAGCGTTATCGATTAGTTTTGTTGGTGATGTTTTTTTTTTTCGCCTTCATTCAATGTACTCTCCATAGAATCTCTCGCGTTTTGTAATTTATACCGGAGTCTGGCGCTGGCGCTTTGCTGTCTGCTGTTTTATGATCGATGGGTCTATCAACTCTTTAACGCGTTCACCCATTCCTCCGGAATATTCGACGCCGGAAAAAGAAGAAAGAGTGTGGGAGGCCCTAATAATTTTTTGAATTTAGACATTGGCTTTGACAGGACTATTTCGAACTACTGAGAAAAGAAGGCGTTAAAACTGTACGATGCTAAAAAAATGAAAGCCGTTTACAACTCCCTGTAACGCCGAATTAGAGCGCAGCTCTTGAGGAGGGGGGGAAGGCGCGAGGGGGGGGGGGGGTCAGTGACCTCGGGGGGGGTCCGGGCCAGGGGGGGGGGGAGGGTCACGTGCCGGGGGGGGGGGGTCACGTGACCTCGGGGGGTCACGTGACCGGGGGGGGTAACGTGACCTTGGGGAGGGTCACGTGACCTTGCGGTTACGCCGACGGCGACGCCGACGCCGCTCAAGCCGGAAACGGGCGCGTAAGAGCTGCGCTCTAAAAAAAAAGAAATATATATAAATATATACAGGGTGTCACAAAAGAAAATTTACATGGTCTTTTGTACCGCAAAAATAAACTAGGCATCACCGAAGGCTCATTCTCCACCCAAAGGTAGAGCTAGAAGTCACAACCAGATGCCAAAGTTTCAGCCCCATCCGATAACTTAATCAAAAGTTAAGTGATTTTCTGAAAATTTCAATGGGAAAATGGAGCCCATTTTTGCCCGTTTTCGGTTTCTGGTGCCATAGAGCCCCATGTGTTCGAAAACTCCGTCGGCCGCCATTTTCCCATTGAAATTTTCAAAAAATCACTTATAACTTTTGATTAAGTTATCGGATCGGGCTGAAACTTTGGCATCTGGCTGTGACCTCTAGCGGTGTACCTTCGGGCGGAGATTGAGCGTTCGGCGATGCCTAGTTTATTTTTTCGGTAAAAAAGACCGTGTAAATTTTCTTTTGTGACACCCTGTATATACACACATAACGGGCATGGTGGCGGGGGCCGAGGGCGTGGGTATATAACTGAGAAGAAAAGAAAACCCTTGGTAAAAACAGCAACAACGGACGGTTTACTCTTCGACGTTTCGGCTGGAGTCCGGCCTTCGTCCTGAGGAAGGCCCGAATCCCTGTTTTCACCAAGGGTTTTCTTTTCTTCTCAATTATATATATATATATATATATATATATATATATATATATATATATATATATATATATATATATATATATATATATATATATATATATATATATAGTGTTTTTTATTCTTGCAGATTTGTTTTAAAAAAAGCCATGAAAGCTACACTTATGCGGTTTGTGCGAATGAGTTATATGCCTAGCGGGACATTATGTGGGTGGCTAATCTTTGTGATAAGTCGGCTAATTATTTAAAATTCGTTAATTAACGTTTTAATTAGTGAAAAAGAGACGTATGGTTCCAATTAGAAACTTGCTGAGCGTTATCGAAAACCAATAAATCAGTCATTTTCAGAAAGACGTTCAGCGTGTGAGAAGCGTAGTAGTGCATTAAAGCTACAACTCGTGGAGCACGTACAAGGCTAGCGGTTTCGGTAAGGCGCCCGCGGGATTTTTCCGTCTCTTATCTATACCCCAGCCTTGTACCTGCTCCACGAGCGGTAACTTCAGCGCACTGTTGCGCCCAATGTCTTTCTAAAAATTACTAATTTAGGGGTTTTGGACGACGCTCAGCAAATTTCTAATTGGAACCATATCACTATTTTCACTAATTAAAAATCTAATTAACGAATTTTAATTAATTAGCCGACTTATCGCGAAGATTAGCCACCCCCATAATGTCCCCCTGGGCGTATAACTCACTCGCACAAACCGCATAAGTGTAGCTTTGATGGCTTTTTTTAGAACAGATCTCTTAAGAATAAAAAAAAAAGACACCCGGCATATATATATATATATATTGCGAATATTGCACTTCACTTAGATGTTTTGGATTCCTGTGCAGCGCAAATATTCTTCATAGATTGTTTGTGTATGTTATCGTCCACCATGTCTTCCAAATGGTTTTGCTGATTTGTTCTGTTTAAGACGCCTGTTTGAACTGTTCTTGAGACGTCATCCTAACAGCCTTATTATAATTGGTGGAGACTCGAATTATCCAGGCATTAATTGGTCCGGCTGCACCGTCGGTCCCACATGTCGCGATGACACTGAATGTCGAAAATGTATAAATGTGATCGTCTGGTTTCTCCCATTGTGACCGAGCCAACACGCGCCAACGCTATTCTTGACGTTTTCGTTGTAAGCGGTCCTTCTTGTAGAGTTAGTTGCATGCCATGTATTAGAACCTCTTAGTGTTCATAAAACTGTTTTAGTTGAGACCTGTACTATCGCTAGAAAAGGCCAAGTCTTACAGAATACATTCTTTAACTAGCGTAAGGCAGACTTGCCTAACATATTGTCATATTTTCAGTTGTTTGCTAACAACTTTCTTGCTAATTTTGATACCAATTCCATTGTGAAACTAATTGAATTACTCTAAGAAATTGTATTCAAGGGCTGGTAACTAAATATGTGCCAAAAGTAAAGTAAAAAAAAAAAGGAACAGCTAAAATCTTTGGTTTACGAACTATCTTAAAAAGTTGTTAAATAGGGAAAAAACATATTTTTCAATGTGCAGAGCGATTGTGTTCACGGCAGTATGGGATCGCTATCCTGAATAAACTGCCGTTTATAAAAGCGAGGTAAAAAAAAAAAAAATGTAAGGCTATTTTTTTTTTTTTAGCGTGGCCTTTTGCAGGTGCTTAGAGATATTCCCACGAAATTCTGGGCAAGTTCGAAATTCAATAAATTTCGAACTTGCCCAAGTTGACGGATGAGAGATGAAACTGCGTCCATTCCGAATGAATATTCTCCCGATTACAATTGATGAGGTGACGAAAACTGAACCAAACTAAACGTTTACTGGGGCGAACGTGTGCCCAAAACAAAATAGGAAAAGGCTAGCGCCGCAGGCGTTGATGGCGGCGAAACAGCAGGATCGAACGCTGGGGCGAGACTGATTCCGGCTCGCCACACGGAGCCCCTTACGTACACGTTTGGGCTTCTGGAACATTCGGCGCGCAGAACATTCGTAACTCGATCACACGGTAAGGTTCTCGAATTTACGGGAACGCTTAATTGAAAGAAGAAATAAAAGAAGCTTCCGCTCCCAGGTCTCGAACCTGGGACCTGTGTCCCAGGTTCGAGACCGTAATTCCGTAATTTTAGCTCCCTTATACCAGGCGTCCATTGTAACCTCTGATATTCCTTCTTACTGGGAAAAAGGTAGCGCCATACCTATCCTAAAATCTGGTAGCCGAGATCTTCCATCGTACTTCAGGCCCATATCACTTACTGGAATACCTCGTAAAATAATGGAGCACGTCATTTACTTTCACGTAGTTAACTTCCTCGTTCAAAATAACCTTCGACAAGTCAACATGGTTTCCAAAAACACCTCTCGTGCGAAACCAAACTTTTTGGTTTTGTTTCTGACCTCCATGAAACTTTCAACATCTGATTTTCTACCCATGCCATTTTCATAGATTTTGCCGAGGCTTTCGACACGGAACCTCACCAGCGTTTACTACTGAAACTTTCCCAACTTAATATTGAAGACAGTATAATAAATCGGATAGCCTCATTTCTTATGAATCGTCAGCAATCTGTCCGTAATAACAATGTTCATTCCTTGCCTCTGCCAGTTCAATCAGGAGTCCTACAGGGAAGTATAAAAGGTCCCATGCATTTTCTGATATACATCAAAAATCTGTCGTGCTCTGTTGCTTCATCCATATGCCTTTTTGCCGATGATTCTGTAATTTACTGCCCTATTACTAATTCCGAAGACTCGTCTCTTTTGCAATCTGATCTTGACATTGTTTCCGCTTGGTGCAAAACATGGCAGATGAATATTAACTCTTCCAAGAACAAAGTCATCTCATCTAATCCCAAAGTCGGTTTCCATAATGCAAAATATTTATGAAGCTAGTCCTACGTAGAAATTGTATCCTCTTAGGCTCTTACGAACACCTTGGAATAATTATTGCAGAAGGCTTAACGGGGAATTTGCATATTGAAACCGTTCTAAAGAAGGCAGCGAGAACTCTTGGTTTTCTTTACGTAGAAATTTATATCAAGCCTTTCCTCTGTTACTAAACTCTCAACATATAAAACACGTGTTCCCTCACAGTTAGAGTGCGGAAGCATAATCTGGAACCCTCATCAAGCCTACTTGATTGACAATCTCGAAAGCTAATAGAACAAAGCCGCCCGATTCATTCCTCAGAACTATTCACCCCTTAAGAGCGTGTCACAACTCAAATCTGTATCCAGTCTTTCGGCTTTATCTACACGTAGAAAACTGTCTCGGCTGGGCTTCTTCCGTAACATGTATTATAACCTTCCTCATTGAAGATCCCCTTATTGTCGTCCTCCTTCTTAGGTATTTCTTCCATGTGATCATTGTCTCAAAATTGAACCATTACAATCACGCATTAATCGGCACAAATTTCCTCTATTTTCGCTATGCATCAACGACTGGAATTCCCTGACTGAACTTACGCGGAGCGCAAGTGTCGTCTGCGTCTTGCGCACAAGTTGCGATGACGTCACAACGCCGAGCTCTTATTGACTGATTGAAAAAAAAATAGTGGGTAGACCTCAAAGCGTCTAGCATTGAGATCTGCTCACTAGTTTTTTTTCAGTCGGCCAATAAGGGCACGCCGTCGTTATGACGTCACCGCAACTTCTGCGCAAGACGCAGACGAACTTGCTCTCCGCATAATAACCGATACTAACCATGTTTCGTTCCGCGCCAAGTGCAAAGCCTTTTTGGATATGTAGTATCTCGTGTATTTTTGTTCTTGTTTGCCTTAAATTGTGCATTGTGATATATTTTAGTAATCCTTCGTTGACTCGTTTACCCCCTTCCTCATGTACTACATCCGACGGATGTCTTTGAGGGTAATAAACTTGAACTTGAATTCTAATTAACGCGGCAAAAAAGTTATTTCTTTTAGATATATAGGGTGACCCAAGTCACCAGGCTCGATCTAAAATGGACCGTAAAAATCGACGTCCGCACGTAGCAATCTAAACTTTTGGTGTTGGCTTTCGTAAACAAGCACCAATGCACGCAGTGGTGCTTGTAGACACGAAAGCCAAGCTTAATACTGAACGCTAAACGCAGACCACCAACTGCTAAGACTTTGCGGAGTCAAAGGGGCCTTTCTTATACTTTAGTTTACTTCTTCGAAGCCTCTTCTTTTTTCTTTCTCTTTTTCTCGGCAGACCCGAGTGAGTTTTGGGAGTGAGAAAAATACGCGGGTGTAAGCGTTTTTTAACGCGAAGCTTCCGCGCCCTCTCCTCTTCTCTTTGATCTCGCAGATATCTTTTTTTATTCTTTCGCTATTTTTTTTTAAATGCATATACGTGTGTGTGTTTTGGGTATGGGGGCGAAGTGTGAGAATTGGTGGACGATTTCTCCGTTTGATGGGGTTATTCGAATATTCACGTCGATTCGCCGCGTGGACGACGGAGAGGAGGAACCCCCGAACCGTTATCAGCCGTTCAGCAACTGAGAAGTCTCCGATTCGCAAAGTGTGCATGTGTGATTATATTGCCGATGGAAAGGGCTTGGCAAGTCCCTTCATGCGTGACTATGGTGTGTGGCTGTTTTTGTAAGTGTGCGTGCGTGGCATGTCTTGCGAATAATTTGTATATTTCGTGCGTCCTCCTGTGTGTTTGCGTATATGTGCGTGTGCGCGTGCGTGGCATGTGTTGCGAATATCATGTATATATTTTTTTTTTCTGCCGCGTCCTCGTGTGTGTGTGTGTGTGTGTGTGTGGCTGCATGATTTATTGGGGATAACGTTTGTAGCGTTGTTTTTGCTACATATTGGTTCCACCTTTATCTATACTGTAACGAGGTCTCGGAAGCTGACGTTAGAAGTCCCGCGATTTCGTTTATTCCTGCGTTGCTTTTCTATTTTTTTTTTTTTTAAAGAAGGAAGTTGAAATGGTTGGTTTGTGGGTGAACTTTAGGTGACGAAAGTTTTGTTGGGCCGTCTACCCAATCTCCCTCGTAATTTTCTTCCGTTCCCCACCCCCTCCTTTTTTTTTTATTTTTCTTCTTTTTTCTTTCGCCGCCGTTACTTGGAAAGGGAGACAGCGTCATTTTAGATTTAACGATTGGGAGATTTAACGATTTTGGGGGCAGCGGGGGAGGAGGGAGGTCTTAAAGTTCTCCACGACCTCTGCCAATCGTTTCGTCGCGCGCAGTTCGATTGGCTTTCTTCTCGGAGCGCGCACGCCCGTCCCGCCTTCGCTTTTTTATGCTTTCATTATTGCACTGCTCTTGTTTTTTTTGTGTGTTTTTTTTTTTTCGATGGGGGTTCTGCGTGGCGGGGAGCCATCATTGTTCTAATCCTATCATATACCCTTTAGAGGAATAAAAAAAACAAAAAAAAAAAGTTGGTCTCTGGAGTCGAAATTTTGGCAGTTGTGGCCTGTGTGCGAGTTTTTGGTACGTTTTTTTTTTTTTCTTCTTGAGCTTCGCAATAGGCGTTAAATATGTGGGTTTGTGTGTGTGTGCGTGTGCGTATGTGTGTGTGTGTGCGTGTGTGTGTGAGAGAGAGAGGGGGGGCCGTGGTAACGTGTGTTGTTCCTCTGTGCTTCAGCTTGAACTGCACATGAACTCTGTTCATATTCGATTGTACAGCGTGTCCGTTCAGAAAATAAATTTACTGTGTTCTCTTCACCGCAAAAATAAACCACGCATCGCCGAACGCTCATGCTCCACTCCATTGTAGCGCTAGCGGCCCGAACGAGATGCCGAAGTTTCGGAAACCGTTACCTCGACCAAAAGTTTGTGGGGACCCAACCTGCCGCAGCCTCCTATGTGGTCGCGGTAGTCGGTCGGGGTATTGGGAGGGTTGTCGAGGAAACTCTTGGGCGGGGAGCGGGCCACGACGGACGTTGGCGGTGGTGGCGACCGCAACGTCGACTCCGGCGACGGCCCAGTGACATGGTCCGGACTTAGACACCGGAAACAACCCCCAACGGCGACGTCCCCAGGGATGCGGTGTGGATTAGCACCGCTGGGACGATCGGCACGCAGCATACATGCAGTGGCGGCGCACCGCTTCCTCGATGACCTCTCCGGATCCCGAAGCCCCCCCCCAAGCAGAATAGGGAGTTTTCGTAGACCGTGTTACCTCCTCCGCTAAGACCTCCGCAACGAAAAGGCCGCCGCTGCGCCTGCACGCCGATGGCCTTGGCTGTAGATCCGTCGGCCGCCACTTTCTCCCTGAAAATTTTAGAAAATCAATTATAAATTTTGATTGGGATGACGCTCAGTTCTGAAACTTCTCCACCTGTTGGTGGAGAAGTCGGATCTTGTTCCGGTGGTATATCTTTCGTTGCATCTGAGGGAGTACCGGGTGGGCCATGGGATGGCAGGTCCCGGCGTGAAGTTTGCTCGGGATAATGCGTTAGCCCGCACGTTGCCTGCAAGGATACCGTGTCCAGGGGTTCAGATAACTCTGAAAGATGCGTCCGACAGGGAGTGAATGGAGTTCCTTGATGAGGTTGATCGAGTAGGGTGGGTATCTTGGTTTCGGAGGTTGCGTATTGCTTGCTAGGAGTCTGTGACAATGGCAAAGTGTTTGTTGTTCGGAGGCACTTTGCTTGAGGCGTGCTGGAAGGATATAGCTTGGGTTTCCGCGATGGTGGCAGAGGTGTAATTTTGAGTCTAAGAGAGCGGGAGTTGTGGGGAGCGGACGGCCGTCCGTGCGTTGTCCGAAGCAGGGTCGTGGTGTAATGTGCGTCAGTGTAATAGATGATGCTTCCTTGTTCTGTTAGTTGATTGATTTTGTTTTTCTTTTTGAGCTGCTTGGTACGATGTTTCTGGCGACAAGCATGGTTTTCTGGGTTCATGTGTTTCAGGAGGGGGTCCCATTATACTCTGGGGTGTGTTCCAGGGCGTTTAAAGGGTAATTGGAAGGAGGTATGGGGTATCGTAATGTATATGGATTCGAGTAACTGTCGTCCTTGTCTAGATATGGTGAGGCGCTGTTGCTGGGATAGTTTGGTACTGTCGACTCGTTCTTCGAGCGAGTTGGTGAATCCCGTGGCTTCAACTAGAGGAAGCGTTGTGTTGATAGGGACGCCCAGTGCTAGTCGCTCCGTTCTCCGCAGGGTTGTTTTAAGGACGTTGAGCTGTGTCTTGGTGATATTGAGGTGGGGCAGGGATTAAAGTACTCTCGAGACAAGAAGGGCGTCGTAGGCCTGTTTGATCTCATGCTCCTTCAGACCTATGTGCCGTTTCGTGACTTGGCGAAGGATGTGTGTTATACGGTTAATTTGGTTGATGAGTTTTGTGACTCCGAGGCTAGCTGATGCGTTTCCTTGAAATATGTCGCCTACAACTTTGATGTGGGTTTTTCGTTCTATGAGGTGGTCACCAGTGTTGACTTGGTTGAGGTTGCGATCCGCGTTATGTACTTTATTGGACAAGACCCGGAGTTGAAATTTAGATGGCGAACCCTTTAGGCCCATGGATTGGGCGTAGGTGTGTATATGCAGTCGTAGGCGGTTTGGAGGGCTTCCTCCTGCTCTGCCGGTGATCCCTTGTTCGCCCAGAGCGTTAGATCGTCCGCGTAGACGGATAAGGGGAGGTTGGGCTCTAGTAAGTGAGGAGGGATCATCATGGCTATATTAAAAAGGGCCGGGGAAAGTATTGAGCCTCGCGTTACTCCTCCGTGAAGGGAGAATGATGTGGGGGAGTGTCCCGGGACGTAAAAGGAGGCGGTGCGGTCGGTAAGAAAGTCAGTAAAGTAACTGTTCATTTTGGTACCGCAGTTTAGAGAGTGGAGGTGTTAGTTAGTATAGCAGCATGCTGAACGTTATTAAAAGCATTGTGAATGTCGAGGCCTAGGATTGTTCGTAGCTGTGCATTGCTAGAAGAGCTAATTATAGATTCGGAGTAAAGTGTCTCGAGCGGAAAATGGTGGCGGAAATTTGATTGTGTGTGATGTAGCGTTTGTGTGTAAGGTAGCCATTCTAGTCGTGCCAAGACCATCTTCTCTAATAATTTGCCCGCGCACGAGGTTAGTGATGTGGGGCGGAGATTAGAGATGGAAGGTGGTTTTCCTGGTTTGTGGATCGTTTGTATGGAAGCGTGTTTCCATTTGGGGGGAGTTTGTGCTGTAAGCCAGCTGTGGTTATAGAATGCGAGGAGTAGGGTTTGTTTGTCCATGGTGAGATTTTTAAGTAGTCTGTACGTGATATCATTGTTGCCGGGAGTGATGTTCTTTTTGATGCTGTTAATTGCATTTCGGAGCTCTCCCAGTGTGAATGGTTGGGCGAGATCATTGACTGCGAATGTCGGAGGGGTGGGTGTCGCGTGTTGAGGGGAATTGTCGGGAAATAAGGCAGATTTTAGTTGCGCCGCGAGATCCCGATCGGATAGTCGTGTGGCGAGTTTTACCTTGCTAAAAGGGTTTCGAGAAGTGGATGTGTGGATCATGGATTTGAGAAGGTTCCCAGCTCGTTTGGTCCCCATTTGGTAATTTAGCGAGTCGCAGAGTTGGTTCCGATTGTCTGCGGTTAATTGATCCACGTATTGTTGGCTTCGGACGTAATTTATATCCGTTTTCTATAAGCTTGCGGAATTTTTTTTTTCTTTTTTTTTTGGGGGGGGGGGGGGGTGGGGGGGATGAGACGATGCCTGTGATTCCACAGGTTGAGCAGGTGTGTGTCCACGTGCGGTTGCTCTATAATCGTGTGTAGGCGTGTAGTGTGTTTGTTGCAGTTGGCATAGAGGAGATCTAGCCATTCAGTTGTGTCAAGCTCGTCGGAGGGTGTGTCGGGTTCGGCTCTGAAAGCCTCCCAGTCCGTAATAAGTGTTGGTTTGCGGCAGTTTTGGGTTTCGTGAGAGAGGAATATCGTAATAAGGATAACCTTGTTGTCGCTACCTGGTTGCTCTTTGAGGATATCCCATTCCGCGTGATACGTTTCACATTGCAGAGTAAGGTCGGGTCTTGTGTCACGTTCAACAGAGTTTCCCGTGCGGGTGTGGAGAGTGGTGCCATTCAGTAGGTTGAAGTGAGCGTTGGTGATGGCTGCTTCTAGTTTGCGTCCAGTGGGGGTCCTCCGATGATATCCCCTGGAGTGGATAGGAGCAATAAAGTGTCCGGTTAGGAAAACGTCGTGGTATTTATGGTCAGAGGACAGTTTGTTGTGCCAACGTTGCGGGGAGGGGTGAGGCTTATTAGGCTTTTAGTACGAGTTAATGGTCTCTTTCGGGTGATTGGTTTGGTTGGAGGGGCCGAAGGGTGGTAATGACGTGCTCTCTGTCCTTGGTATTCCGGTGCGATGAGTCGACCTGTATGGATCCGAAGTCGTTACTTATATAGGTAGTCCCCAAGGTTGAGGATGTTGTGTCCAGGGGTGTTTCGGTTTGTGTGCGGTGGGTGTACCCCGGGAGCTTGATATCACGTAGGGTTTCCTGTAGCAGGCTAATCTCTGGTTTGTGGGGAAGGGTATTTAGGTAGTGATTTGATGAGTTGCATTTGCCATGGAGGGATCTGTGATTTCATTGCAGGATACGCAGCTTAGATAGGCTGTTTTTGCGGAAGGCTTTAGCTGTCTCGGATGCCGAATCCGCGGCATTGCGTCGTTTTTGGAGCGAGTGGAAGAGGGTCTGGAAGTGGGCATGGCTCGCTTCTAATTCATGGAGTCGTTGTTCGAGTGAGCTGAGTTTTTGTAGGATCTGGGCAGTTGGATGAGTTTGTCGTGAGCAGATGGTCGGAAGGTGGTGATGGTGGCTGTATTTTGATCGTTGCGGGTGCGGAGAATAGTTACCTTGATTTCTGTTGGGGTGAGGTGGGCGGCTTGAAAGATGTCTTCCACGATGATGGCGGGTAGTAGACTTTTAAAGTCTTACCCGTTCTGGGGTCGTAGGATTATGGTTAGGAATTCGGCGGAGGATTTCTTGTTACCATAAATGCTGACCTAGAAGTTGTCAGGCATAATGGAGCTGGTAGTGGCGTCCCAAGACTTTTACTTTACGGCATAGGCGATCAAGGAGCGATGCTTGGTAGGAGCAGGCGCAGCAGCGCGGCGCCGTTAAGACGGTGGCCCGCAGGCGCTGTGATCGCTCGTCGTCGGACCCGTGCTCCTACCGGCGGTTGCTAGGGTTAGCAGGACGTGGCCTGATGGGACGGACATTTCCGAAAGGATGGACTCACGGTTGGCTGAGACCCCGCGGGAGCGGTCCCTGCATGTCGGCGACTTGGAATCAATGTGTTTCGGTGTCCCGTAGTCGGTTTGAGCTCAAAATGCAAGTGGTGGAAAGTTGCTGCCCGAAACGCTCATTTGGGAGAGAATGAGCGTTCGGTTATGCCCACATTATTTTTATGGTAAAAAAAAAAAACTGTAAATGTTTTTTTTTTTTTTCTTCTTTGGGACATTTTGTACTGATTTGTTCAACTTCAGTGCATATGATCAAATACTTTGGCGCATATTTTTTTGTTTGCGCATTCCTTTTTATTGCGATTATTTTTGTTCCGAACATAATTTTTATGAGTAGAGCGGTGTATATTTCCTTTCTTCAATGCACGGGGAGTCCAGTGATTCCAAAGATATATCCTCTTCGTCCGTTAAAAATGAAAAGGGAGCCGTTCAAGTTTTGCCAAACTTGGCACGGTTTCAAAGACGATTCATTTATTAACCTTCGTACGAGCCCGAACTACCGAACTAGTAAAAATTGCGACTAAAATAATAGTAATAATAAAAAAAAGGCCCGGAACAGACGGGACATCAGCCAAAACCTGTATCAGTGCCGCCTTTTGAGTCCCGTTGCGATACCAAGTTCTGTGGACCGAAGTCCGGAAAGTCTCGTCTGCTTCCCGGGAAAGTCTGGCAGCTGCGCGTTCGTTGCTCCAATTTCCGACGAAGTGCTGGACATTGCACTGTCAAGGAAAACGGCCCGCCGCGTTGGCTACTGCTGCTCACGGCTGATCCCCGTCACTTCCCTTTCGCCCTCCCCTCTCCTACGCGCGCTAGAGCTAGAGCAGGTATACTCCGTTTGCCATTACGATGGACCGCAGGGAAGGCTACGAGTGGCTCCAGTCAATCCAGCTCTGCGAATGTATATCACATGAGTGTACCCGTCCCCCGCGTCACGCGATCAGGGTTCGATGTCTCGTAGCGGGGGTGCCGAGCGTGTTAGCGCAACGCGATTTGGAGCAGGTGGAACGAAAACGCCCGCTGCAGAATCCACGCATCCTTGGTTCAATCCCCACCTCTGCCCGTTTCGACCAAGACGAGCATCGTACCTGCGTAAAGTTTTGTATCCCTACACTCTCTCTCTCTCTCTCTCTCTCTCTCTCTATATATATATATATATATATATATATATATATATATGTATGTGTGTGTGTGGCCTAAAAGAGCACCCTCAAAAGTTCTTTAAAGGGATACTTCAACGAAATTTGAAATATTCCCGTCGTTTTCAAAAATAGGTTGAATATGATCCACAATATCCGTAAATGACAATCGCACGTTTGTATTTTGAGCCTGGTGGCTGTATTTTTCGTTATAAACGGCCCACTTTGGCAAGCGCTCGGAGAAGGTCCAGCGGAGACCACGTGACATCCAACGCAATCGTGACGTAGGTCGTCTCGGGACGAGCAAAGCCACGGCGAGGCTGACGTCGAGAGGATGGCCTAGTCGTTCCAGCCTCCGAAGCGGCTGCTTTTTTACGAATTTTGAGTGACGGGTTAATCTTCTATAATCTTGTAGGGGGACAATAGCGACTTCTGCGACACACAAAAGGCATTCTCGGGAAGACGGGAGTTCCTCCTTCCCCTCTTCTCTCGTCGTGGCCGGAGGTGAGACACTCACCGTCACTAGCTGTCAAGGTTCCTAGACGGGCATTACAAACGAGGCGTTAGCGACATCCACCATGGTGCTCTTTGCTAATCGTTTAATTCGTTTTAAAATTCCCTTTCAAGACTTTTTTTAACAAGATATTGGTATGTTCGATGTGATACTGCTCCTTTGAACACATAGAGACCAAAAAATGAGCGCCGAAATTTCGTTGTAGTATCCCTTTAAGCACCCCACTAAAAGTGATCTTCGTGATAAACCTATTTTTGATGCGAAACAGTTCTTCACCGCCCAGTTACCTTTCAAGTGCGCCAGGGGCGATAGTGCTTGAGGCGAAATCTAGAGAGCCTGTAATCACAGTGTGTTCAACAGCTGGATCGCTCGTCTTTGGTCAATCGTTATCACGTGGTTTATTGACGCCATGTTGAGTCCACTTTTTTCTGTGGCTCTTGGGAGGTTGTCGTTAAAGTCTGTAGAGGAGCCAATGTTGGCTCGGACGGCTCGGTCCAGCCAGCCAGCCAAACAGCCAGCGATAGCCTTGTGACCAAACGCTTTCATGTTTTCAGTTGCACCATCCCTAACCATATAGCAGAGGTGGCCAAGCTGCGGCTCTCCGCGTGTTAAAGTGCGGCTCGCGGCTCCCCCCTCCCGCTCTTCCCCTCTCCCGCCTCTGTCCCGGTCACACGAGCACTTCCCCAAAAAGAGAAATGGAACGCGTTTTGAATCGAAAGACAAGTTGCGGTTCGGTAGTCGTGTGCTACTGCTACTTTACGTACAGTTGGACTGCTTTTGACTCGGATAGTTCGAGTTACGTTTATTGCTCTGTACAAAAGTCTGCCCCCCCCCCCCCCCCCCCCCCCCCCGGCGGCTCTTAGAAGTTTCGTGGTTTTGTTTGCGGCTCCCAGGCCGGGTCAGCCTGGCCACCCCTGCCATATAGGATCTCTAGCGAAACCGTAAGAGTTCTTCGGGTATCGAGGAACCTTTCAAGAACGGATTCTTTAGAGTGACTGCGTGATGCACGTTAAAGACCAGAGGCTAGCGGTGGTACTACACTGGCTAAATTTATCATCTACAGCGTAAACCAGTGTCGCCGCACCTTCAAAGGCCGACCTTACACTGTCTAAACAAAGACGTCATTTTTTTTAGCATCGATTCACACGTAGTTGCGTATCACTGCTCTGCGTAATGCACGTTAATCAAAGACCCCAGGCTAGCTGCGGTATTATGGTATGGCTCTCATCCACAGCGCAGACACTAGAGGCCCATTGAGGTTGACGAACGTCCCGCTGTCTAAACAAACACACGACACTATTATGTATGTCTCGTAGCCTCCGCTGCGGGCCGTCGTGAGGTGGAGTGAGCGCGAAAGGAGGAGGGGGAGACGTTCGCTGTCCTTCCAGTGCCAGCCACTGGAAAAAAGGTGCAAAAAAGAGAAACGGCGACTCCCTCAGCGCGGCCCATCTTTTCGCCAGATCTTTCTCCTTCGAACTGCAGATGGACGGAGGCCGACACTCCGTGTGTACGCGGACAGCTTTCTCGATGCGTGACTCGTTTCTTTTTTTTTTTTTTTTCGGCTGCCCTGATTTGAAGAGCGCGTCCGTGTCGCGTTTGAGCGCGTTCGCGTGCCTGGGTGCGCGCTCTGTTTGCGAGACGTCGGACCAGTGCCACGTAGAAGACAAGGCCTTTCCCCGCCAAACGTCATCATCGGTGGAGCGCCGCCTAGCTCGCGTCGGAGCGCAAGTTCCTGCGCTTCTTTTGCTGGGGGTTGTGGTGACGTCAGAACGCCGAGCTCTGATTGGCTCGGATTGAAGGATAGTGGGTAGACCTCAAAGCAAGCTTCCTCGACCCACTATCCTTCAAGCAGAGTCAATCGGAGCTCGGCGTCTTCTTGACGTCACCGCAACCCTCGCAAAAGAAGCAGACGTACTTGCGCTCCGTATAGCACGCGGTGACGCCAACACTACAATGCCTGAGACGCGTCTCCGACTAGTGTCTTCATGCTTCCAAAGTGGTCTTGAAGGGGCCACAAGACGTCGCAGAAACCGCGTGTTAAACTGTCGGAAGTCGTGATCCTGGTGATTTGTCTTCGAGGTTCCGGCAAAAAGCACGACCAAACGCGAGTGTCGCCTTCGTCGCGGAGTCCCAACTCTTGGCTGACGAAGATTTCGTGGACTGTCAAGCTTTGGAGAGCGATCTGCAACGGAACAGGCGTCTGCTACATTCGCTACCGTTGCTGTGCCACTGGCAGGATCGCGGCCGGCGACAACATGGCAACGTGGCACTTCTGTGACGTCATCGGGTGGAAATCGAGGGACCACTTTTTTTAGGACGCGGTGAACACACTAGTTGGAGACGCGTTCTATGGGCCTGTATCTCTCGGCCAGGGGACGTTGTAGCGTCCACGAGACGCGACAACGAGAGAGGTGCCTCTGCTAGCGTCCGTGAGACGCGATCGTTTAATGCTGACGTAAGGCGGCGTCCTAGCGTGACCGCATCATGCACGATCGACAGGCGTAAACTAGCGTCTCTCAGCGTCCCTCGGCGTCTGTCTATGGTCACCGACGGAGCGTTTGAAAGAACGCGACGCGACACACGACGGAAACGCGACCTAAAAATATTTGATTTTGCTCGCCAGGGGCGCTGTTTGAGACTTGAAGGCTACATGGTCAATAGCCAAGACGCACCCGTCTGCCGCTATGTGGCGACTTTTGTCTAGCGTGAGCGTGTTTGCCGCTTGGGAGGCGGGTCGGGGGTCTACTCACGATGACGTCATGAGCAGGCCTTGTCTTCTAGGTGGTGGTGGTCGGACGGCGATGGCATCGTCGTCGCTCTGTTGGGCCGGTCGTCGTTTGATCGATGATTTGCGCTGATTGCCCTCCTTTTGGGTTTGTGCGAGGGTGTTTTCTGTCAAGATTCTCGGGGCGGTGTGTGCTCTGCGTGGCGTCCATTTTCCTGGTTTGTGGCGGCGGCGTCGGGCGCGTGCGCTTTGATTTGGGAGTCGTGCTGGGTGGGAGTGCTGGACGGCTGCGTTTTCTCGCTGGCTTTCTTGCCTCTTTTGTCTCGTTTAAGCGAGATCTGACCGTGATCTAGATTCGTTTTCTTTTTGTTGTTGTTTTTGTACAGAATTGCTCCCTGTCTTTGTCGTCGTATGCATGGCTGTTTGCCGGTTTTGTTTTCCTGTTCTTATGTTTTTCCTGTCCCGTACGCATCGCGAGCTACATTTCTACCGTTTCGAAATCTTGTCTGCCATATAACTATATACCCAAAAGCCGCGGTCCCACTGATTGTGCATCACACAAGACATACAGTATTCGCTGCAGACACGGTGGCAGAACTGTCTGGGGACACTCTTCAAAGCATGTTGGAAGCACGTTGACTTCATACATGCTTCGACCATGTCCGCAGAGAGTTATTTTGTATGACCAATGTGACCGTCATACAAGGAACGCCCCAGACACTGTCTGCACACTGTCGTCTTTTGTGTGTTATGTTTGCAATGTAACCGCGGCTTGGGAAGCAATAGGGCATGTCGTTAATGTTGCTGTACGCGAACGTCGTGATTTGTTTGGCTCGATAGGACTGATTCGTCATATTGTGCGGGATTCGGTGTGCATGACCCCATACCGACTTTGCCCGCACTTGAAACAAAAGCTAACCGATTGATTGCCGTTATTTTATCTCATCCTATCTCGTACGTACGTAAGCCTTTCCGAGACCTCGAGCAGGCGCGAATGAATATTTAATCATAAACAGTAAAAAATAAAAACAAAAAAATATAAGTTGTGCTTTGGTCATTCTGGAAAGAATCGTGAACTGTAGAATACGCTTTTGGGTCGGTGAATCTCGGTGGAATCGTTGATGTACTGCAGACCGGGCTACTTTCGGCGAGAGCGCCTTTGGTTGTCGTACAGTTATTATAATGTACGCTAGAGGTTCAGATGGCGCTAGTGTTCCGTGGCAAATTGAACCAGACAGCAACCAGTCGAAAATTGACTTCCGGTAATGCATATCTATGGGGGAAAATGAGTGCATGTTCTCCTTGCGCTGGATTATAAGAGCAAATATCCGGAATAATTCGTAAGTACTAGGTATTCCTTGGAAACGTTTTCGGTCTGGTAGACGAAGTAATTGGTCAATTACGGTGGTTTTCTTTCAAATTCTTTGCATTATAAAACGGTGCTAAAACGGCTTTGTACATATATTTATGTGCACTGTCGGGCACTGTTAGCGCGAACACGACGTCGGCTTTTTTCAGCATGGGGGATATACGTGCCAAACGAACGAAGGACATCTGGAAAACTAAGAGAGACGACAAGAACTACGGAGTAACACTAGATCAGTAACTCGATGTGCATGTACGATCAAAATAAATTGAAGGCCACGTACTATAGTCCGATTTTCACCGCTTTATTCTTTCTGCTCTTTGCGAAGATGCTTCTTCTACGTTCGAAACATCATCTGCACGCTCGAAATATTTGAAAGTGCCTCATAAAAGCTGTCCGGCATAGAAAATATTAAAAAGGAACACCTTTCATAGCCCACGTACTTTATTATGTACGTTTTGAATGTTTTAACCGCTCGTTAAGATGCAAGACGGAGTCACTTTCATATAGTGACAAGACTGGCGTATTAGCAATGTATAAACGTCACCGGAATGCTGGCTAGCCTTGAACACGCTCTATATTCCTTTCTAATGTTATTTTGTTTTGAATCGTCGCTCGTTTTTACACACCTGCGGTGGAACAGAGGTTTGGGCCTGAAACTTAGCGAAGTTAAACATCCTTCACTGATGAAGAAAAATGCGCTAACTAAAGCAATCGCATTTTCGCAATGTTAATCAAGGTACATGCTATTCGGTACGACCCAAATGACGAAAGCGTTTCATGTTATTTTCCGGCGAAGGTACAAAATGCACGCGTGTTTTCCCATAGGAATGCGCAGGAGCCCCGCGAAAGTAGACTGGTTGCTGTCTGCTTCAATTTGCCTCCCGGCAGTCGCATAGACACCAGCGCCTGTTGAACCTCTAGCGCACATTATAATATCTCTATGGGTTGTCGCTGTGATCAGGTCATCCTTCACGTCAGGACAATGGGTAGTGAGGTGCAACTAGAGTTCCTCGATATGCTCCCCAGAAGGGGGAGCGTACTACGGTTGCATATAACTCTAGGTGCCACCTGCGAGGGAGCCCTCTTGCGGCGGTATCCACCAAGGTTCGAGATGTTCAAAATCAAGGGAATTCACTGAGTTGACCGGGTGAGACATTATTCGCAAAAATTAGCAGGCGGTAAGTTGTGTTGATCGCTTTTTTTTTACGCCGGTCTCTTTTTCCTATTACATAAAGCTATAACGTGTTCTTCGTTAAAAGACTGCTCAATTGGCGCTCTCAAAAGTGCACGCCATCATCAGAAGTGACTTGGAGACGCATCAAGAATCCGTCTGGGTTGAGATACCGCCCGGTGACGGGTTCAGCTTTATGTTTGGAATATATTATTCCTCCCCCCCCCCCCCCCCCCCTGTTTCAGGTAGTGCTCACTTCGTGGACCACTTCAATTTTCTTGAAAATGAAATTGGCGTGGCCAAATGTCTCGTGCAGCTATACGGGGATTTTAATCTCGAAAGTTGGCTGGATTTCCGGTTTCATTAACGACAAAAACTCACGCACGCGACAAAAAAAAAAAAAAAAAAATCGTTTTGTTTGTTTAACTTATAGATGTCAACAATTTTACGCAATGCAATATGTTCGCGAAACTGTTCCGGTAATATTTTGGATCTGGTTTTATCTAACGTTTCTCTTTCGGAAGCGACTCGTGTGGACGACCCGCTGGTCACTGCTGACGCTTATCACCCTCCACGTACAGTCTCGTTTTTTTCTGTTTTTACGATCAAGGGTCTCGTCTGGTGCACCGCGGTACGCATACAGCGCTGGCGATTAATTGGGTTTATACAAATATTTCGAGCAGTATCATTGGACTGATGTCTTACAATACTCTGATATAGATTTCATGGTGGATAGTTTCACAGCAGCGGTAGTAAATGATGCCATGAATTTGTTCGTTCCTTAGTGCCCCAACCGTCCCAAGAAGTACCCTAAGTGGTTTTGCAAAGATTTGCGATATCAAGATTAAAATTACATTATCACAGATTATATAAAAAAACGCGGGTAGGCTTATGGTATGAAAAATGTAGCATATGTCGAGTTCTACCAAAAGAGCTGCTCGCTAGCGCGACCAGTATCATGGAGCGTAACCTAAGTAAACGAACCAAAAGAATTCGGGCGCTATGTAAAAAAGCACACCACGAAAGCGTACAGCAATATAACGCTGCGCAACGGGTAAAGTATCGAAACGTCCCCAAAATCTGTTTGTGAGTTGTTTTCGCATCATTTCAGCTCCTGCTTTTTCAATGTCGCAACTCCTTCCCCGTGAAATGTTACAATACTTTCGATGATTATTTACCGTTTACTAGCTAACCCATCGTCATCGCTAAACCCCCCTTTTCCCTGCCCCATGCCACATGAGGCCCAATAGGCCAGGGTATGGTTCGCATAATAAACATTTAAATCAATCGATCTAGTATTACGGTTCATGAAGATTTTTAGCTATTCGAAAGCTGAATTCTAAGCTATCCACAGGCTCAGTTGGTATTCCAAACTTTATTGTAAAAGGATGTGGGGAATGCTTTGCTCCTGTTCTTGAAAAAGTGTTCAACTTATCGATACAGGGGGGTATCTTTCCAGATAAATGGAAATATTCGATAGTCGTCCCGATTTTGAAGTCAGGTGATGCTTCTGATGTTAGTGATTATCGCCCAGTATCTCTTCTCAATGCATTTTCAAATGTGTTTGAGAAGGTGGTGTACAATCATTTATATAACTGTTTTAAAAAAGTTTGTTACTGTACAGCACGTTTTTGTCACAGGCAGATTCGTTGAGACTAATTTGTGCATTTTAATTTTGCTTTACCAGTTTTTCAGTCTCGGGGTCAAGTGAACGCAATATATCTGTATATGTCCAGGGTCTTTGGTAAAGTCAGTTATGAGCTGTTACTGCTGAAACTCGGGGACAATACCTGGTTTAGGAGTTATCTTCATAAAGGACAGAACTGTGTAAGGGTATCTGGCTTCTTGTCTCGTCCTTTCATTTCCATGTCAGGAGTGCCTCGGGGCTCGAACCTTGGACCTTCGTTGCTTCTTGTTCTTGTGAATGATTTGGCGTCGTTCGTAAGACACTCTGAAGTACTTATGTTTGCAAATGACGTGAAGTTGTTTCGGCAGGTCACCTTCATCACTGTGTGCATTTTGCTGCAGGACGATCTTTGTTCAGTGCTTGAATGGTGCACTTCTAACAATATTTTTTTTAATCCCCGCAAAACAAAAGCCATGTTCATGTCTAGAAAGCGCAGGAATTTATCGTATGTATACGTTGTAGAACATTAAACGTATGTATACGTTCTAGAAAATGAAACAATCAGTCGGACCACGCAGATACGGAACCTAGGTGTTCTTGTGGATGACCACCTCTTTTTCCTTTCTCATGTAAACTCCATTATTAGCCGGTCTTTACGAATGCTGGGAATAATGTCTCGGTGAACTAGAGAATTCAGCTGTGATCACTGTCTTTTGAGACTATTCAGTACCCATGTGCGTTCCAAACTAGGATTTGCATCTGTGGTGTGGAACTCCATCTCTATATCAGCGAGTGAAAGTATAGAACGGCAGATATTTTGGTAGAAATGTTTTGTTTTTTAATAGAAATCAATTTTAGCCATACTAACATCGTGCACGTGATGTAAAAGGAGGTCTGTTCGGGATGTTCAGTTTTTACATAGGTTAATTCATAATGCGATAGACAGCCCTGCTCTCCTTACTTCTGTTCACCTTCGCATTCCTCTTAGAACGAACTCTAGAAATATGATAATATTTTGGCCCAGATCTCATTCGAGAGGCATCACCGGGTTCGCGCATCTAACATGTTCTAAACACCTAATGTACTGACATCGATATTTTTAGTACAAACTTGTCGTTTGGGGAACGATCATTTTTATGCACGTCTTAACTGGTACGGTGATATTTTATATACACGAATTTGGGGGGGGGGGGGGGGGGGGGGGGCAGTTTGAGCTCCAAGAGTTTATGCGTGTTATTTCTTGTGTATTTCGAAAGTGTGTGCTTAGCCCAGTAGGCTTTCGAGCTGTTGGTTAATTAGCGCAAGGAAAAAAAATAAAGATTGATTGATAGATAGGCTGGCTGACTGACTGAATCACCGATTGATTGATTGATTGATTGATTGATTGATTGATTAATTGATTGATCTAATTCTAGTAGCTGCTGCGCTAATTATCCGAGTCCGCCATTGCTTGGGCACGTACTCTGAGCACGTATTGGACAGTTCGGTAAAGACTCGGATGCAATCACGCGTGCCCAAAAAATGTTGCTTCATCTGGTTTTTAAAATTGTGTATTGGGAAGAATGCGCAACTGACACTTTAGCGTCCGATCAAGTATTCGTGGGTCGGTGACCTTTATTTAATCAACGTCTAATTTGTGGCATTAAACGCCGCAAACCTCGCGGTAACAGCTCGCGGTCGATTTTTGGGACCGCCCGAAGGTCGGGTCGCGAACCCTTCTCCGGCAATCTATTATTGTATTTTTTTTTGTCGTTGCTAGGGCGAATGAATAAATAAATGGCTCCGGATTTGGGACGGAATGATTGTCGAAACGTTTTTCTTTCTTTCTTTTTTTTTTTTTTTCCCCGGGAGCTTGTTTTGGTAAAGGGAGATCGGAAATAAATGGTGAGCCCCACTGGGAAATGATTTCCTTCTTGTAATACAGAGATGGCATCGTTCGTTTCCGGTGCTGCTTTAAACAACGGGAACTCAGAAAAAAAAAAAAAAAAAGATTTTTATTTATTTTTTTTTTTAGGTACAGGTTTTTGCTTCCAAGTTACGCAAGTTGAGGTATGATTTTCCTCGAAGCGTAAGTTAAATATACTTCTTGTTTACAACCTAGAAAAAAAGAAAAAAAAAGGAAAAGAAAACGTGTTTAAACTTTATTTTTTACTGTTTAGGAAACTATCGGACCACTTTTTTTGTTGTTGTTACCATCGTTATTACTCGTAGATATTGTTGCGTATTACTTTTTTTTACCTGAAATGTTATTCGGCATTTGGTGAAGCCTGGATAAAAGCGCGGCCGCCAGCCCCGATACTGATTGGTTCACAAATGGGAGAGAAGGAGTGAGGTGCTCAACGATGATTGGTTAACGGGGAGGTCATCTGACCAGAGGTGTAGGCGAGGAGGAGCGAGGTCGGCGAAGAGGAACTCGACTACCTGTGCGCACAGAGGGAGAGGAGCTCGAAAGGTATGGAAGGCTCTGGAAAATCGTCAGGTTCATCGGCCCGATTAGCGGTAGTATATCGCTTCGTTCTAGGAGCAACTATCGAGTGTACACGAGGTACGCGTTAAATTGTCTGATGAAGAGCGCCGTGAACGTAGGCGTTTGGAAAATACGATTATCGCTAAGCGTTTGTGATGCTAGAACTAACGTATGCAACACCTAGCAATTCGCCATATATATATATATATATTTTTTTTTTCTTTAGGAGGGGTTCCAATGTCCTTTCAATCCGTTTTTTTTTTCTTTTTATCTCGGCTGTTTTTTTTTTTTTGCGTTGGGAAGCAGTTGCGTTGATATTAGTGTCCATACCAGCTAAATATTCGAAGGAGCACTTCTAAAACCTTTCTTAATCTATTAGTAAAGTGGAAGGCGCGCGGCTGCACGCGTAGATTTGAAGACCTACCGGAATGTTCGCGCCACCGGCTTTGCTCCGTGTGACGTCGCCGTCTATTTCGAATAGGCTGCGATGGGATTGTGGAGTGTTGTGTCCCACAGCTGCGCCGAATTACGCTGCTACATCCTGCTACATTTAATGAAAATGTGGACGATCCGTGCAAACAATTTCTCGATGGGAAAAAAAAAAATATCTGGGCAGTTTACGCTCCATTATACTGCCAAATCCCCCCCCCCCCCCCCCCCCCCCCCCCGGTTTGTTACGATAAGCCGGTAAGAATTTCCAAAACCTTCGATAATTACTTGGAATAACGCGCTGTTCGATCTCGTTTTAGTATCGAATATTAGCGGCACTCCTAAGTTGCGCATTATTTATGGTTCGTGGTCTGTTCCGGCGGGTTAGTTCCGTAGACTGGGCTTCTCACCGCGCGCTGGTGCGCTGCGGAAAAGCGACTCCTGCGGAGTAGACAGCGCGATCTTTCATATCTCGCTTCTGCCTGCTTTGAGAAACAGCGCTTGCTTCCGAGCGACATGCTGCGCTTATACGCGTCGCGGGAACTGGAAAAATAATATATAGAGATATTGATGATTGCTCTTGTGACAACTCTACCTTAAAGTAAAATATTCAAACTTTAACCGCGGCTCGAATGCAAATATACGTATGTGATGAACTGCGTGGCCTTGTTCAGTTCCACGTGTCATTTGTTGCAACTTTTTTTTTTATATATCGAGCGTTAAGAAATGACGTTTGAATGTAGCGAAAATTATTTCTAAGTAACCTTCTTTATTTCTCGAATAACTGATAAATAGAAATAAAAAAAGAGACATTGGCTGACGCTATAGCAGCGCTGGCTGCTCCTGTGAACTTGAGTGATTAGTTTTTATTTCCTCGAGCGTTCACAGTTGTCACATAAACATGAACACTTCGACGTATCAAAGTGAACTATTTACATTATGTATTGCCCGGCTACATAGGTCTCATATTTATGTTAATTTTTTACGTTTTTTTTTATTATTCTTTAACTGTTCATATGTTCCAAGGCACAGTAAATAAAGTTTATATTAAAACTAAATGTGCGTTTTAATTAACGTCTAAACGATAGTCAACACGCTAATTTTGTGTCAGCATAAAATAGGATGCGTAAAATTATATTGGTGCGTATAAATGAAATTACAAAAGCTTCGTTTTTAGCTCAATTAATAGATACACATTTCTATTGCAACCTTCAGAGCTTAGCAAAGCACCCATACTTGCACTCAAAATTATTGTACGGGTGATTGCATCTCGAATCGTGCAAGAAAAAATGATGGGTACTCAAAACATTTAGGAAAAGAAATATACGTTGGTGGAAAATGCGTGACTAGAACAAAACTGGAAATTAAAACTACGGAAATGTATTTTTGTTGTTGTTGTTCTTGAGTTTTGAACTTTGAAAGGGCAGAAGGTAGGTCTTGCGATTTTTTTTGCAGTTTTCGCTAGTGACGCATTTTGTAGTCCCGCAACGATTAGATTATATTTTTTTTAAACTTTGATAACTTTTTTTACTGCTTTATTACTTTATTTATATAGAAGAGTTAAAGTTCACTAGAAGTGTGTTTTTTTTATTTTAAAAAATAAAAAAAAAAATTTGCGAATTCTTGTGATTGGATACGAGTTCTCGCCGAATGCTGACGTCACACTCGTATCTAATACGATCCGCGCCGAGTTCACGCCGACCGCCGACGCGGCCTTCGTAACCAATACAGGCTGAGTGTGCGTGTCCAAACAAGGGCGAACTCGGGTCATTGGCGAACCAGCCACATGGGCAGAGGAGCTTCGGAGATGAGCATTGGTAGATTGCCTTACCGGCAGCTCGGAGCACCTTTTTGTTATTTCAGCCTCGTGTTTGGGGGAAGTATTCAACATTTTCTGATCCACGATCCAATAACATCCCCGCTTCGGATGACGAAAAGAAATTTGGCTCGACGCCGGTCCTATACGCGCTGATTGATTTCCAAGGTGACCTCGTTATCTCTTCAATTATCCGGTCTTGCGAAGGGTAATGGTACCGCGAATATGCTGAGATTTTTTTATTATTATTTTATTATCTTTACGCGTGGCTCCTAGACAGTTTTATCGAAGAGGAAGAGTGTGCGAGATCCAAACAAATAAAGCGCGAATGCGACGAGAGAAAACCAATGTACGTGGTCGGGACATTCCAAAAACTTGTACGTGCAGGGACAATGAAGGAAAGGAGTACAATGTGTTCCGTAAAGGTAAGCGAAGTTCCGCGGTGTCCCCGATAGTGACGATGAAGAAGGGTTGGCTGGTCGTTGGTCAACGGGCATCGATGGATTATTGTTTTAGCAGTGACTTTAGTTATAGGCTCGTAAATACGCCGTGTTTCCTGGTGTCGGTAGTGATTCATGTGCCTAAAAACGCAAGAGGCCAACGCAATGAAGGGGTAATTGCGTACGCAGACCAGCTTCCTTGTATCTAACATCCTGAAGGAAGCATATTAACTATTCTTTAATACGGTTCTGCTCGAGACAAGTTAATATGGACCCGTTAATATAGACATCCTGCTATGTCGACAAATATTTTCGGGCCGAACTGGGTGAATGCGTGCAGTTTTGTAGTATGTACTACTCACATTATTGATTATATTTCAATTAAATGGTTGTTTACTTATTTATTTATTTTATTTAGGGACGGGGGGGGGGGGGGGGGGCTGGATGTCGTACTCTGCGTGAGCAGAAGTTCTGAGCTTGGGCAGTACGGCGCCCAAGCTCCACGTCAGAACGCTGAGCTCTGATTGGAACGATTAGGTGATGGACCTAACGTTAGCTGCCTTTGTCTGCACTGCACTCGTTGAACGCGTTCGAATGCAAACGCCGGACGCCAGCGTTTCGCTTTCTAACGTGATCGACGAGTGCAGTGGAGAAATAGGCTGATCGCTCTCGGTCTCCACTAACATAGCCTCCTCTACACTCTCAAAGCCTGGCAGTTCGAGGACGGAGCCATAGAGTGCCAGCGTCGCAAATTTGGAGCGCGAGGATCTGCAGAGAGCATTTCTCGGGGAATCTGGACGTCAGCGCACAGTTTAGGCAGCGGCGAGGACCGGAAACATGGTTTTCAAACCCTGCGAGAAAAGAAGCAGTAGCGCGAGGAACGCGAGGAGCACGAACGGACATTCCATCGCTCGGGAGAAGTGTGTTTCGGCGTCTCGCCGCAGCGGGGCGCCCGTCACGTGGCTCTCCTCTCATTCGTTGTCTGCCGCTCTACCTTTTCAATAGACCTATTAGCCCCGTGCGCGACCGAAAGCGTCGCTGTGGTCGGCCTTCCACGATTGGCCGAACGCTGACTATGACGTTGGAAAGAGGATTTATCATCGACGGAAGTAAGAGAAATGAAAGAACTTTAATTTTGACGGTGTTGGCAGTGTTCCTTTGAGAGCGCAATGATTTCAAGCTTCCATCATGTCCTTTACAAACACCATCGAACTTGTTGTTTGCAAGGTAATGACGTCACAAGGGGGAACCACAGGAGGGCGCCACCAAAACATCTCGCCGCTAATTGCTAAATTACCCAAGCATCAAGGAGAATGCAGGGATTGGTGTTCCACGCGCCACACGCGCACGCCTTCGTCGTATAAAAGATTCGAAGTAAATAACCAAATTAAAGCGTTGAGGAACGCGCGTGCAAGATGCCATTTCTTTTAGGTATTTGCTTTAGAAAAGTTACTACTGCTGAGGCCAGCACGTGCGGCGCATGGAACATTAATCCCTGCATTTTTCTTGCTGCTTGAGTAATTTAGCATAGGTCTATTTCGGCGGCCACGTCTCGTCGCGATCTGCCAGGCTTTGTCAGTATAGAGGAGGCTATGCCACTAATTGTTCCAATCAGAACTGGCGCTCTGATGTCCCTGCGCTTTCTCGTTTCCTCCTCTCTCTCTCACTTTCCCGGAGCATTACCGAGACAGGCCTAAAGTGGAACGGGACTCAAAGTTCTGAAAGATCTTCAGCACAGCCGAACATCTTCCTCTCTCTCTCTCCGCTGTCATCAAACGGGAGAGAGAAAAAATCCTACAGCTTCAGCTTTTTGCGTCGGCGACAGCGTTTCAAAACCGTCTCGAACTTTCCTTTCTCGTTAAAGAGAAACCGGACTGGAACGTGGTTCGACGACGCTTTTGGGCCGAAGCAATACCACCTAGAAGACAAGGCCTGCGCCTGACGTCATCGTTAGTGAACCGCCTGACCCGCCCCAAGTGGCAAGTACGCCGCGTGTCAGCGTCGCGTTCGTTGTGAAACACTGCCAAACGCGCGGGCGACGATGTACGCGAGGTAGGCGCGGTGCTACGTGAATCAACCAGTGATGACGTCTGCGGGGAGAAAGGCTCCGGCCTTGCCTTCTCCTAGGCGGTATTGTCCGAAGTCGCAGCTCGACGCGCGGGGAATGGGCGTTTTGACATCCATAACGGCGATGGGCCTTGCTCCAAAGCGGTCTTCCTCCCATTTCCCCGTCTTCCCCTCCACGTGTCACTTTTGGAGCTCTGTCCGCAAACACGATTTGTTTGCGTGCCAGTCGGAACGAGCGCGCGCGCCGATTTTCCTTTTCGTGTTGGTGCCAGAACGTCTCCGAGCGTTTTACTTGATAAAGCCGTGTTCGCCGAGATCTGTCTCGCGCGATTTGGAGGAGGAACCCGCTTCCCCGCCCAAGTGTTCCGGACGTCGTGAAGAATCGATTATGCGCGTCACTGGTCTGGAGACGGCTTGACTTCATGTGGCTCGTGCGTTTGATTTATTCGCTCGACGAATGCGCTGTTTGCAGTCACTGACGGTTCAAAAACGTGCGCAAAGCGCCTTTTTTTTTTTAGATTTTACTTTTAATTTTTTGCGTAGACTCCGACTTCTTTGCTGTAATTGTTGTTGCACGAAAATCCGGCGCTTAGAATTGCTGTATGAAGTTAACTGGATGCTTTCATGCGACTTGATGGGCCGCATTTTTTCCCCGTCTACTAAGTGGTTAGGATTGTTCCTCGTCAGATTACCAGCGCGACGGCTTTTACGTTCAAAGTCGTGCCTGCAGTGGTGCTCCGTGTTTCCTAGTATAGCACCGCTTGAGCCGGCGCAGTACCTTATGATACCAGTTTGAGTTCGCCAATGGCCGATTCCTTCTTCAGTCGATGCAATTCGGGAATGACAACGTAATGTATGGGTGTGCAGAAATAGGAAGCCTAAAGCGGTCGAAGCGCGAGGTTGGTGGTTTAGATGGCTTTTCCGCTCAGAGAGTGGTTGGGTCGGTTGCTCGAGTTCGCGTTCTGGGAGCAAGCATCTATCCTTGTATTGGCGTAATTAAAAAAAAGGAAAAGAAAAAGGAGAAACATCCGTTTGGTCTTCGGAAAGCATTTGGCACTGTGAAACTCTGCATGGGTCCCTGAGTTTCTTCGTGTATCAATTTGACTCTCCGATTTTATGATTGAAATTAGAATTAAATAGGAGACACTGAAATTAAACTGTATCTTTCGAGATAAACCAGCACCTGAAGTGTTCTCCACCGAGGTATGGATGATGATAAGCTACAAGGCGCAACGGCCGAAGCCATCCAAAACCGAAATCCAAATTTGGCGTTCGTGTTTATACAGCGCATAAGGTCGGTCTGCCTTTGAGGTGTGGCGACACTGGTTTAAGTTGTAGATGAGAACTTTAGCCACTGCAGTACGACTGCTAGCTTGTAAACGCTTTTTCGTCCTCCACAGATGTTTAAACAGTTCGCGACGGAGCAAAGCGACATTGCATTAGCTTCCTAACACCGAATCCAGTGCCGAGGAAATTGCACTTTTGAATCATGACGATCGGCAGTTGCGTCTGCTCCGTTCTAAGCAGAGCTTTTACATGTTTGGCGGGAGTCGCCACTCCGCTACGTTGCTGCGCGTTCGGTTCTTTCGGGAGGGTCACCTGGTTTGGGGTTTAGGGAATGACGAAATGTCAAATCATCTTCTACGTTCGATATACGTAACGCTATTACATCGAGGCAAAACACGACGTCTTTACGCGTGTACCGCAACGGACTCTTCTACGAGCCACGCTAGCCAGTCCGGCGGCACTCCACGCTCGTGCCACGTGACCTGAGGCTCCGCACGTCGTTCCGCGCCCACCCGGGAAGGTCACGTGCCACGCTCCGAGCTGTGGAATTGGCTCCGCGGTGTCTCACGTAAAGCGTCCGTTGCGGTGCGTCGTGTATCGCGAAGCGCCGTGTACGTACCGTCAGCGCTGCCCTGATTGGAAGGAAAGCCCAGCGTGGACGTGATTTGAACCACTTTCGGACGTGGCCGGCTCCCTCATGATTTGACGCGGGCTCTGCCGGTCCTGATTCGATTCTTCAATAAAGCGCCAAATTGGATGTCGGATCCGATTCCGCACTTCCGCTTTATCTCTTCCTCGCGCCCGATAGTGCCTCCCCGCTCCCCAGTTTCGACTGCTTTCTTTGCGCTGCGTGTCGGCCTCCTATAGGTCAAGGCCTCGTATCTGGATTCGCTACGTCACCTATTGAGGGCCGGCGCGGGTCACGAATCGGACGCTGTGTCGGCGTTTGGCCGTGACTCGTGTTCGGTCAGTGAATGGTGACGCGGTGCTCGCGCCCAATACGCAACCCGCGCTGGCCCTGAGTACGTGGCTCTCTGACGTCACGCCATTGCGGTGGCATTGCTGCCGGCACTGCGCATGCGCAGAACGTTTCAATCCTTCCAAATCTTACTTCTGCGCACGCGCTGTGCGGACACCTGGTGTGGGTGAAGGGGCTTGTTTGTGAACGGTGTGTGTATTCGCGGCGAGAAGTTTGGGTATCGCCGCCTGGTGGAATTTGTTTGCAACCCGGAGCGAGGATACTTTAACTTCCTCTGCTGGTGTAAGCACGTGCAATGCCAATCTTCCACGCGCTATGAAAATTAAAACTTAACTGCCTGGGTAGCACGTGCACTGCGCGAAGTGAGGAAAACGGAAGCGCCCCTAACGGGCTTCTCACCGCGAATAAAGTTCAACACTACGGCTTTCTGTCTCTCCTCGGCGTCATCTATTTTGTGCTACGTTGTCAAGGCTAGTGTAGCATAGCCCATCTAGAAACTAAAGCCTTCGCGCTTCGTTTCGTTACGTTAACTACGTCACCGCTCCTTGGCCAGGCGAGGAGAGACAGCAGAGGGTCTTCACCGCCGAGCATTTGCGATGATGTTGACGAAGCATTCCGGATGGCCCGAAAAAATACTTCCCCACCCCCTTCTTCTTCTTTTTTTTTTTTTTAATGCGCCGTCGTTTTTGTTGCGTTCGTTTTGAGCGTCAAAGATAGAAGTGTGTTATGGGTTAACGACTAAATCTAATAAACATAATTAAATAAAAAATATGCACACCGTATTGCTGGGCGATTGTCTTGCCCGTGAAACGTGTAGCGTCTACGCTCTCGGCGCTCGTCGTCGGTTAGTTTAGCGACTGGCTTAACGCGTGGCATGTACACTCGATTACGGATTGCGGATGGCCGGACGCAGGGCCTCGCGGCCATGCTTTTATCCAGGCTTCACTTTTTGGGGTTCACGAAATGCCGAACACCTAGTAAAAATACGTTTCACGTTAAAAGAAGATTACGCGACTTGACTAGGCGACTTCATCAGAGGGCAGACGGCTCGAAAGTCATGAAGATCCAGACCTATATGTGCGCAATCGGGCAACCCAGAAGGCCGTTGGAAATGCCGAGACAAGACGCCTGCATTTCCACTGCATCCGTCGGCGACCAGAATCTCTAGTGTTTTCGCGTGTTTGAATGTGGGGATTAATGCCTTATAAATGTTGCGTCATGGGGTGTCGGGGAAATTATGCCGGAGAACCCAATGTACAGTGGTCACCTAAACTTGTACGGAACATGGGAACTGTGCGTTATTACATGGGAGCACTATCCTGGCGGGCTTGGTCAAGTTTTGTGGCTGCTCAAAGATTGGAGCCTCTCGTCGTGAGCAGGAAATAAAACTTGATCAAGCGTGACAAGATAGCTCTTTCATGAGATAGTTCGCAGTTCGCATGTTCCGTATAAGTTTGGTGACCACCGTACATATCCTCTTTCCCAACCGACGAGCAGTTCTGGAGATGAAGTTTAAGTTACGAGCTCCTCGAAGGCACGTTGGTTTGGAAGCTTTTTGTCTGATCCTGGTACTCTTGCACGTCCGAATTGTCATTGTATCCGGAAGGATGGATGGTATATAGGAAACAACTCCGCTACTTTCTGCATTCTCAAGGAGGCATATTAGTAGGTATTTTGAGAAGGGCCTACCGCTTCCCAAGGGCTTAGAAATATTTTGTTGGATTTAGCGTGCAAGACCTGCTCGGAATATTTTGCATTGGGTTCTAGCTTTTGCTGTCGACATCACCGACTGGGACATAGCAGCTCTGTCGTCCAAAACTCCTGTTCTGACCTACATAGCCGAATACTGCGCCTCTGTGGCTGTGTTCGACACTGAGGTGTGAATACTGCAAAGAACGTTTAGTTTTGGAGAAGACACTTCCGCACGATGCAGTGGATCATCATCTGACAGATGCTTTAGATTGAGGGAGACTGCGCACCTTTCAATACCGCTGGTCGTCAGTGTGATGATGCACGCTGAAGATGTTGTGAACGAGCTTATGTCGCCCCAGTACATCGCTCAGTTCTTGCGGTTACGTATTGAACAAAAAGTTGTCGGGGACCTGATACTAACTACACTGCCGGCGTACGAAGAGTGCAAGGGACCGCACACCTCAAGCTGTGCTTAAACCACGGTGGCTTAAACTCACCCTCAGCTCGTCGACTTGCATTCTTCTCATCAGTCTGTGCAAAGGTGCAAGGTCTGCTCCAGCCGAAAGGCGGCGTTGTTTTGTGTTCTCAAAAAGGTTAAGGTTGTTTGAAACATAATATGAAGGAACCACGGCCTCTCTGTATACGTACCCGTTGGGTAGTTGTCTTATGGTACAAACTATTTCTTTGTCGCGTGCATTTATTACACGGTGGCCTTCTGACACGTAGTCGATCAGTCACATTTTGTGTACGCATTTGCTCGTTTCGCTCACTTAAAAAAAAAAAAAATATGCTACGGGCAGGCGCCGATTTTTACGGCCCATTTTAGATCCAGCCAAGGTATTTCAGGCACGCTAACTAATGTATTTGCAGTGTTAATGTTCTATTTGTGCTGCTTTGTTGTGTTGCAAGTGTAGTCTGGTGCTAGGGGCCCAGTCGGGCGACAGTTGCTGTCGCCTTTTGCCTTAGCTCCGAGGCAACTTTGCATTGTCGAAAATTTGAAATAAATAGTAAACAAACAAACGGAACGTGTTTGTGGGAGTACGCGTCGCCCGCACATCTGTGTCTGTTTGTGCGGACTCGTCCGTGCACGTGTGCGTGCCTCTTCGTGTGTCACTATACGTGTGCGCCTATAGTACGTGCGCGTGCGTGTGTGTCGGTTGCGTAGCGGCGTGTATGTATGTGCGTGGATTCTTTTCTGCGCGTTCGTGGATGCGCGTATGTTTGCGTGACGTGCGCATCTATGTTTTTTCGTTTTTTTGTTGCCTTGCCTCCCCCAAAAGCGGGTTCTCGGTTTCGTGACAAACGAACAGCCTGTCGGAACGCGAGGCAAGCGGGACACCGAACACGAAACCATAAGTCGCGCTATATCAACTCCTTAGTAGGGGAGAGGAATGCAGGAGGACGAGCGGATCAGCTGCGCTGGAATCGGAACCATAGCGGACCGGTTTGTTGGCTCTGCCAGATTGCGGGATGCGCCTTGGTTTTGCTCGTTGGTTTGTTTGTTTGTCCGTTTCTCAGCATGTTTCTTTCGGCCAGTACCGTATAGGTTTGTTTGTTTGTTTTTTTTCCGCCCGATATATTACGGTTTTCCTCGTAAGCCGGTCTTTTTGGGCCGCATTTAAAATCGCTAGCGTCTTCCTTAGTAGTCGTTGTCCAACTTTTTTCTTTTCTTTCTATGGTATGTCTTAGGTTTTCTTTTCTTTTTATTATCGTTCGATATATATGTCTATACATATATGTTGCGTATGTGAGGCTGCGCGTATTTGAAGAGAAGCTCTGCGTGATCTTGTAGCGTTTTCTTTCTATGTTGCGTGGATTGTTTCCGTAAGAACTGAAAAGAAAAGCTATAGGGTATGTTGTTAGACGTACTCAATGCAGTCGCGAATATACTCTGGGTTAGTTAGTGTATATTTTGCACTTTCAAGCACCAGTTTCGGAATCACCACACTTCACGGCTCGATGCGGGCGGAGTGGTGACATCTGTTATCAGTTATTGAAGCTGCCCTGTATACTGAGCGCGTTTGGACAGGCTTGCTGGCATTTCTCACTTTTGGAACTTGTAGTGACACGCAACGTTTTATTTATATTCGCGTTATTATCGCGGCTTCAATGATCTTTGCGACGTTAACTGGGTCTTCGAAAATTTTACGAGCGTATCGTTTGGCCTCTTTTTAGTTCGTTTCTTCGGTTTTCGGGATAGTTTTAGTGGCGCGGTAGACGACTCTACGTCGCTTTTATGTATTTTTTCTGCACTTTACTTAACCTGCGATCGGGCGCGTTGAGTGCTTCGTCAATTTAACGACCCATTCCCTTAATCTTTAACCTGCGTATATTTTGCCTTAATCGATTTTTTTTTCTTTAGCAGCGCGGTAAGGTTAGTTTTTGATCGTCTCAAGCAACCCTTCGAAGCTAAATCTCTGGCCCTTTTAAAGGGGCCCAGCAATGACTTTTTTACTAATTTTTAATTTGCACCAAACCTGAGCGCACTGAACGTAGTAACTTAATGAAACTCTTCTTTTCTCAAATTTCGCTTTATTTTAAAAATTATAGGCAAATTAGAATTACAAAAACAAGCAAAAAATAACCTCCTTACAGACGTCGTAGGTCCTGGCTGGAGTGGCCGTGAACTAGAGGAGGGGTAGTGAGCTGAGCGAGCGCCAACGGCTGCCGCACTCCGTGTCGACGGCGCGAGAGGGCGCCACTAAAGCATGTCTTGATTAGGTTGTATGCAGTGGGCAGCCAAAGCGGCTCTCATTGCATTTGCTACGCGATTAAACGCTAATTCGGCATGACACTTCATTGGCCACAAACGACAGCTAACATGGGGTAAAGAGGGTAAAGATCAGTTCAGAATGGGAGCCACTTTGCGCTGCCATACCGCGAAACGGCCAAACCGCCAGACAAAGCTGCTCGCTGAAGGCCTTGGGAACGCTTGGGGCCGGTCGGATCCTTCAGTTTCTACGACCGCAGCGCCGTCGCGTACATCCGGGACCTTTGCGTGTCGGCGCCTGATCCCACTAATCCTTTCTAGTATGCGCCGCCTTTTCCACCGCTTGGTGGCGGGTATGTCGACGGGTCATTTCTTGTTTCCGTACTTTATAAACTGCATTTGTTTCTTTTCTGATCTAAAGTACTGAACAAAAACTACTTTTATAAATAATTGAAACGGTTGGCGCCACTAATATTTTGTATTTCGACTAAAAAGAAGCTTTTAGCGGCTCTGACCAGTAGTAAGCCCAGGACCTAAGACGTCAAATTACGCGCGCTTTCGGTACCACGGGTCGCCCCCATCGGTGGAGGAGGTTTCCGCGTCATCCGGTTAAGATATGACGCACTGATATTTAGTTACTCTCTCCGTGCCCGCTGGCTTGCCCGAACCCCAAGAGACGTGGAAACCGCAAAAAAGGTAGACGCTTAAATATGATTGCAGGGCCCCTTTAAGGTTTGTTTTTCGTTCTAGTTCTTCAAAGCGAAGATAAAATTTTTTTTTATTACTTTCTTTGAATCGGGGTTTCGCGGCGTCTTTCAAAAATATTTCAGCTCTTAAAAAAAAAAAAAAAATTACGGAGCACGAGGAAGCAGTGACGTCAGAGACACTCCCTCTCGCACGCCTCCTCACCTGTTGGACTGTCTTCGTGCTCTATTGGCAGAGGGGGGGGGGGGGGGGGGGGGGGTCCCCGGTGCGTGCACTCGTCCCTGTAAAATCCGTCCACAATCCATCGCAAGCCGAGCTGTCAACAATCCACTTTGAGCAGCCAATAGTACCAGAAAAAACTAGAAAGTAAAACTAGACTACTTATTGTTCAAATTCATAACCCTCTTAGCCAGCTTTATGAATGTTTGAGATTTTCTTGTGACTTATATATTTTTTCCATTTTTATCAGGATTTAGCGTGGGCATGGGTTATTTTTAAAGTTTGGCGCTCAATGGTAGTTCGTATTAACAGAATACGACCAAGTGCCGATCCCACATTCTAGATAACTGACTCACGCTCGATATATACAACAGAAGGGTTAAGAAGTCACACTCGCCAATGCCGCCTGTAGGTGGTCGTTTCTATGTGTCCGAGAGGAGATCAACCCTTACCGGATACCAGCAAAGCTAACGTGCTCACCAAACTTATACGGACCCCTCGAACTTGGTCTTTTCTATTGGTAGCGCTACATCCTGGGGGGCTATACAAGATGGCGGGACCGCGGACATCGCCGCCTGCTGCGATTGGTCAGCGCCACGCCTTTTGACCAATCGCAGCAGACGGCGATGTCCTAGTCCCTTCGTCCCGCCATCTTGCATAGCCACCCCCTGGTTGCAGACGAAGAACGGTTTGGGTACGTAGCACTAACTCAACAAACCCGCTACGCCAAGGAGCCGTCGTTCCGCTTCCTCCGGGATAGCTATCCTTCGAGAAAACACACAATCGATTCATGTGTTAAAAAGTCGGAGGGTTACTCACGGCCTTGAAACCCGCTGAAATTAGGCGTGTGCAGTGCGACCGCTGGCGCCACTGACGTGCTGTATCAACCATACGAAGGCCGCGATTAATTTCTAAGTTATGACTTTTTTATTTTTTGTTTTAAGCACCTTACCACAGACAAGAATCACGTAAAATGATTGAAGTAGCTCACCCTCCTTGCAATCAAAACCATACACTGAAGAAAAGAAAAAGTTTGACATTGTTTTTAATGCTTGTTCAAAACGTAATTTGTGCTCGAGGATTGCATTTTAAACGCTCACTCGAGAAATTGTGCACGCAAGTGGCGCGAAGGGAACTTGGGAACTTGTCTTCTCTAAGACACGGCACGCTTCTTAAAGCACGCAATCCACGAATCAGCGGAAACCGCGTACGAGCGAAATCGACACAAAAATTGACCGATAATATGTTGTTTTTTTTTTGTATATATATAGAAGTATTGATAGTCGTATTTTTTTCACAGAATATATTTGAGGGGACTCCGGCGGATATGGTGTACGCTTCGGCTGAAATGGCTTTAAACGTTTGTCTGTCCAAGCGCTTTGTGGTACTATTTACTTGAAGTTATGCCGCGAATATACGAGTACCTGAAATGTCGTGCAAAACAAAAAAAAAAAAAAAAAAAAAAGAATATATAGTGCATTACTGTTTGGTGAAACGCCGTAGAATCTCCTCCCAGAGCAATGACAACAGAAACAAGTGTATCGTGTTAGCCGCGGTCAATGCAATAAACGAAAGAGAGTCTGGATACACTGTCCGAGGCGTACCTTGTATGACGGTCACATTGGCCATGCTGTCTGCAGACATGCAAGAAGTGTGTATGAAGCAAACACAGTCTCCGAACGTGCTTGAGGCGCAGATAATTCTGCCATACGTTGTGACGGCCCCAGGGGAAAGAGGAAACAGACCTCGAGAGGCTACTTGTCTCTCAGCTGTAGATGAGAGATCTACCTAATGCAGTGAAACCTCTGCAGTAGTGATACACGACCGCACGCCGGTACAATGCTCATCCAGATTGGCGGGGGTGGGGATTGAGCCTGCAAGATCCCACGGGTTCTTGCAGCGCGAGCTTTTGCTTCATGCGCTCGAGCCGGTGTGCGCTAGCCCACTCGGCCACCGATCCACCCGCGTCTTTTGTATAATATGGAAAAATAGCGACTGCGGCTCTAGGGGTTGCAGTCGTCGTTAAATTTAGCGACAAAGCATCCGGATGGAAAGGAGCGAGCATCATCATCCCAGCAGCATCTCCCCCTCGTGTGTCTCTCTTCCCCCTCCTCCGTCCTCCTCTCCCAACAGCTGTTGAGAGCGACCCCAATCGCCCCGAGAGGTCTCGCCGCCGCTCAGTTCACAGAAGTCGGCGGGGTCTCTTCGGCGGCGGCGTTGCCCGAGTTCGCGGCGTGCGGCTTGCCCCCCTCTGGGTTTTGGGGGACTCACGGAGGACCCCCCCCCCCCCCCCCCCTATACCAGGAATCCCCCCCTCAGGTGTGCTCAGGGATCACCCTCCCTCCGTGTTTGTGTGGCAGGGCGGGGGCGCGTCTCGGGGACCGTCTTGGAAACTGTCTTCCGCCGGATTAGCTTTCGAGCAACTTGCGCGGTCGTCAATCTGTGGTCGACTCGCGGGGACGAGAAAGTGAACGTCACAAACTTGGTTGTGACGTGTGACTGCTGAAACGGTGCTTCGCTTTTTTATTTTTGAGGATCATACGTGGCTGGAGGTGTGTGGGTGTGTGCGCGCGCACATCGGTGAATGTGACTGCTCCGAGCGTTGGTGATTCGTCACCGGCACCGGCGTGTGTCGCGCCGCTCGTGTGAGACGAATCGTCGTTGGTTCGGTGTCGGCGTGAATTCGGGTGGTTGGAGCGGCGTGTCGCCGTCCGTGTCGACTTGTCTCTTCGTGTGTGTGGTTCTCCGGGGATTCTTCGGCCGCAGGTGACTTTTTATTGTTTCTTTAGCTTTTTTGAAGGGTTTTTGGTAGGTTAAAAAAAAAAAAAACGTTTCTGGCCGTTTTTTTTGTTTTTTTCTTTTCTGATTCCGGTTTGAATTTTTCGGAACGTACCGAGGGGAATCGAACGACTGCTGCTGGGAAAACTTCCGAAGTTAAACGCATCTGTACTAACATCGCGTTTTAAGCCACTGTCCCACTGTTCATACATCGTGCAAAAGACACGGTGTTTGCTCGACACATGCTTACAAAATTATCTGCGGAAACGCCTCGCGCATGTTCGAATCATGTTTGCTCATACATGAACACGCCTGCGGACGGTTTCTGTATGACCAGACACACCTCGGGCAGATTCTGCAGACTGTCTTTCCTACGAAGAGATTAGCAGTGGGACGGTGGCTTTAGATTTCGACGAAATTGCAATGTTAGCGGAGGACAAGGTACAAAGATCTGTTTAAAACAGCTCGACTTGACCACCTCATCGAGTAGACTCTATTCACTGGTCGCCAACGGAACATTTTGTCCGATATTGGACACTTTTGTAAACGGGACACTTAATTTTGGACAATTGTCGTACCCAGATTGAGCGTCTAAGACGGGGAGGCTTCCGCCGAGAGTGTGATGAACCTTAGATGCGCAGTGAATGCCTACTCGGGTTCATCGTAAAAGCCTGCCGACAAACTAAATATATTAATTAAGAAAAAGAAACAGGCTGCAGTACAAAAGAGAGAAAGTGAGATATCGAGAGAAAGTAAAAAATGAGCGAACGATAATTACAGTTAATGACGAGGTTTGAGCGTCAACGCCCGGTGACGCGTTGTCGCGCGCACGGGCGGCTTGACATAACCCTCTGTGGGCTGATTTTCGGAGGCGACGCGAGTCGCGGGCGTTGTTCATGTTCTGGGGAAACTTGCTGGTGTTGGTGTCCTCGAGAGGTTATAGGAGTCGAGCACCTCCTGATGAGGTAATCAAAGATTGGCATTTCGGACGCCGACACCAACGCTGCAAACGACGCTGCATGGTGCTACGCTGACGCTGGACCGCGCTGTCGGTTCAGCAACTTTTTGCGCCACATCGGCGATAAGTCACGTGCAAGTCAGAGCTACATCGGCACCGTTTTCCGGCCCCAATTCGGCGCTGCGCCGTATCTGTGAACCGTGGACTTTACTTTTGTGCCGACAGAATGCTCGCGTGGAGCTACGCAACTAATTTTTTTTTTTTTTTTTAATCATCGCGAGCAGTCGGTTAATATCCCGTGGTGATCGAACGACAAGCAACTGGTTACTGCCCCGCCGCGTGCAAGCAACGGATATCAGACGGGCAGTCTTCGTAAAACTGCACTCTAAAAAAAAAAAAAAGATATAAAAGGGTGTATTGTTACACCCTTTGTCCCATATAATACACCCCAAAATTTCAATTCGACGTACAGCGCCCCAAATTTTACGAGGGGCTTGATAGCCGTGTGGTACAACTTGTTAAAATAGCTAATGTACACCCGTGAGCGATATGAAGGTGAACAGCCCTCTTCTTGTTTTTGACGCTCCTGCAAGTTTTGGAACAATCTCTGTTCCAGAAGAGAACTAGAAAGCAAAGTTTAGAGCCCCAAGCCATGTACCATTTGAGACGTTGAGAGTCAATATAGCTTTAGGAAGCCGTAAAACAGGCAAGAAACCAGGTAAGGTGCTCACCTTCATATTGCCGGCGGGTGTACGTGTTAACTGACTACAAAAAAAAAAAATAATCGGGGTTTTCTTGGCCCTACTGCAAAAACCCAGTGTTTTCTTTATGTGGTCCTTGATACGTACTTACAAAGTTATATCCCACCGTTATCAAGCCCCTCGTAAAATTTGTGTGGCCGTCTTTTCGACTATATTGCGCTGTACGTCGAAATGAAGTTTTGGGGTGTATTATATGGGACAATAGGCTGTACGGTGATACCCTTTTTTTTTTTTAGAGTGGTGCCTCGAAGGCGTCCTCGATCGGTACACGTTTAGGGTCCCATCCCGCCGATTCAACGAAAGTGGTCCCGAAATGGCAACAAATGAGGGCGGGTGGAATCGTATGTTTAGCTCTTTAGACTTAGGCTAGGTGGCGCATGCTGCCGCCCTTTACAAAGGCCTTTGACATCCATCCATCCATCCGGGCTTGTCCTACTGTCTGATGTGGGGATCCTGGCGCTAGAAGCCCCCGCAAAAAGTATACGAGCGAACGGGAGTGTCACTGACGTCGCGAGTCCGAACTTCTGGCTGCCGAGGCTTCCGTGGAATGTGAAGCTGGAGGGCGACCTGCAGCAAAACAGGCGTCTGCCGCATTCACCGTCGCTGCAAGCGCAAGTCTGTGAACGGGCCCTAACACTCCAATGACGTCGTCGGGCGGAAATCGAGGGACCACTTTTTACGACGCGGTAAACGCACCGGTCGGAAACGCGCGTTCCAGGAACACGGAACCACTTTAAAAAAAAAAAAAAAGAAAAAGGTATGAGCAGCACTCTTTGTCGTTTTGTCTCCCGACTTCGGTTATCGCGTTGAAACTCGGGTAAATTTAGCGTAAAACACTTATTTCGAAAAGAACAAAAACGGAATAACGGGCGACAGGGAGGTGGCCGCAGCGGGACAAGCGGCGAACCTCTCAGCCGCCCGTTATCTGTCAAAGGCGTCGTGACGTCATGGTCGGCATCTCCGAGACAGCGAGGAGAGACTTGATACCGCTGACGACGTCATTTTCACTGTTTTTCCTTCTTCCTCCCTTCCGAGCTTCCTCTCCGCTTCTCATGCGTCGCTTCTCCTAAGCATATATAAAAAAAGCTAAACATTATTTTTGAGGTGCCTGCATATAAACTATATTTTTTTTTTCTATTTCCAAAACTCTTTTGGCGTATTTTTTTTTTTTTTCATACTTATCAAAATAACAATATACTATTTGTTTCCGTTCCACGCAGAATCGAACCTGGGGATTGGTGTCGTCCTCACCCGTTTCCGGAGACCGGACGTGACGTCCCAGTTCGGTGAGTATGTGCTTCGCCTTTACAATGCCTGATGTCTTCAGCGTTGTACCAAATTTTATTTTATTCGTTTTTGTTTTACTTATTAACACGTCCGGGACAATGTCTGTATATATTTCTAACGAACAATTTTTAAGAGTGTGTTTTCAGAAAAGTATCGTAATAAAGTGATATTCGGGTCAAGATAAAATCGAAAGGGGATTTTCGTTGTTCGTTTTGTTACGGGTCTAAGCTAAAGCCAATAATAAGCTTAAAGTATCGTCCCTTATTCTCTTTCCCTTTCTTTTTATGAGCGCCGGCATCCTGTTGCCCACTGTAGACTCGGGCGCAGTTGGCGATTCGTACGATTCGAACATGCGACTTCCTCAGCTCTCGATGCGGTGTAAGGAAAGCCAGGGCATATCGTTTGGTGTGACGCTGACTTTTCTGGAGGAGGGAAAATCTTTCCTGCGATTTGAGACCGAGCTTGGAATAACTGGCAAGGATTATTTGAAGCAGCAAGACGGCTGAGGTGTGGCTACTCCGAAGCGTAGGTTTGCCTCGGCTAAGTTGGCTTTGAGCGCCCGGGCCACGTTTGAAAACGAGGGACCGATTAGTGACAGCGCGTCGCTGTGGGTGTCACCGGTGAAAAAGGAGAAATTGAGGCAAACGAACCGGTTACTGTACCCACTCAAGTGTCACACGCACTCCACGCGCCCCCAATCGGATTAGGGCCCCGGGCCACTCTCTCTCTCTCTCGGAGTCGATGTCGCGATAAGGACGGGAAAGCTGTGAATGAACAACTGCGTTGATATATCTCTTTCAAGGGTGCGCTGGCAAAGGACCCTGCGGAGCAGGTTAGCGTCTCTTTTATGGGTGGCTGAATGATTGGATGGATGTACGCAGCTAATTCCCTCGAATTAGGCGGCGGCTCGCGCCACCTAGCAGCGATGTCTGACCGTCACGCGCGTTCCGTAGAAGAATGGAATCTATAAGTTGTCTTTCGACGCATGCGTGACGACGCAGGTGAAGGCTGCTGAGGATTGATCAAAGCTACGACTGTCGTTTACACCTTGGCAAGTACGCAGTCGCATTCAGCGTTAAAGCTTCGAATGCATGCGCTTTCACTACGGAGAAAAGTGAGCGCCTCAGCGCAGGGGTCGTGTGTTGAAGTCTAATTCCTGTCAGTTTCGATATAAACGAGCGGGTTGCACGGACGCGCTTTCGCGAAATTACTGACTCTCCACGGATGAATTTGTACGTCACTTTCCCCGAATGTCGCACCGTCGGTGACCACGTTCGCCGCGTAATGGATCGGAAACTCCCCCGCTCATTTTGTACCCTCCGCGTATAGGGGTAGTAAGGGAGCGGGCACCACCGACCCGGGCCTTCCGAGAACCGGAACGAAGAGCCGGAAGTTGGTTCCGGTAACCTGTCTCTCGTGGAAGCCAACGCGCGTGGCAAAACTTGGCAGCCAAGCTTCCCTGCAGCGTGATGATCGGGCGAGAAACGTGTCGGTCCGTTTATGGAATCACGTACGTGTAGCCCTTACAATCGGCGAGTGCACGAATCTCGCGCAGTCTCGTGCTTGGATGCGCGAGTTGGTCTCCTAATGACTCGAACGCGTCCGTTGGGTGCTCGGACATGTCTAGCACCGCGAACATTTATAGGATCCTCCCGTAATAGAAATGGTCTGTGATTATTCTGGTTTTAAGCGTACCTTTGCCCCCTTATAGTTACTTCCGGGATTGCAGCATAGAGTGGACTACACAATGGGTACGCGAGGATCATCATTCTCGGTACGCTGTCGCGTAACGACCGCCACCGCGTTAGCTGCGCGGTTGCGTGTCTGGTAGACCTGAATACGACAAAGCAAAACATTCGATCTCGCGTTTGTTTTTATTCAACAATCTGTCCGCACGAGTGTTTTGACGGCCGATATTTTTGGAACCTGCGTGTTTGGAGTCTGTGTATCTGTGTTTCGGAGAGTTCTGCAGTACACACACATATGAGATGTGCACGATAGAGGTACATAGCGAGGGAGTCACGGGACGAAACAAATTGCAACTTACCTCGATTGTTCGCGTAAAGTTGACAGACGCAGATTGAGCTGCGCTTGTGTGTGTCTTGGCTCCTTTCACTTTTTGGCGCTTGTTTACGTTTAGGTGTATATTGGTTTCTGACCTTTGAACGAGTTTAACCCCGTTTCGTGCGTATTGCTTTCTTTGACTTTTGGGTGTCTTGTAGACTCGTGCAACACCACCTAGATTACAGTGCCTGCGTCTTTGCGGCGTCTCCCGTCGAGCTTCGGCGTATTTGCCGCTTGGAGTGGGTCGGGGATCCACTAACGATGACGTCATGCGCAGGCCTTGTCTTTCTTTTAGCTGTGTTGCTCACACACAACGCATTCTGCGTCTAACTTCCCCGCTACATTTAGCGGGAAAGCCGCGTGTCAGACATTGTTGCTGCGCTGTATGGCTGGACGGCAAAACCATTAGCAGTCTGAGCGAACAAACTACACTAACAACCGCATTCTCGTTAACTGATTATCGGACGTGAGCGCTCAATCGGCGTTAGCTTGGGAGACAGCGGATTCGTCACATTTCCCTTTCTCTCTTCCTTCCACGCGTTCTCGTTCAACTGAGGGGTAGTCAACCGTGATGTCTATTCGAGCAAACTTCCCCATTCACCCGTCGACTATCTCTAACCTACGGAACGACACCTGTCACGCTACTCATCGCGTCCTTTGAACGCGCTTTCGTGTCATAGAATCTACTCGAGCGAAACAGCAACACGCACACGTGATATCTTTCACCTCCATTCCGAAAAGCACCACGACAATCAGGGCGAACGTAGGGATATAACGAAGCGTGCAACAACACTCGACAAAATTTTTTCAGTCCCTTTGAGTTAAACACGTTTTCGTGCGAACGCCAGGCACGCGGAACAGTCCGTCTCTCCTTCGTTCTATCTGTCCCACTCTTTCCCTTTAATTTGTTGTGGTCGCTTTGGTATTATCCTTATTATTTTGTTCTTTCTACCTCTCTCGTCGTAATTTTGACACAGTATACCTGAGAGCGGTGAGTTTCGCACTTGCGTTCGAAGTGGCTACTTCTGGCTCTCGGTGTGGCTTGGCTCGACCGAGAAGACAATGGCTATTGTTGGCCGTCTGGTATGCGCGCCTTGTCGTCTGCTCCCTTAGCGCCCCCCCCCCCCCCGTCCCCCCCCCCCCCCCCCGTGGCATTCTCGCTTTCTGCGTCTATCTTTACTTTTCGTTGTTGTTGTTGTTGTTTTTGAAGTCGTCGCGTTTTCTGGGTCCCAAGACGGGAGCGCATAGAAAACAGTTTCTTCCTGGGGCAGATGTCGAGCGGCCCTCACTTGCTTTGTCTTGTGTCGCGTTGACTGTTTGGTGTTCCTTTCGCACGTCAAGCATCAGATGAGACCCGTCCTGTTTGTTTGTTTGTTTTTGCGTTTTTTAATTGTTGTATATTATTTGTCTAAGTCGAAACTCGGCCCCTTTCTCTGGTTTTCTTTTCTCTTGTGGCCCTGCCACTTTAATCCACTCATAATTTTTTTTAGCATATGGGGATATGAAGGTCTAGTGTCTGGCATATATCATCCTGATATATGGTTCTGGTAAATGTTTGTAACATGATTCTGCTTTCATGTCTTCGGTAAGAGTATGAAAAGCAAAGTCAGCGACACGTGTTTTGGAACTCCAACCACTGCCGAGTGCTGAAACTCGGTTCTCGCACAACTGAGTGCGTGATCTGTGAAATCCGATGTTCTTTTTTCTATCTGTGGGTTCTGGAGCTTCGGACTGGCTTGCACTCTATTTTTTTATGTATACTAGCGAGCGTATTAGAAAAACGGCACGCTTATTTTTTAGTACATAGAGCTCTCCGATCGTGCTTGTGCGAGGCGTACTCTGCAAGACAGGGTCACAACTATGGTTCCGCCAGTTTTTGTATGTAGCAATAACCACCTCCCCCCCCCCAATAAAAAAAAGAACATAGTATTTTTTTAAATAAGGAAAATCAAAGAAAAAAACCTTGGATTCAACCTTTCTTTAAAAAAAGCCGGAATAAAGACTTCTTTTTTATTTTTTTTTGGCTTGACACCGAACATTGGCACGAAAAAACACCAAATCTGTAGGAGAAAAAAAAAATAAAAGCCATTTACAACTCCCTGTAACGCCGAATTAGAGCGCAGCTCTTGAGGAGGAGGAGGGGAGGGTACAGAGGGGAGGGTATACCCCTCCTCCCTCCTCCTCACCTCCTCATCCTGCCTGTTACTCCTCCCTCCGAGCGGCGTCGCCGTCGCCGTCGGCGTAACCGTGAAGTCACGTGACCCTCGTGACGTCGCGCGACCCTTATGACGTCACACGGGTCACGTGACCTCACGGGGGTCACGTGACGTAACCCCCCTCAGGACGCCCCTGAGGGGGTCCTGAGGACCCCTTGAGGGGGGTCACGCGACCCTCCTCAGGACCCCTCTCAGGGGGTCCTGAGGACCCTCTGGGGGGTCTCGTGAGGGGGTCACGTGACTTCCCTGAGGGGGGCCACGAGGACGTTTCGGCACGGTGCCGAAACGTCACCATGCCGAAACGTCGCCGCGGTTACGCCGACGGCGCTCAAGCCGGAAAAGGGCGCCTAAGAGCTGCGCTCTAAAAGAAATGAACTCCGTAAACTGCCCTCTTGTGTTCCAAGAAATGATTTAACTCTTAAAACACGGAACCCTAGACCTGAGAGACAGGATAAAGGAGCAAGTCTGGTTCAATGTCTCCCTACCCATTTTTTTTTTTTTTTGTTTTTATGGACGAGTTTTTGTTTTGATTCCAACACTCGCGTGGGTGGCTCTTCTGGGCAAAGCTTGTGCGCGGCTTCACTCTCTGAGAAGACGCGTGTGCGGTGTGCCTCGGAGGGGGTCTTTAGCCGAGTCGGCGGTGCAGCGCGGAGGATGAACGCTCCTCGGAAGCGGGTCAACTCCCACCAAGGGCTTCTGCCTGCTGTCGCAGAAGCCACGACGACCCTGTTGGCCTGGCTTCCGCGCCCAGCATGCTCGCCCGCATACTCCTTGTAACACCAAGAAGAAAAGAAAAAACGTTTTTCGCAATATTTATTTATTTGTTCTATTAATTCCCCCGGGGGCGTACAGAGAGTGGGAGGTGCGTACACGTAAATTGAAACAATAAAACACGTGGGAAAACATAATTAGCGCTGGTTAGATGATGAGACACTCTAAGGCGCTTTTAAAAAGAACGTGATCTGTTATTGAAACTATGGGAGGAGGAAGCTGGTTCCGGTCACAGGCTCTGGGTGGCACGAAGGAGTTGTGTGAGATAAAGTAGCGACATTCTTCGAAGCGCGGACCGCGTGACGGTGCAGGTTGTAAGAAGCGAATGGCGGCGGACAGGGGAAGACGGAACAGAATGCCGCCATTTTGTTCCAGTGGAACGTGCTTTGTCATTTGTATTGGTTGTCGTTACTCGTAAAAAGAAGTATCCAGGGACTTTAGCGCGAGTCATTTGTACGAGCGTATGGGACGCGAACATTGTATTGGCGGTCGAGCACATAGGTGAAACCACGGCCGAGCTATACAGCGCCTTTGCATTCTAGCCCGGCCGGGGTGAAAGGCGAAGAGGAGGTGGGAGGCGTGACGTTGATTTCATAAATTTCATGAAATAAAGTTAGTCGGGTACGGGTTGATAAGTCAGGAAGGGAGAGGTTAGATTTCATAGTTGCACTGGCCATTCGATTCCCGCCCTGCGCGAAGTATAGGTCTTACAAGATGTGCTTTTCGAAGGTTCATCGGTCTGCCCATTTTGACTGCTCTAAACGACGAATTTTTCGCGGGCTCGATGTTTCGCGAATCAGGTCAAAGCCCAAGTTTTGGAATGATTCGCGGGTTCTAAGTTTCGCGACGCGGTGGGATCTCAATATAAATTCTAATGTGTTCACATTTTACCGGAATTGTTCGCGGGACCTATTTTTCGCGGATTGTTGGCGATTCGCGAAAATTAAGTCGTTTACAGTATTTCCTTTTGAAAGATGGCGTAAGATGATGAAAGAGACCCGTGATATATGTCTGTTCAGGAGGTAGTTAGCCTGTCAGCTATCTCGGCCTGCGGAATTTCGGTGTCACGTGAGGGACATTCCGCATATCACAATGCGGATTGCCGTACGGTTGAGAGCAGCTTGCATCAGATCGCGCCTTGATTGCGCTCGCGCCCGGATAAACAAAGCTCTATTAAGCGAAGCGGCCTGCGCGTGCGGGTTTCTTTTCGAGTGACTCGCCGTCTCCGGGTCGACCCCAAACGCAATCCAGCCGGCCCGGGACTTTACACTTTAAAGCCGGTCCCTTTCCCTCGCCTAATCAGAGGCCCGAACTTGGAGCAATCGCCCGACCCAGTTCCTCGGGGCGTCGCCGGTGCGGTACTTGTGTGGCCCGGCGTAGACGCTTGGGCAAGACTCCGCGCCAGGGAGCCTGCATTACAGAGAGTGTCCAACTGCTTTCGGGGTCACGTGGTTTACGCGCCGCGTTTGCAGTAATACGAGCTACGAGGAAGTGACGACATCGTTGATCGTCTGCAAGCGTCTCTGCCTCTCCGACCGCTTTCCTCCGATCGCTACCGACAGCGCGGCGCACGCGCACTCGCGACCCAACGGAGCAGGGAGGTGTCCGCCATTGAATCGCAAACGCCCTCCGTGGTTTGCGTTACTACGTCTCTTAAATCTGGGCTCTCTGTTTACTCCGCGCCGATTGGTCTGTGCAGCGTGCAGGCCGCGTACGCAAAGTCTACTGATCGCTGGGTCGCGGAAGTCGACTGACCCGGGAGATAAGATGCGCCGCGGTGGTTCGGCGTCCGTGCTCCGCTCACCCCATGCGATGAACCGCAGCTGATGCTACGAGCCACCCCCCAGCGAATCGAGTGCCGAGAGTGTGTCACGTGATAACGCGCGTCGCCGCGTCCCTTTCAGAGGTCACGTGACGGGCACGCGACGTGGGATTGGCTGGGACGGCTCCTTGCGTCCTTCGCGGTCCATCGTATATACGATGAAATGCAGTATAGAGGGCGTTTTGCGCGAGCGTCGACTGATATGGCCCCGCGCCGTTCGGCTAGTATACTGTAGTTCGGCAGTGTTCTTTGTCACTTTTGCATGGCTCCGGGCTTCTCGTGCTAACCGCGCATGCGCGAGTGGGTTTGAAAGCGTGGGATTGTTTGGGACTATAGTCCTTTATCTCTGCGCTTCTGTGTGAGCAGGCAAGCACGTTGGCTTTCGGTAGACGTGTCTGCGAACGACGTGCTTCGAAGACATAGCGTTCCCCGGAAAGTTGTTTTGTTCGATGAGGTGTACTTTTGACTCTGTCGAATGACGAGAGACGGGGAAATCGTGTGGGTTGAACGGCGGAGGCGTCCCAAAAAGTAGCGCGCGTTGGTTTCGCTTTGAAGACGCACCGTGCCACTGCTAGATCTTGTTCGGTATTTTAACGTTCACTAACGTTCGACTCATCTAAATGCTAATTGGTGTCCCTAAGGGTGGGCCCTAGCCCCGCTTTCGTACGACTACGGCGCTCTCTAAGCAAAGAAAGAACAAAAAAAGCTTAGGTCTGTTCTTTCCGGATGTTCACGGATCACTAAAGTGACGGTCGTCGAAGTTCGCGCAAAGCAGACGAGCGAGCGCAAGTGTCGTCCTTGTCGCGGCGTCCCTCCTGGCTGCAGAGAACAGGCGTCTGCAACATGCACCTCCTGTACCGTGCCAGCGACGAGATAGCGGCAGGCAGCAGCACGATGCAATTGCGACGTCGATCGGGCGGAAACGGGAGGACCAGATTTTAGGACGCGGTAAACAGACGAGTCAAAGACGCGTTCCGGCCACCGCAGCCGTGTTTCAAATTAGATACCGCGGGGTCCTAACGGCCCCACGAGGGTATATCATCTCGGCACGTAGCTAGGTAGCAGACACCGACATTGGCCGTGAATCCCGCGGTGAGCACCGCTATAAGGCCTCGCAAGACCCAATTCGTCGGCGGGGCCGAGGAGTGCCGAAATTGGCGGTCAGCATATCGGCCGCCGTTGTTTCGCATCCATAGATGTTTCACGTACGCTTCCGTTCGGTGGGTGTGCAGTTGCCCTAGTTCGGCGCTTGACCATTCTCCGGAGTGCTTAGAATACACCGTGTTGTTGTTTTTGTTTTGTTTGTGTGTGTGTGTGTGTGTGGGGGGGGGGGGGGCGTTTGTTTGTGCTGCGTGCCGCTATGGGGCGTGGACGTGAATTACGCTTCCGCACGAGCGGGGTCGTGGCGTTCTTCTTTCATTTTCATGCGTACTCCTCTTCTGCTACTTGAAAACAGTCCTGGAATCGAGGCTATACAAGCTGAAAGAGTGCCGCTTATTCAAGTTATTTTGCCGACTGCGATAGGGACATCCCGCGGATAATATGAACTGAAACACTCGATCCGCCTTTTTCTACGTCTGCGGTCCCCATACCTCTATAATGTCTATATCGTTTTTTTATTAAAAATTGCGCGCCATCTAGAACCTGCTGCGCCAATTACCCGAGTTCGTCATTGTTTGGGAACGTTCGGTGAGCATGTTTTGGACACGAAAGCTGCTTTGGCGTCCGGCGAGGACACGGACGGATCCAATCCCACGCTTCGCGCATGGATGGATAGATGGTAATGGCTATACCCTTTGTAACGGGCGGCAGCTTGCGCCACCTAGCCTAACATTTCATCATCTTTTTTTTTTTTGTTCATTTGTATTTAAATGGCGACCGCCAGTGTTGCTTGGTGAGGTTTTGAAAATGGTTTATTTGTCAAATAGTCCGAAGAATGGGACATCAGCCTCCCATTTCATTCCTAAATCAAACCACAAATATAAAAATAAAAGCTGGCAGGTACTTTAAAGAAGCACGAAGGACTGTTTCACCTCATATTGTCCGCGATAGTACCTATACGAGGGGAAGTTAGTGGTATAGTTTCAGCACAGTTTGCACCAAACTTCGCCGAAGTCATCGTCCATACATTTCATCCGAGTGATGGAACTCGCACCAACCTGGCACGGAAAGGTGATTTCTCGTATTTTAGAAACGGTTATTATCGAATGGAACAACGGTCGAATGGACAATATGATGTTCGATCGTTATTTGTTCGTTATCTCCGTTGAGTGCGCTTCTTACTGGACATTGGTGCAGTGCGGAGAAGCGGCACAGGCGGAGTGAAGAGCGCGCGCCTTTGTGCATCTCGCTTTTTTGCAGTACAGCTGGGAGTCGGAGGAAAATCTGTAACAACAATAATAATATATATTTAAAAAGATTGAGTTTTGTGATTGTTGATTTGAAAACTACTTTTGCAGTAAACGTTTCGGAATACATCAGCAGCCATTACCCACAATTTACGTTGGGCCTCATTGTCCTGCCAGGCTGTATTCGCCGGTGGTTTCGACTTCTTTTAAATAGTGTAATTAAGAAAGAAGAAGAAGAAAACAAGTTTTGGGTTATATTAAGAGGACTTCTAAATTCATTCGGTAGCTTTAATTTTTGCGTTAAAGTTCTCGATTATTCGTTACGTCTAGATAGACCAGCCAGTAAATAGAATTAACGAAAATGAAATGAACCTCGGTAATGATGAGCGCCAGAAAATCTTCTCTTGTCTGGATATTTTATAGGGCTTTTCAAGGTTTACCGCATGTAGCTTTGAAGCGGCGACTCTCAGTGACTATTTTTTTACCTGAAAGTTGAAGATCTTCGTAAAAGAAGGAAAATGGTTTTGACCTGGCGGCCCTAGTCTTCGTCACGCCCAAACTCGGAGCGGAACTAAAACGGAGCGTAGTTGCCCTCTTCGCCGCAGCGCGCGTGACAGTCGAATCTCGTCGCCAATACCAGTGGTTATGTGGGCCAAAAGAAAAAAGGTCTCCGGAGCGTCGTTTTTTTTTTGTATTGTTTCTTTTTTCGTTGTTCTTTTTTTTTTTTTGTAGTGTAAAAACCATGGTTCGCACACTGGTACAATTTGAATCGCGGCGACCCTGCAGTGTCTTATTATCCTCGGGCTCAAGCGAAGTTTGAACGTGTCTCAACCGAAGCGGCCAACTGTCGCCTCTATTCCTTTTTAACCTCTCAGAGGCGGTCCTTATGGTCCTATTTTTCTTCGTGTTTTTTGTGTTTTTGTTTTCCGTCCGGTTGTCTCCCGAGTCCATGTATATTGTATATAGAGCGCTCTGTTTATCCCATTCTCTTCAGCGTGCTCCTCAGGTTCGCGACGAAACGCTGCTTTCAGCCTTTTTTGGCTGAACGAGACGCTCGGGGGGGGGGGGGGGGGGACCAGTTTTTATTCATTTATGTTGTTGTTTTTCTTCGACATTATATACGTTGTCCTTCCGCTCCGGTCTCCGAGTGTCGCCACTTAAAACTTGTTTTGATTTTTTTTTTTTTTTTGGTGCTCGCGCACTTTTTTTGCGGCCCGAGTTGCAAACTCGGCGGCTATGCGTTTCCCGTATTAGGCCGGTTTTCCGAACGGGTGCCTTTTTGTTTTCTTTTTTGTGTGTGTTTTCACCTGTGAATTTTTTTTTTTTTACCCTGGTTTTTTCGGTGCTTGTTTTTCCTTCTGTGTTGGTGGGGGAACTGTACGGAACAAAAATTAAACTGAGAGGTTTTTCCGCATGCCCGTTCGTAATCTTAGACCAAAAAATTACATTTTTTCCTTAAAAATGCGCGGAGTTTCGTACGGGAGATTCTAGAGGGGTGCGGCGCTCGTGCACTCCGAGAAATCTGGAGCGCCTATACCTTCCCGCAAAGCAATCGGGGGAGATGCCAATCGCCGCAACCTACGGATGTCGACGCTGAAAATAAGTTTAAAATACCCTGTTTCACTTTAAAGATCGACTTGAGCCGACGTTACGAATCCGACGAAGCTGCAGTCAAGCACCACCAAAAGTGTACACCTTCACTCCGCTGGTTGTCTTTCTGGGTTCGCTGTCGCTCGCCAAACGACTTAATGCGCGCGCGCAAAAAAAAAAAAAAAAAGAAAAAAGAATCGCAGGATGGCGACGCATTTAATGCGCGTGATTGATTTAGTCGGCGATGGTATTAAACGCGCAAAAACAACGAGCGGAGTGACGGTGCACTTTTGGCGCCGCCTGATTGGTTTTGCGGACTCACTGACGTCACGCCCCTGCGGTGGCGCTGCTGTCGGTACTGCGCATGCGCCGACGCTTCGCTCCTCCCGAATTCGGTTTCTGGGCACGCGCAGTGAGTGGCAAAGGGGGCTCGGTTTGGAAACGCTGCGTTGGTGTATAGGCCTGTTTCCCTCGGCCAGGGGGCGCTGTAACGTTCACGAGACGCGACCACAAAAGAGGCGCTTGGGCTAGCGTCCGCGAGAGGCGACCATTTGATGTTTACGTGAAGCGGCGTCCTATAGCGTCCCGTCCTGTATACCGTCTACGGGCGTAAACTAGCGTCTGTCAGTTTCCCTCGGCGTCTGCTCAATCGGTTCACGCGCACTAACAGAGCGTTTGAAAGGACACAACGCTACGCACACTGGAAACGCGACCTAAAAATATCCCATGTTTCTCGCCAGGGGCGTTGTTCAAAAATCGAGAGCTACAGGTTAATAGCTTTGCACGTATATAGTTATTCGGAAGTATACCGGGTCGGTGTACCGACCAAACAGAGATTCACGTTCGGATTTTGAACGGCGTAAGATCGGTGTCCCTGTGTGGCACGGCGACACGTAGCATGGCGCCCGTGTCGCCGATAGCACGATAGCGAACCTCCGAAGACAGCGCGCTCTCTGACGAAGCACTTCTGGCGCCGTTTCATTGGTATACCTTTCGTTTTGGTACCTTGCGTGTCGCCGACGTGTTTTCGTACTTTTCCTGTCGCCGGCCTTTTTTTCGCTGAAGGACTTTGAAGGTCGACCGAACGATGAGACATGATAACAACAAAACAGCGCACAGACAAGGACGAAGTAGAAGGTGGCATGTTTGCTATTTATAGCAGACGCCTACACGAATAAATCTTCAGTTGAAAGTCAGCGCTGTGTCCTGTGGTTTCTTCTACTTCGTCCTTGTCTTTGCGCTGTTTTGTTTTTATCGTGTCTACTTAGTCCCACTAGAGCGACAGACAGAGACAAAAGACAGCGACAACGTCTACGTTGATGAGACACGTAAGGCTTTCGTTTCGCCTTAAGAATGGGCGATACGAGCAGGGTCGGCGGAATGTTGGCCTCGCGGAATTTGGTCGTAAAGGATGAGTTGGTTCGCGAGGATTTCCCGCATTAAAACACCGCCGTCTCGCGCATTGCCGACGAGAGACGCGGAAAATTACGGAGGTCGTTGGCGAGATTCTGATCTCGCGTTGATGGCCGTTCCGTAAACTCGGTTCAGCCTTCCTTGGACTGGTGTCTTACTGCCCCTGTCGCGAACATCTTTACTCGGAATTCGTTGGTCAATTCCGTATAGAGTCAGCTTAAGAATCGCGGGGCGTGGCTATCGTGTCCACGCGCTTCGATCGCGATTGGTTCGACGACATTCTTATCGGCCAATGACAATCTGATTGGATAAGGAGTGATAGTGATATACGTGGGACTCTTAAGTTGTAAGCGACTGTATACGATGCGACTTGCAAACTTCCCCGCACCGATCTAGCTTTTTTTTTTCTTTTTTCTTTTTTTTTTCGAATAGCGTGGGAGCGGTGACTGCTCCTTTTGCTCACGCCGTTCCATTGCTCGCTAGGTGCAGGTAATACGTTAACCTTTATGTCTTCGTTTCAGCGAGAGATAGGGCTCTTGAAGCGCTGTCTAGATTGTAATAATCGGTGGACGGTATTTTGACGACGGAACGCTCGCTCTTCGTCAGATTTTTAGGCGGGTTTCCAGTTGCTGCCGCCTCGAATTAGGCGTGTGCCACTAGTGGTTACACTTCAGTAGCGCCGCATGATCACGCATAGCCGTCGCAGTTCGAAGGAAATCCAGGGCACACCGGCTGTTCTTAGAGTGTCGAAGCTACCACCGCACTATTTGATCGGAAGCGATATTCACACACCCCATAACTTAGAGTCGTCTTTCGAACATACAGTCCGACGCCGCGGAGGCCTTACTGTGGCCGATGGGTCGAGAGATAAGTGCGTAACTGCCGCGCGATGACCGAGCAAAATGTAATTACGCGAGTTACGTGGAGCTATTCACTCGGTCTTCCGGGAAATTGCGTGCGCATTGTCGGCGGCCGATTTGTTCCGTTCAGTGAGCGTCCAGCAAATAAGGGCGCGCCGCCGCTCCGTGCGTGCGATACGCGTGCACCTATCTTCGTGCGCTCTGCCATTAACGAACTGGGCTGCTCCTGCAGGGATGCGCGCGAGACGGGATGCATCGCCGAAAGCCAAGGAAGCCTGTTCTCGATGCAAGTGTGCCGTTATAACAGAGCACGCGCGGAGTAGGGCCTTGCGTAACAAGTTGTGGAACGAAATGTCTACAAGATTGTGGAACGAAATGTCTGAAGCTCATGCTACAGTGATGTTCAGATTCAAAACACCAATCCTCCCTGACTCTGAACAGTGCCGTTGCCAAACAAGGTCGTTTGCCTTCGACCGTTAACTGCGGGAACGCAACTTTCTTATCTACGACTGTGTGGATCTTAATCCCCCAGGCAGCTTACGTTAATTCCGACAACGAAAGTTATACGAGGACATGATGTGCTCCTTCGACTTTCGTTCTGATACAGTAGTAGGGCATTATGCTCGGTTTATTTTAGCGGTCACGCAATTACCCGTCTGACGACGAATCCACGTACTTGACTATATCCGTTTGCATCCTGCTCAATCACTGATTGGTTTATCCTTGCAGCAAAAAAGTACAGTGATTCTATACTTGCTCTTACGGAACCGGACGGTGCTAACCCTCGCTTACTACGTGGGGGCGGTATCAGTGGCTTTCGTGACAACAGCGAGCGAGGCTAACCTGTCTGAACTTTCTATAGCTTATTCCGTCTACGAGTGTGTACATCGGAGCAGGCATCGGGATGTCCATGCACGAAACGTAGAACCAGCGCGTTCCTCTCCGTTTGCGATAGATTATCCTTGGGCGTCCTTGAGACACGGTCGTCCTTCGACTTGGAAGAGGGAAGACGGCCACACGACGCGGCGGCTTGGCGGAAGATCTGGGACGATGCGCTCTCGGGTCTCACTGCGCCTGCGCCGTCCGTCTTTTTTTTTTTTTTTATCATTATTTGGTCGTTTTAGCTTGGAACCTGGATCGCTCCCTTGTTTTTGGTTTCGTGTTTATGTGTGTGCGACTTGTGTTTTGTTCTTTTCGGTGGCCGTTTTTAATTCGGCGCTTTTCTCGGTCTGGATTGTGCGGTTTCTTCTGCGGCGGCGCTCTGTCGTGGCGTGTATAACCGGTTGTCGAGAAGAAATTGCTCGCCGTTGTACGCTGCCCTTCTTTCGCGCTGGTCGCGAGCGCTCTCGACGCTTCTTTATTTATCCGTGTATTAATATTTTCGTTTAAGAACAGCGTGGGCTGCTTCTTGATTTCCTTGGACTTGCCTGTTCCTCTTGCTTTTTAATTTTGTGTTTTTTTCCCCCTTCCTCTTTCTAACAAGTGCGCTGATTTCTTCGTTCTGCATAAACGCGCGTGAAACAGACCAGATCCTTGGTTTCCCCCTTTTTTTTTTTAGCTTTTAGGTGAACCCGTAGAATTGTTGGGTTAATTACGTAAGTTTGCGGTTGCGGCTTCTTGTCCGGATATTGCTATAGTGGACCGGCGACAGGTTTCCGTCTCGCCGTGCTTTTCTTTATTTTTAATTGCATCCGCGCGGTCAGTCCTCGACTCATACGAGGCTTTCTTTCTTTTTGTGTGTTTGGTCAGTTCCCCGACTTCCCTTTAATTGTGTTTTGCGTCTGTATACATTCCCCGTTTGCTGCTATAATTGCGTTATCGCCGTTGCCTAATAGCTAGGTTTGTACGTGGAGTGTCGATCTTCTTGCGGGAAATGCCTGGACATTGATTTGATTTACTTCCCAATAATTGCACTAGCCGGGCAGGTTTTATGACCGAAATTTTACAATGGCCATACTATACTGCTCGTGCGTCCGCTTGTGACATGCTTACGGGGAGACGGTTGCCCTGGCAACCCAGGTCTAACGGAACGCAAGGAGTCGTCACGCAGGCGGTCACAGTCAAACGCAAACGCCTGTTCCAGCTTTAGCGTGGCATTTTGCATCCATCGTTACTGTATAGCCTTTAAATAACTCCCGCCATTCGTGTGTAAGCGACATTCCCCGGTCGATCGTGCTTGCAGACACGTCTCTCCCGTTTGTCACGTTTTTTTTTTTCTTTTTTGTATATATATAAAAACAAGAAAGGAAAGGAGAGAGAGAAGGAATGTCTCAATCATTCCTGGCCGTACCAGCCCACGCCTACCGAGTTGAAGAGACAGAAGCGAGCACAACGGCGTATTCACCGGGTGGGTGTGGCTGCAACGTCCCTCGTTTATTGACACGCCGCGGCGCGTCTTTTATGGAGGCTGTCCCCTTTGGCATCGATTCTCCGGCCGCCGTCCGATACCTGGCACGTCCGGCACTCACGAAGGACGCGTCGTCTCTCTGGCGGCAGGCGCGCCTCTCTTTCCTGCGACAGGACGCACGATTAATGACAGCATTGTTTGCTCGCTCTGGCCGGGGAATCGCCTCTCCTTGTTCGCCGAACTGGAAAGTAACGGGGGTTATTTCTCCTCGTCTAGTTTTCACTAGAATATTTGTTGTTTTTTTTGTTTTTTTTTATAAGGAACGTTTTGTCTAGTTATTTAGGACCCGCAGTCAAGCTGGGGAAGAATATGGGGATACGTAACACCTTGAACCTGAGATAAGGTGACACTAAGTCGAGGCGTTTGTTTTTCTGTTTGTTCCTGTTTGCGTCCCATCTTAGGCTCAACTTCTTTTTTTTTTTAATCTTGTTATTTGGGATCGTTATCCTCAAAGCTGCGCGCGTCTTTTTAACCCGCCGGTTCTAAAGACAACGGCGGTAAAGTAAAGTAAAGTAAAGTAAAGTAAAGACAACGTCGGGGCCTGTCTAAAGACAGGCCCCGACGCTTATGCCATGTCTTAACTGGTGGTCAGTTTAGCGGCGGTGCTGCGTCACCAGTGTGGTCCACGTACTGGTGAGTCACTTGCTGCGCTCATGGTGTTGACAAATGCAATGTCTCCCCCCCCCCATTCATCAGCTGTGTTTATCAACCGTCGTTTTCCATTGCGATGAGGACAATCTAAGTGATTGTAGTACATACGTCGGTGTGCGTCTTTTCCTTTTACTTCTGATTGCTGCGGCTGCGGGGATCTGTGTATAGTAGTACCAAATTCCAATCGAGTCCTGTTCTGCCACTCGTAACTTTTTTTATTGTTAAAAAAAAGCGAGGTGGCGGTTTAGTTTGTTTTTGCACAAACACTCGCACTAACATGTGTGGTTCAACCGATGAGGCAGCCGGCAATTCTCTCTACTAACTTCGGCTTTTTAAGGTGCCTATGGCGCTGTCGATTGTACAGGGTGTCGCCCCCCAAAGATTGCATGGTTTATTTTACCTCATTCTCCGCCCAACTGTAGTGTTAGCGGCCCGTATCAAATGCCGAAGATTCAAAACGAACCGTTCTTTTATAAAAAAAGGTACGGGAGTTTCTCGAATGTTCAAGAGAAAAATGCCAATCAATGTAGCCGTCGAATACACGGAGCTGCAATGGCGCAAGTTACCGAGAACAGGCCCCATTTTTCCATTAAAATTTTCAGAAAATCACTTATATATATAACGGAATTAGTTAATAGGGAGTTTTCGTAGACCGTGTTTCCCCCTCCGCTAAGCCCTCCTCAACGAAGAAGCCGCTACTGCGCCTGCGCGCCGATGGCCTTGACTGCAGAGTTCCGGGTATCGTAGCGGATTGCGGAGGGTGTTGCGGGACGGCGAAAACGATCTACGAAAACTCCCTAATAAAATCTGGCATAGGGTTCGAACTGCCAGTGCTACATTTGGACGGAGTCTTAGCGTTCGGCGATGCATGGTTTAGTGTTTCAGTAAAAAATCTCTGAAAGCTTTTTTTTTTTTCCTTAAAGGGGGCCCGGGGAGGGGGGGGGGGGGGAGGAAGGGGCAGGCTGTATGAACGTTAAGCCAATAAGCACTATGATTATACGAATACATGGTGCAGCGCGCGATTGGATTGGAGGTCGTATACGCACATGGGACTGCACGCAACCAATCGATGAGCCGTTCTTTGTCCGTAGTTAGTTTAAATATAGCGCAGTACGCTGATACATTGTGTGAAACTGAAGTTGACAGATGTTGATCGGTTACGTTCACCAACCGCAGGCGCTTCACCAGTTGCCTGCAAGCGCGGTTCCATGACGCCCTTCAAAGGAATGGACATTTGACTGCGATATTATTCCAGTTTCGCAGACATCCGTTATTGTGATAACGGCGCACACAGAGTTCCAGTATTCCTGACGTCACTTTGATGAACGGCTTTGATTCGAAAACCTTCTGACTGCCCGAGCAAGCGTGTGTCTGGTAGCTCCTCTTTGGGTGATCCCCGTCTTAAGCCTAAAAAAGCTCGAGGAACAAAATGTAATGAGGGCAATTTAGGCGTAATGACCGCTCAACAAGTCCTTATTACATTACCGGGTGACTCGCCTATTATAGAGCGGAATTTGTTACGTGGAAGTTACGGGAAAGCAGCTACTAATTATTGTGTCGGGTTTATTGCCACGATTACTCTCGATTTTGTTTGTTCTTGTTTTTAAGGTACACGGGAATTAATTTGCTAAATCATGTCGGGAGTTCGGCTTGAGCTTTGTCGTTTGCTGGCGGACTGTTGGCACGGACAAAATGCTCGGCGAGATGTCATTATCACCCTAGAAACCGGTTTAATTCCGTACGTGTCTGCTGTCTATTAATTTTTTGTGTAGTCTGTTAACCATATTTGTTCCGCCGCTAATACAGTCGACAGTAGGATGCTGTACGCTGGAGAACTTCATCCGCAAATGAAGTAGGCAACAAAGCTCGCGCTTGTATAACGCTCCGAATAGCGGCACGCGAACGTTGACTCTAAAACACTAGCGTTCTCCAACCTGGGTGCGCTTTCGCTGATTGGAGCTCGTACTGGCAGTGCTTGTCATAGCCACGCCTCTGGATGGGCAATGGTGTGCTCCGGACATCGTTTGAGTTCGGTGATTTTCGTCTCCGCTAACAGGATAGCAGTCGTCGACGATTTGATTGGTTGCCGAATGTAAGCCGACTAGTGACACATGCTCGTGTCCAATCCGTGAGTCGCATTCAGACGGGTGGCGGGCGTGGCATTGTTTGGAACAGAGCGGATCACGATAAAATTAGCGAGCTCTTCCGAAACAAAGAAAGAGAGAAAAAAAAAATAATCCGCTTTTATTTTCAAGGTTTTGCGGCAGAAATCACGTGTGCTCAGTTGCTTATTCTCTCGAGTCTCATACCGCAATGTGCACTTTGTTCAATTAAGCCCAATATCGTTTCATGGTTCCCGTTTGACCCGGATTGTTACGTGATTCCCACGCAACGCACACGACGCCGAGGACACGCGAAGTACGCACACAGACGACGTCGCAGGTTACGTATACACCCGTTAAAGTCACAGACATGTGAGAACGTAGTAGTTAAAGTTTGTTGTTGGTCCTCCCGGTGGTGTGGGAGGCAGGTTCCGCTCCGATGGTCTGGAGCGTGGTGGCACGAACGTCGCTGAATGACGGGTCGACTCACTGCTTGAATAGAACTATGTGCATTTATTTACTCTAGTTACAAGTCCCAACTTGGGAGACCATCCTGCCTCGCCTAAAGTCTCGACCCCCGTCCCCAATTTCTCTCAATCAAATCCAGTCCGAATCTCTCTAAACTCCTCTCCGCACTCCTTTTGTAGGCCCGTAGGGACCTCCTCTCCCCTCAGGACCCGACCAATCTCTTCAAATTCCACCACTCACACGTGGTACACTGTCCTCCAATGTTCGGCGAGCTGTCAACCTGGCGCTGCAACCGCCAAACCCAAATTCCTTGTAGAGTTGTTCTCTGCAATTTTTCCAGTCTGGCTGGCGCCAACCACTAAATTATTGCATCGGGCAAAGAGCGACAAATTCACACTAAGCGGCTAAACCCTCTACACACAGGCACACTCGGTTAGCATCCACAAGTAGCCCCAAGAAGAGGCCGTCCCGCGGTCTGTCCGAGCAGACTCCCGAAACCCGTGACGTTTCCTAACGACCGCGGGGACCCGCTCCGTCCGCTCGGCCGCTCTGCCCACGGAAATGCTCCCTCCAAAATGCCGATACCAGCCTAGAAAGCTAAAAAAAAAAAAAATGCCGACGCAACTCTGAGAAGTTCTAACAAAAGAAAACACCTTAATTAATAAGCATGACTTCTATATACTCAATCAACTGCAGTCCTGAAATTTTCTGTTTCTACGAGCATCCACACATCCAAAGATGCGTCATGTAAACCACATCCACGTGCCGCTGCCTCCCACCGCGCCGCACGCACGCAGCCGAGATGGAACACAGCAGTTTAGGCATGGAGCGGATTGGAGCGACGCAGGAGCCGGTCCATTTCCATATCGCTCATCCAACAGTGAGGGAACGATTGTGCGGTAAGCGGTCACGAACGGATACGCGGATATCGGTCAGTCGGCCGTCTGGGGGATCGTCCCCCCCTCTTTCCTTTCTTTCCTGCTGGCACGGGCCGCTCCTCTTCGATCTCGTCTCTTTCATTAAAAGACCCGTTTCACTCGGCTGTAACGGTTGCCCGCTCGGTTTTTCGCGGTCGTTCCTTTGGGACGCTGCCAGCCCTCCTTCGAAGAGCACGGAATTCGTGCTGCACCTAACCGGTATCGGCCCTGCGCTGCCTCCGTTCACCTCTCAGCTGAGAGTGCGGGGGAAACTACGTGCTCGTTGGCCAGCGTACGTCTCTCTCTTCGCCGCGTGATCACGCTCCCGCCCATACGCGGGTGCAGGGAGCGTGGTCAGGTGATGAGCGGGGGGGCAGTTGATTATTGGTCAGTTGAGCGTGTAGCTCCCATCACACTGCCAGCCATCTTGGGGTTGAACGGAGCACGTCTGTTTTGTGCCGACGCGGCGAGTAGCTAGCTCTCTTCTAGTCCCCTACTAATCTCGTAGCCCCGTTCGACCTTGGAGACCCCTCGAACTCTTCCGTCCGCGTTTGTGGGTGAACTGGAAGTTGGCCGCAGGGATGGTTTGACTCAGCATCGACCGAACATATTCCGCGTCTTTATTGGAAAAAGCTCGGAGAGCAATGCGGGATGACTAAATGAAGACGTGCTCGAAGCTTGTCGTAATCATTTCGATGTCTGGTGAATTTCCTCTTTGCTTGCTACGACTCCGGCATTTAAAGACAACCTTTAATATGTGATTCTCAGCTAGGGCTGCTTAATTCATTCATTTCATAGATCGAGGAATTATTTATTTTACTATTATTATTATTACCTCTTGTCTTGGCCCAGAAGACCTTTATATCATGACTCCATTTATAACGTTATCGTTATCTATTACGCCGTGAAACACGCTCACCCCTTTCCCTTGCTCCCTGGCCCAACGGGGTGAGGTGTTTCGACATTCTTAAAATGAAATAGATTTTCACCACCATCCAGTATTAAAGGGGAGATGCAACGATTTTTGTATTTTGCGAAAATACCGCTTAGAACGGATCCCTGACGTTAATGACATGTGAAATACCCGATCGTTTTTCACCACACGCAATCGAAGTCGCAGAAAGAAATTTTAGACAAACGAGCAGCGTTCACCCCCTCAACTCACAGCCAGAACAAGCGGCCACGTGATCTGGAGCCGATTATATGCTGCCAATGTTGATCATAGCCATGCGCTGGGGTTGGCAAAGCACAGGACACGCGCTGAGTTCCAGACATTGTTATGGTTCGGCTGTTGTCGTCATTGCAGCGATTGGACACAGGACACTACCCGAATTCTTCTCGAGCTATAGATTATCACGAGCCCAAATCGAGTGCCCACGCAATGCTCGGGTCCAATCTATGAGCCGCATTCAAATATCGTCACTGGGCGGTATTGCTACCGCCCAGCTACGTCATCAGGTTTTGCGAAGGAGAAATTGAATGAAAACGCTCGGTTTTGTCCCCGAAATTACAACGCAACAAAGGAGTTTCTTGGTCAGTGGCGTTGCGTGCGAGTATCCCTGAGTCCCACTAGTGCCAGTAAGCTCGTGTAAAGTGAAAAACATTCCAATTGAATATCGTTGCACCGCCCCTTTAAAACCACTTGTGGCTTATTTTCGATCAAACTCGCGCTCATCTAGCAACTATACTTCGTTTCACCTTACCTGCGAGCGAAGCCAAAGCTAGAAGCGCGAGACCAGCGCTTTTTGCGTTTCTCCCCAGCTCGCGCGCTCGAGCAAAGCCTGAACCCACGGAGCTTTCGTGCTCGCGCTTCCAGCTTTGCCTACGCTCGCACATAAGGTGAAACGAGGTATAGTTCAACTCTTCGCCTCCTTCTCTTCCTCACTGTTTGTGCGCTGTTCTTAATATGATCTCGTGCTCATCGTAAAGATTCTTCAAATGTACGATTCCCCCGAAGTAGTCCCATTTGTGTACGCATGCCCTCACGGTTTCCCCTTTTCGTCTCTTTCCTTTTTTTCTTTATTTTTTTATAACTCGTTCGCAAATTTTATTGTTGTCTGGCTTCTTCTTTAGATGGCGTCCTCGATAGCGGGAGAATCGCCGTGCCTCACGTTCCGCAACCTTCTCGGTTACCTTACTTTCTGAATACGAGATTCCTAATAGAGGCGGTGTAATTGGACGGTGGTTAACATCGCGACGGCAACCCCATACGGTCAAGGTCCTCCTAATCTCATCCCTGGCTTCTTCTTTTCTCCTAGTTTTTGTCTATTTTTGTTTAATTTGTGTTGCTTTATTCTGACCCACTTGTTCTTCGACGGCAGACGTTTATCCTGACATATTCGTCGGATCGACAACGAGAGCTGGTCTGAAACGGGGCGGCCGGAGGTAATAATTACTGTTTACCTCAAGGTTTCGACTTCTATAAATGCGCGCGCCGGGAGTCTTAGCAACATTGCATAGAAGACAAGGCCCGCGCCTTTCCTCCTCAAAGCGTCATCACTAGTGGATCCACGTAGCGCCGTCTAGCTTGCGTCTCGCAGCCTCTCACAACGAGCGCGACGCCAAGACGGACGCATGTGCCGCTTTGAGGCGTCCCTCGTCGAGCCTCAGCGTGTTTGCCGCTTGGGGCGGGTCGGAGATCCACCCATGATGACGTCATGCGCAGGCCTTGTCAGGTGGTACTGGTTTCAGTCGGAGGTACCGAATGGGCAACCTTGCGCGGTGGGCGGGTTGACGAGCGCGTGCATTCACGTTCGATGGGTCTGTTTCCCTGGCGCCTGAAATTAAAACGAGACAGAAAGACGGAGAAATGGAATGCATTTTTTTTTATAACCTGTGACCTTGGGATTTTGTAGCCGCCTTTCTGTTTGCCTCGCCTTCTTTGTGGAAAGGTCGGATAGCCGCGTTCACACTTCTAATAATATACAGAACATATAAGACATCATAGACAGTCTCAGACACTCTGCAGAGACTGTCTGAGGCGTGTTTGTTCCTTGTATGACCCTCCTGTCATGTTGGTCATACAAATAACTATCTTAATTTGAAGGGGCACTCCGTCGACTTTTTGAGCTACCCCAACTAACTATACTTTCAGAATCACCGGCCTTTGCTTTGCCCTTTCCGTTATGCTATTTTCGTATCGCGAAATGAAAAACAAAAAAAAAAAATTACAGGAGGACGTTTTAAGACTGCTTACGTGTAGGAATGCGAAAGCATTCTAGTCCGGCGGTGACATCAGGGTCCCCCACTGTGCAGGAGCGGCGCCCCCGTCGGCTTCACGGCTTCCGTGACGAAGCATCTGCGTTCTGCGCGTTTCTCTGTGTTTTATTTCTGAGGCGCGTCCGCTTTGGCCTTGAGCGGCGCGTGCTTGATGACGTATTTTTATGACCATCTTTCGGGGACAACGCCGACGCCTTTTCGCGTAATGGGACGCATAAGGATTTCGCCTTAGTAGTTATTGTGAAATCAGGATGTGAAAATGATGCCAAAACCAACATTCAGATATAACCGCGCTTTTCAGTGCTATGACGTCGGGGGAAGACAGTCTTGCAGGTCGAGCGGGCAGGCTAAAAATGGTCTATGCCGAGCATATTTGTTTCGTGCTGGTGCGCGGCTGCTGGAGCGAACTTCCAAAACGTTCATTTGACGCCGCGAAACTGCTTGTAACCAGTTGGGAACGAAGTCTATACAGTCCAAAGAGTGAATCCCTGCCTTCCTCTGACGTCACTGTTTCATTGTTGCCAGTAGAGACTTTCACTTTTCAAAAACACGGCGAGGAGCAGCGATGTAAATTCAATAACTTCGCAAAAAAAAAAAGTTTACTTAGACCCAATATTTGAGTTACTATTTCAGCGATGTTTGTTGGTGTGTTTTAGCAACTTTTCAGGCAAATCGGGGACTACGAAGGAAACGCCGGAGTACCCCTTACAAAAGACAGTCTGAAAACATGACTGTGGTCTACAAGTCAGGCCGCAAGCACAGCGACGCCGACTGCCTGTCTCGATCGCCCGTCGAAACACCTTCCGGCAGCAGCGACGACGATGAAGACGAGTGCTTCCTAGGCGCAGTGAACACCGACGACATGGCACGACGTCAACGAGACGATCCTGAGCTGCGCGCACTAATAGAGCACCTGGAAGGGCGCGGGAGTACCTTGCCACGTGTTTTCTCACGAGCCCTGTCGACCTTCGTCATGCGACAAGGTGTACTCTACAAAGAGAACTTTAGGGACAACAACTTGTCGTGGCTGCTGGTAATCCCGACTGACCTTCGAGAGGAGATCTTCCAAGCCTGCCACGACGACCCGACGTCCGGACACCTTGGTTACAGCCGGACACTGGCCCGTATTCGTGAAAAGTATTACTGGCCCCAAGCTCCCCAAGACCGTCCACCTATACACACGATCATGCCACGAGTGCCAGCGACGCAAGGAACCTCCGACGAGGCCGGCCGGACTCCTGCAGCCAATTTCTCCTCCAACTGCACTCTTCCAGCAGATCGGAATGGATCTACTTGGCCCTTTTCCGCCGTCGACGTCGGGGAACCGCTGGATCATCGTAGCCACAGATTATCTCACGCGGTTCGCCGAAACGAAAGCCCTTCCTTCAGGGACTGCCATGGAAGTTGCCAAGTTTTTCATTGAGTCCATCGTCCTCCGGCACGGCGCTCCAGAAGTTCTGATTACAGATCGCGGATCATCGTTCATGGCACAGCTGACCCAAGAAACCCTCCGACTCAGTCACACCAGCCATCGTCGTACAACTGCGTACCACCTGCAGACCAACGGGCTGACGGAGCGACTCAACAAGACAATCGCTGACATGATCTCTATGTACGTCGACGTAGAGCACAAGACGTGGGACGAGATGCTGCCCTACGTCACGTTCGCCTACAATACGGCGGTTCAAGAGACCACTGGATTCACACCCTTCCAGCTGGTACATGGTCGGAAAGTAACGACCATGCTGGACGCGATGCTGCCCCATGAGCCAGCTGACAGTGAGAGCGACGACGCCCAGGTGGTTGCTCAACGGGCCGAAGAAGTCCGCCAGCTCGCCCGACTCCTGATTCAAGACCAGCAACGCGTCGACGCCGGCCGCTACAACCTTCGTCGCAGGGACGTCCACTTCCAGCCCGGAGACAGGGTGTGGGTATGGACGCCCATCCGTCGCCGCGGTCTCAGTGAGAAATTGCTGAAACGATACTTTGGACCGTACAAGGTACTTCGACGCCTCGGGGAGCTGAACTACGAGGTGATGCCCGACGGAACAAGAACATCACCACGCCGCCCACCACGGCCTGAAGTCGTCCACGTCGTGCGCCTGAAGCCGTACTACGCCCGATAGGACTGTGCACCTTATACCTTCCAAATGACTGTTTAGTTTACCGTCCTTTTTATTTGCTTTGTTTTGTTTTGTGTTGCATCGGGGCGATGCACTTTTTAAAGGGGGGAGTAATGCCGCGAGCGCAGCTGACCAAGCAGGCAGCGCGCTCGTGGCCTAACGGTTATCGCGCGTGCCTTCCGCGCAGAAAGCCAGGGTTCGATTCCTGGCCGCGGGGACGCATTTTTGTGTACTCTCACGTAAATGTTCTGGTAAATTCGAGAACCGTGTTGCTTGTTCGAGGTCAGAATGTTCCACACGCAGAACCTTCTACGCCGATTCTTCCAGAACCCCACGCGTGTACATAAGGGGCTCCGCTTGGCGAGCCGCGGTTAGTTTCGCCTCAGCGTTCGATCTTGCTGCTTCGCCGCCTTCGACGCCCGCGACGCTCTCTTGTTATCTACTCTTTTCTTCTGTTCCTTTCTTTATTTTTGGGCACAAGTTCGCCCCATTAAACGTTCAGTTTACTCAGTTATTACCGCCTCATCACTTGTCATTCGTGACAATAAGACATCATAGACAGTCTCAGACACTCTGCAGAGACTGTCTGAGGCGTGTTTGTTCCTTGTATGACCCTCCTGTCATGTTGGTCATACAAATAACTATCTTAATTTGAAGGGGCACTCCGACGACTTTTTGGGCTACCCCAACTAACTATACTTTCAGAATCACCGGCCTTTGCTTTGCCCTTTCTGTTATGCTATTTTTGTATCGCGAAATGAAAAACAAAGAAAAATTACAGGAAGACGTTTTAAGACTGCTTACGTGTAGGAATGCGAAAGCATTCTAGTCCGGCGGTGACATCAGGGTCCCCCACTGCGCAGGCGCGGCGCCCCCGTCGGCTTCACGGCTTCCGTGACGAAGCATCTGCGTTCTGCGCTTTTCTCTGTGTTTTATTTCTGAGGCGCGTCCGCTTTGGCCTTGAGCGGCGCGTGCTTGATGACGTATTTTTATGACCATCTTTCGGGGACAACGCCGACGCCTTTTCGCGTAATGGGACGCATAAGGCTTTCGCCTTAGTAGTTATTGTGAAATCAGGATGTGAAAATGATGCCAAAACCAACATTCAGATATAACCGCGCTTTTCAGTGCCATGACGTCGGGGGAAGACAGCCTTGCAGGTCGAGCGGGCAGGCTAAAAATAGGTCTATGCCGAGCATATTTGTTTCGTGCTGGTGCGCGGCTGCTGGAGCGAACTTCCAAAACGTTCATTTGACGCCGCAAAACTGCTTGTAACCAGTTGGGAACGAAGTCTATACAGTCCAAAGAGTGAATCCCTGCCTTCCTCTGACGTCACTGTTTCATTGTTGCCAGTAGAGACTTTCACTTTTCAAAAACACGGCGAGGAGCAGCGATGTAAATTCAATAACTTCGCAAAAAAAAAAGTTTACTTAGACCCAATATTTGAGTTACTATTTCAGCGATGTTTGTTGGTGTGTTTTAGCAACTTTTCAGGCAAATCGGGGACTACGAAGGAAACGCCGGAGTACCCCTTACAAAAGACAGTCTGAAAACACGAGGCACCGCAATAATATCTGTGGTTCGAACGCCGCGTTCCAAGTTTCCTCCTTGAACTCATTGTCATGCGCGGCATTCGAAGCCCGGATCTCGCGGCAACTCGCGTTCGAATCTGTATGTCTTTCGTATGATGTCTAAGCGGTGTAGCCCCTGATTTAGACATGTTCGAAGCTTACTTACGTGTGTATGAGGGAAGCGTGCTTGTATCGCAGCTGCTTGTGGCGTGTCCGAAGATAATTTTGTCATCACGTCTGCAGTGAACACTGCGTTATTTTCGTATGATTATCTGTAGCGTGACTGCGGCTGAAGATTCTGCCGCGGCTGTGTTCGTCTTGGGTTGTGGGTAGGTTGACCATATTCCTCAAGGTAGAAAACGGGACATCCCAGCGAGGGGGGGGGGTTTAATTATTGAGATTGGGAGAAAACCTTTACTGAAATGACTGCTCTCATTTCACAACGTTACCATATTGCACTAAGCCCTAGGACCTAGAAACACTCCCACTCACGGTTCAGTTGCATGCACCCATTTGGAAGGTCCTGTTTCGGGTCCTTCGTTGGTGTGGGCTTATTTTGCCGACGACTGAAGTTTCCTGAGCGGGACTTTATCCTGCAATACTCGACTGTAAAAGTCTGCGCACATATATATAAAAAAAAAGAATCATGTCCCGAAAACGGGACATGATTCGTTATTGGGGCAAAAAAAAAAAAAAACGGGACGGCAGAAGCGGACCTCAAAAACGGGACTGTCCAGGCCAAAAGGGGACGTCTGGTCACCCTAGTTCTGGGGCATAAACAGCCTATATATAGCTCATGCGTTGAAGCTGCCACACTACGCGACTCGTATGTATAAATATCATCGAGCTCGCGGCCCTTTTACTCGAAAATGAGGATTATAAGAATAAGGCCCGTTTGAAGTTAAAAAAAGGCGGTGCCTGCACGCGTGCAGTCACCGCTAGCTGTTGTCGTCGTCCCCAGTGTGGCTGCGATTTGTTCCCCTTCGAAGAAACACAGACGCATATATACACGAACTCAACTCTGTGACGTCACGGCGCGGTGGTGGCGCGTCGGTCGCACTTCCGGTCTGGGGCTATGGGCAGAAGTCCCCATGCCAGACGTGTATTCCTGCGTTGTTTTGAAAGGAACCAGACAAAAACCTGCCTTCTCGTCAAAACGCCGCTACTGGGGCCGTACCAAAAGTGTCGAGAAAGGTTTGAAGGTCAGTTTTCGCGTGCTCGGTTCGTCCGAGAATCTGGGTATGTGCCGTGAAAAGGAAAGAGCAGACGCCGTCGGACAACGATTGCTTGGGCGGGAAGCACTTTGGGTTGAATTCACGGATACTTGTGGTCATCAGATTTATTTGTTTTGTTCCAACATGAACGCCAGAAAACCGTCAAGTTGTGCGGACCACCTGCGGACTACGTTCAGTGCGTCTTCAAGCTCAAACGGCCGCCTGATCGTTCGAACTGTCGTCTGCTTTTTCAAATGTTTCTGCTTGTCGTCTGCTCTCTTAGATGACGCCGGCCCGTAGACAAAATGTTGGCCCGGTACTTGCGATAAGAAGTTAAGTACAGGCCTCAAAAGACTTAAATTTGAAGGTTGGTAAGCAGGCTCGATGTAAACAGTAGATACAAGGAGATGTAGATCATAGTTACCAGTGACCGTCACCGACTTGTTATGCCTAATTCAGTTGGTCCGATTCTGCTTGCAATTTTCAGTATCGACGTCGACCATCTCAGCTACGGTTCACGCTTTTGCAGCCCGAGTGGCGTTGCGACTGAAAATTGCGAGCGAAATCTCATCATGCGAATCAGGCTTTAGCGTACATACTGCGGCGTCCACGCGGAATGAACCACCACATGTCACATTATTCACGCGAAGGTTTGCGGTGTAACGATCCCTCGGTAATTTCGCTGACTCCGCTCAAGATAGTCAGACATTGCCAGGAAGACGTAGAATCAACAATTCGAACGCAAAAAAGGGCAGGGTGACTCACACTGACGCCGATAACATCGCATTTCAATGGATTGTTTATGGGCGACGGCGAGCTTCTTGCCCACACCCCCATCGCGCATGCGCGGCGCCGGTGGCGTCCGCTAGGGGCGCTCCGGTTTGTTTGTAAACATGAGTTGGTGTATAGGGTCGAAGTGGTAAAAGCGGACGTCCAGATTTCGTAACATTTGGCAGGTCTCTAGAGTAGTTGCTCCCCAGGAAGAGAGAGAGAGAGAATAAGCATCTTTATTCGGTGCTTTTAATCTACGTCATCGGTGATAAGCTCCTCGCAGGAAAGGAACTCGGCACGTCATTTTTAGCTACAAAAGGGTATGCCTCGGCGAATTAGATTTTTAAATCGAGAACCTAACGGAATTTCATAACGCGGACGTTTTCTTTTTCGTATTTTTTTTTTTCTATTGTCACTTTTGTCGAAGACGTGTGGCGTGTACGATTTTAGGCAGTCGTGCATGGATGCAGCTATAACTGCCCTTCATTTCTTGTTTCGTCATCACACTTCATATCGCGACTGTCAATGGCAGGACGATATTCGTGCCACGAAGGCAGTCTTTTTCCTTTGCATCACCGCTTTCTGTGTCCAACATTAATGAGTGGTCCATCATTTAAAGCGCACTGAAAGTGTCCATAAAGGCGAACGTAACTATACTGCACGTTCGCCGAGCCTCCGATTCAAAACGGGCCAGCGGAAGGGCATAAGTCATTGGCGTTTACTCCGCTGAAATTGTTGTTGGTCCGGTTCTTTTCTTCGGTCGGCTACTCCTCCCAAGACAATCCCGTGTCCTCGTTCGGCGTGATGAACGTGCTCCTTGCTCGCTCGGAGGTTGGTGCGGCTCTCGCAACGTGTACATGGGCGTCGTTTGATCGGTCGCTACAACCGTGTCCACAGGAGTGCTGGTTGCTGTTGCGATCGAAGCGTTCAGACAATGCGCCGGCTCCATTTCAGCCTGGCTCTTATTACGACAAAAGGCTAATATCAAACTGCCGCGGCCGATGGAGCGGTGCGGTTGCGCAACGTCGCCGCATTATTTGTGCCCGCGACCTCGCGTTGATGGGCTTACATCCCGTTGAACAGTCCACAGTAGAACAAGGTATCGGGGCGGCTTTTGTCTTCGCGTCCATTTTTCCTTCCTGTTACGCGCTTGTCTGCTCTGTCTAGTCTTGAGCAGTGTTGGGTAAAGCACATCTAAAAACTACTCGAAGTACAAAGTAAATCAGAGGTCATGTGCTTCGAGTGAAGCACATGACTTCTGCTTCCGGACGGCGGAAGCCATACGCGAAAACTCCATGAAGTCACGGTCAGACCGCTGACACGTCATACAGGACAGTCTGCGCACACTGTCTGAAGCGTAATATTCGATTGGTCTTACTCTCTGCAGACACGTTCGTTGGAAGCGTGCCAATGTATGTTTATTATGTTGCGGGATGAGCGGCTGTGTGACTTTACTTTTGCGTTGCTCTGGCACGGCTGTGCGCAGCGTCATTTCCATTTCCGGGGCACACCTTTCCCCTAATTCTCGGAACCCCTTCTCCACCCGCGTGGTGCGTTCCTCGGTGCACGGGGCGACCCGAAGGTGACGCCCGACCGCTCACTTCCTCGTCGTCGCCGCACCGGGAGGTCAAATGGAGCGTGAGTCGTCCTTCTTAATGGGCCCTAATTGCCCGGGGACCCAGGACCGCTGTTCGACCGCCGGGGACCTACTGTGCTTCTTCGTTGTTGGCCTTTTGTCTCGCTCCGCCGCCGCGCTCTTCTTCTTCTTTGACGGGCGGCTCGGTTGCGGCTACTGACAGCTCCTAAAATTAGCGCCGGTTTGGTGCTGCTGGCCGACCGGTGAAAGTGAACGCTGCCTTCCTGTTTAATGCCCCGTCTCTCTACCTTTGCGTCTGGCCTACCTCGATCGTTTTGTTGGCGGCTCATTTTTCGTCGTATATAGCACGGCAGCGCTGCGGTTGTTTTGCGTTGGTTTTTGTTCGGTGTGGCGCCTCTTCGGTTCTTTGTTTTGTTCCTGGAGCCAGACGGTGTAATTGGAGCGGATGATTGTTAGACTTTGGGACACTGTGGTCGTTAGCGGTTCACACGACAGGAAACAACTGGCGCTGCTGGTGCGGCCAAATTAATTTCCGAAGCCGCTTCGCGGCTTGCGAACTGGGCCGCGTTTGATTCAGGGGACTTTTCGTAATCTGGTTATGGAATCGCTAGTGATATTCGTAAATCTATATATATGTGAATATGGAGGTGGAGGCAGATACAGTGGATATCGACACAGTGTAGAGAGGTGATGTCACTGAGACATGGACACTCCGCGATACCACATCTTTTTTTTTTCTTTTTTTGAAATCAATACTGATTTTTTTATGGTCACGTGTCTGCTTTACATGTCCAATTTTGACATTCTCTATCGGTAAATTTATGACTCTTCGAGGCTGGTATTCGTTTTAACAGAAACTTAACCCGCATCCCCGTTCTTTCCCTCGGCCACGCAAGTGTGCATATGCGCACGCTTCTAAGCACAAAGCCTCTGCCGCTTTATGAGCTACTAAAATCGATAAGCCATCGATCTCAATTCTCCAGTGCTTACATACCTATATAGCGTGTACGACACCCTTGCTGAAAGGGTAGGTCGTCATTACGGTAATGAAACTCGACGGCCCAGCTTGAAATGAGAGCCTCTGCGACTTTAGGGAACTCGGGTGGTTTAGGGGAATGAAGTGTGCGCGCTGTCGAAAAGTCGGGCCGGAATCTGGAATCGGGGGCGTCCGCGAGCTCCGTCGACCCGTTGACGTGACATTTCGTCGCCCGCCAGTTGGGAAAACGACGGGACTTTGGACTAATTGAAATCGATCCGTCCGCGCGAACCAATGCCACCTACAAATACAAGGCCTGCTCATGACGTCATCGTTAGTGGATCGACGACCTACTGCGAGGCACGCCGAAGCTCGGCGAAACTAGTGGCCAAGCGGCAGACGCGTTCGTTTTGGTGAAACCGCGTGCCATCGTCGGGACTTTTGAGACGCTGCAAGACGCGCTGCTGACGCAAGCTAGGCGGCGCTATGTGGGTCCACCAGTGATGACGTTTAGAGGGGGGGAGGCGCAGGCCTTGTCTTCTAGGTGCGAACGCTGCATCCCGTCTGCCTCTCCCTCCCTCAACTCTTCCTCGTCCTTACCCTCTCCGCTTTCTGCCCTTGTCTCTTTCTCTCTCTCGCTCACACCGTTTTTCCGACTGTGTTTTAAAATAGTCCAAGATGCTTGAAAGGTGTAGCTAACCGACTTTGGCGGGTGAGAATCTCAACGGTGATAGATGGATTGGTTTCTATAACTTGATGAAGGAACCCGCTCTTTGTGCCTCTGCCTTGAATTTGAGCACGAAGTGTGTTTTACGTCTGGGTTTCATGAGATAAGCGACACGTTATGCTCGAGCGTTAAGCCGGGGCACCACTGCATACATCATACAAAGAAACAGTCTGCAAACCCGAGTCACCGCAATATCCGTGGTTCAAATGCCCCGTGCCCAGTTTCCCCCCTGAACTCATTGCCATGCGGCATTCGAAGCAGGGATCTCGCTCTGACTCGCGTTCGAATCTGTATGCAGATGCTGTCTTTTGTATGATGTATAAGCAGTGTGACCTTGGCTTTACGCTCTCGACCGACACGCGGGACAAGGTCATATAGCCATTATGGCCCCATAGTGGCTACACACCGAAAATTCCGGTGCGTATGCTTTCCCGCAATGCACCTGGGAGAGCCAATCGCCGCAACTTGCGAGGGAACTCGACGAATGGCGAGGCCGGAAATGTGTCGAGACCTACAGGAACTGTCTGCGCTGTGACGCTGAACATGCGTCGCAACCCGTCAGGCCCACAGCGCAGAATGTTTTCTGGGGTCTAAACATATTGCCAGCCTCGTCATTCGTCGAGGTTTCTCCGTGAATTGCGGCGATTGGGCTTTGCGGGAAAGCACACGCACTGGATTCACTATCGCGTTTATTGGTTATATCATCTTGAGGACGATGTGACACCCTGGCCTGGCAGTTCGACTACGGAGCGATAGAGTGCCCGTTTGCAGATTTGGAGCGCGAGGATCTGGTAGCACAGAGCATCAAAGAGCCATTTCGCGGGGAACCTGGACGTCAGCGCTCAGCTTTTGCAGCGGCCAGGACCCGAAACACACTTGTTCGCTCGGGAGAAGTGTGTTTCGGCGTCTCGCAGCAGCGGGGCGCCAGTCACGTGGCTCTCCTCTCATCCGTTGTCTGCCGCTCCACCTCTTCCATTTCGGCGGCCGCTTCTCCTGGCGATCTGCCAGGCTTTGTCAGTATATATATGAGGCTAAGGCCCAGCTCATTTGTAACATATTATGTGCGTCTCCGAGTTTATCATATGCGATCGAAGGCATATTCTGTTTTATGATGTGGAATGTACAGTCGTGGGCCGCGGAAGCTATAACGTGCCACAGCGTTCGCTTTGCATGTTTCTACCCCCATGGGTGACGATATCGGGAACGATTAAGCAGCGTTCACAGTGCTGGGACATGGTACAAAAGTCAATCTGCTGACACTGTCTCAGTCGTGTTTCTTTCTTGTGTGATTGTCACATGGTCGTACGTGTTCGAGGCATACATGTGTAAGAAGCAGAGATGCTTCTAGCCTACTTGAGGCGGGTACTTCCGTCATCGTGTGTGCAACGAACACCGTGTCTTTTGTAGGGTGTATGAGCGATGGGACTGCGGCTTTATTCGGGAGTTTTAGGGAACCGTTTTTGCACATCCAATACGGTATGATGGGCCCTCCAGTAAGAACTGCGCATGCGCTACCGCGTAAGACTCGCACATGCGCAGTTCGAGGGCATATCGTATCGCATCGGATGTGCAAAAACGGTTCCCTAAAACTTTCTACTTTATCAAAGGCCAGACTTGTGCTACAGTGGATTGAAGAGCATGATGATGAGTTCCAGTTGATGTCCCGACCACCCAACTTGTCAGATGTCAGTCGTGTTGAGCGCATCGTGGGACGTGATGGGGTGCCAGCTCAGAGGCAGAGCTCACAAACTATCTCCTCGTAGTGTACAGTATGTGTGCGACCTGTGCTTGCACATCTGGTACAATGTTACTCGAGGCACTGACCAAGGACTTGTATAATTCATGTCAAGATGAGGGACAAGTGTTTTGCGTGCCAAAGGTAGATGAACACAGGTATAAGGTCATAATGTTTTGGCTGATCAGTGTATTCCAAATGCCGCCTTTCAGTTTTGCTAAGGTGAACGACGAAATACGTTTTATAGTTTGTTTTGTCTTCTGTCGTGTCTCTTGAAACACGCTGCGACTACATGACTTCGTTTGCTGTCTAGTTAAGGCTAAAGCCACAGGATCTGGGAAAGTAGCGCCATTGCCTTCCCACCTGCTAGCCGGACACAAACAAATACCAACGTACAGACGACAAAGCCTCTCAAGGTGATTGGCTCATCGCTGTCGGTTGCCATAGTGATTGCCGTCTTAGACCCTTTTAAAGCTTCAAAGCTTCGCAAGGGTCGTTAAAACCAGTCGCGCCAAGATCGCTATGGAGCATCATCGCACTGAAAGCGTTCCTCGGCCAATATGAGCGTTTTTGGCGCTGTGCATGTAATTGCTTATTTCCCCAGATCTCTTACAATTATGTTGCTCTTCTTGCGTGTTTCAGGACAGTAAAATTATTTTTCAATGCCCCCAAGCACCGACGTCGCGTGTGATGCCGTACATCTTCGTACCGCCATCACACGCAACGTCAGTGCTTGGAGGCGTTGAAAAATAATTTTGCTATCTTGAAACACGCTAGAAGAACACGAAAATGAATGTGTGCGATGCAAGCGAGCGCTGACATTATTTTCATGCAGTGCTGAGATGCACTACATCGTCGACGCGGCAACCGAAACCTCAATGATGCCACCCCTCTCCATGGCCAAAGAGGTCCCATAATGCAACGCGTGCAGTGTTGCACGCGGGGATTTTTGAAGTAGTCGATCATTGAACCAAGTGAATCAAATCAGGCGCAGCTTCGCTTTTCACGGATGGATTCCCGAGTTTTAGAACTCGAATAAAACTACACCCGATATGTTTCATATAGAGGCCGCAAATGATTGAAATGTCGTTCTTCTGATGTAGTAGACTGTGTACAGTTTTCCGCTTAAATTTCATTTCTTTTTTTATGGGTCTACATGTTTATGGGGTTGAAAAGCGCAACGGGACAACGGAGAAGGCACAACGCAGCGCTGTGTCTGTGTCTTCCTTTCTGTCCGTTCTCCTGCTGCGCTTTTTAACCATTATGAATCACCTACTCGCCCAACTCTCCACCCTCGTCGGTTTTATGGGGTGTTTGTTTTGGGAGTGCTTGAGCGACCTACTTTATTTATATAAAAATTTAGCGAAAACTTTCCGCTAACTAAATTAAACTGGTATGCTATTTGAGGCTCGCACCATGTAATCAATTGGGGACTTGATCATCAGTCGCTTAGTATTCCTTCATGCGTAGCTTTCTCATTTTCTTCTCTTTTTGTGCATATGTCACTTCCTCTTTCTTCTTTTTTTTTTTTTTTCCCCACTTCAAACGAGCTGATGAATCGTGGTTTCTGGTTAGCCCAGGATCCAACTCCAAGTTTAAAAACAAGAAACACAATATGACGTACACACGAACTCGCAGAAAGCGAACCAAATCATTATCAGTTCGTTGCGGACCGGATGGACGGAGCAGTACGCGCGGGCCTGGACATCCGCTCCATTAACGACTCGCCCCGTGCGCGCGTACATCTATACGCGTGTATATGTGTGGGAGGGGGGCGTTATGCAGCGCGGCCGACGGCCGTGTTCCCAATTAGGGCCCAGCCTTCGGGCAGTGGTGGCTCGTTAGCGGTCGGCGTCTGTCCCGCGTTTTTTTTTATTCATCGCGCGTAAATCTATGCGCAGTTTTATCTTTGGCAAGAAGACGGCAAAAGACAGCTCGTGTTTTTGTTTTTCTTATTGAAAAAGGGAGGGGGGGGGGGGGCAGTACGCCAAAGGAAGTTGCCGAAAACCGTAATCCTGATCGGCACGGCTCTTTGTCGGTAAGCCATCGCGACGCGAGGGCTAGGCTGGTATACGTTCACCGTGGGAAATGTACTAAACGTGACTATAGTCAATTCGATTCAATTCGTTTTATTAACGCCGAGGTGCACATACATGTTTCTGAAAAAGCAGATAGGTTCATAGTGAGTTGGCTAGTTTGGGCTCATTAAAATAAGTCATCTGAGGCGTACGGTGAGCAACGCGGGTTATTAAGAGCCTACGCGTTGTTACCTCAAGATAAAAGCAAGTTTTGCGCATTATTCATCTTACAAGATTTGGTTGTCGGAGGAAGAAACTATGCGTTTAGCGGTTGAGTCGTATACGTCTTGATAAGCTAACGTATATCTAATCTAAAATGCACCTGTCGCTGTATCGTTATTCTCCCCATAAAGAGGACAATTCGTAATGCTCCGCGAAGAGCCTGACTTTTTTTTTTTTTTTAATACGGTTTTTGAGGTGAAAACGAGTATAGACTGAAATAGTGCATAATAAAAACAAGATAATGACTTATATAATCATAGCTGAGCCACATTACAATCACACCGTAGAAAATGGTTAACGTAATTCAAACTGCCCCCCTAAAAAAAAAAGTTTTTTATTTATTTTTTTATTGCAACAATAAATTACGCATTACCGATTGCTCATTCTACGCCCAAATGTAGCGCTAGTGGTCCCAACCAGCTGCCAAAGTTTCATAACTAACTGCTACCTTATTCAAAAGGAATGACGGCCGGTGGATCTCAGAACAGTCGGTGCTGAGTGGCGCCATTTAGCGAAAACGGGCCAGAAACTTTTCCCCACTAAAATTTTCATAAAATAACTTATAACTTTTGAATGTATAACGCTTAATGCCGTAACTTTCGTATCCGGTTCGGTTCTACATTCGGCTCTACATTTGAACAAAAAATGAATGTACGGCAATGCGTTTTTTTTTTTAGATTGTACTGTTTTTAGATTACAACTTGAGAAACGCTGGACCTGGCGAGTCCTGCGCATTCTGTTATTGCTCTGCAGCCATTCAGATTGCGGCAATGGCCGATGGAAGCAGCGAACAATCATACGTCACGCCCTGCGTTTCTTTATTTTTTTTTTTTTATTTATTCATTTGTTGATACTGCCAGTTCGTTGGAGCCAAAGCAGGAGCGAACTATTCGGATACAATTCGCATGTTTTTCACTGAAAACACTATGGAACAACACTGTGTGTACACAGGTCTTCCTTTTTCGCAATAGATTCAGCTGCACACACCGAGAACCCCTGTTGTTGTTTTGTTCTTCAGAATTTTATAAAGCAGGGTCGATTAATAACATTATTACGCATATTTATAGATTGATACCTAGACGATACGCTATACAGCACAACGACCGTTCCGTCTCAAAACAACTCAGCACCGAAAGGACAATATCTAGGAAATTTGAGGATGCAGAAAATCAATCGATGTCAACAACGTCATTGGGTAGCTTCTTCTATAGATATATGGTATGCGTAAAAGAAAAAAAAAAAAACAAATTGTTCAAATGTGTTTGTTCGAGCAGCAACAGGAGTCACCATCGTTGAATGATGTAAGCGTTCAGAGCAGAAGGTTCTTGGTTTTAGGTATTTACGGCTATCATTTTTTATGAAGAATTTATTATAAATCTGAAAGAACAACTTAACGCGCTGGCGTATTAACGCGCTGGCATGACCTATTGATTAGGGGTTGTATATCTGCTGAAGTTTTGCATTGCGATCGACGTTTTATCCTAAGGCGAATGTAATCCATGCTAAACCCAGGCTTTATAATAAAACCAGGTGAAAGGAATAAAAAAAAAAAAAGATACAGACGGCATTTTATCCTGAGGCGAAGAATGTAATCCATAATTATTCATTTCTCGCTTCGTAGAGCTTCAGTGCGTCTATTTTGGATGCATGTGCCCTCGAGCGGGTTACGCCGGCGAAGTTGTCAGACCAGGCGAGGGGCAGCTTCTGGATGCGATTTATAGCGCGGAGGCCGCAAGGTATCTGCCGAGGTGGTGGGTCACTCGAGCGTCGTGGGACTCGCCGAGGACGTAGGCAAACGGGGAAAACGTGGACGTGGATTTGGAGGCTGTTTCAGTCAACGGGTCAAGCGTTCCACATCATGAGCGGCGTGGTGAGCAGCTCAGCGCATGTAGGTCCATTGGTCATGTCGCTTGAGATCAACTAATCGTGGATGAAGAAAGATATGGACGTGCCTCTTTCTGAATGGACCTGTCTGTATAGTTGTATGTTTTTGTGCGGCGCACTCTCTTTGAATCGAGAGTCTACAAAATAAACGTTCCAATAAAACTATAAATAAAGATAGTTCTGTCCCAGAACTGAAGTACCCCATGCCTGATCATCGTGTGGGGATCGTCCACCAATCCTCAAGCCTTTGTTTGGAGCACGTCGGGCAACTTTGTCCTTCCGTGAACTCCGGGACTTGCTCCATGCTGGTGCCAACGCCTGGTGTAGGTACAGTGCCGGGCACTCAAGTAACACATACGGTATTGTCTCTTCCGCACCGCCGATTCATTTCAATTCAATTCAATTTTTATTTCAAATCGAGTCATACAAAATAAAGAGCTGGCCCACTAAAGCAGCATTCTGCTCGTATGTGGGGCCATGCGACATGATGATAATTTTGAGGCTATTTCCTCCGAAACGGACGGTTACGAAACTTACGACACAAGTTCTTCGTACCTATGGCTGATGGTGGTGATGAGGATGCGGCTATTCCCTTTGGACCGGCAGGCTTGAACAGTGTTCATACCTAAGCCTGGGGACGGTTGCGTGTTTAATTAAAACTTGGGTTTGGTCGAGTTGGTTCATACCAATTTTTCCCATCTTCCTCCACCAGTCTTCGAACCTTTTTTTTTGTGACCTCTACAGGAGGTCTGTGTGGCCCTCTGGAGGTCGTCTGCACTTGTCACTGGAGGTCGCTTTGCCAACCTCAGCGCGTGGGTATGATCAACACTGGCGGCATAATCCACTCCAGATCACGTGGCCACGTTTTCTGGCTGCGAGTTTGGAAAATGAACGCTGGTCGTTTTTTTTCTCTTTCTCTGCGACCTTTCTTGCGTGGGGAGAGAAACGAACGCGTGTTTCATTGGTCAGAAACGTCAGGGATTCGTTCTAAGCGGTATTCGCGCAAAGTACGAAAATTGTTACACCGCCCCTTTAAAGGATTGCTATCGCTCGAGGCAGGGGTGGGTGGGCTGGTTGCTGGCGCACTTAGCCCACCCACCCCTGCCTCGTTCGTTTGTGGTCCTTCCTTCGCGTCAGTAAATCCCGACCCCTCGACAAGCGTCAGTGGACAGTGAGGGTCTGGGCCGTTGTCTTGTGTCCGGGTTGGCTGGAGCCCCACAGATTCTAGTACGATGGGGGCTACTGTTTCGTCGTGGGCCCCGCACACCCGGCGCACGGTCGTGGTCACGGTGGGGTCCAAATGTCGTCTGTGGGGAAGCGTCCGTAGTGCCGAGGCAGTTGTCGTACAGCTTGGTCTCCGATTTGATGTGGTCTGCTTCTCGGCCACCTACATACCCAGTGTATACGCTTAGATTGGGCGTCATTTAGCCACTGTTGCGTCTCCTGGTCGCGTACCCTTCTTTTGACTTTTGATGTTTACAAACCCACGACACGACACGTGCATTCCTGTCACTTTGGAAAGTGAGCGAAGCACGCGCCGTACGCGCCGAAAATGGCACCGACCACAAGTTTCTGTCTCGAACAGGGGGCCAGAATATTGTAGCAAAAGTGTGGGAGAAGTTGTTTTGGAAGTGTGCAAACTGTTTTCGAAGATAAAACCAAAAAAACATTAGAAACTAAATAACCCAATCAAAATTTAAAAAAAGAAAATGAAATTAAGAAAAGGATTAAAAAAAAAACTGCTAAACGCTTTTTTTTTTTTTCATTTAATAAAACCATGTAACTGCAAGGTCGCAGGCAAGGCGTACATTTCAGTCATTTCCAAGAGAGAGAAAGGAACAAACACAAACTGAATTAAACAGCTTGATCTGGACTTGCCAAGCTGTTTCATACGATGTTTCTTTTCATTTTCTTTTTTTTTTACTTTTTTCCTGCCATTTTTTAGACAGTAATTAAACACGAATACTGCTCGTAGTAGCCGGCGTAAATTAGCGAACGCCGCTTTCACGAGGTTTATCGATCTTTTTCGTGAAAACTCGATTTATATTAAATGGTACGAGACTCTTTTCATTGAATTCCTTTTAACGAAGCGCCGTTTTGCCTTGTCAGTGCGGGCTTCACGAAACGAGCTTATAAAAAAAAAAAGCACATGCCATCGTTAGGGTGCGCCTGCGAGCTTATGGCATCCTCATTTTCCCGAGCGCAAGAAATCTATGCAGGGCCATGTTTACCTCTAATTTCGCCTAGTCCACACGAGCCAGCCGAATACGATGCATGCTCAGCGTACGCGATGCAATCAATGGGGAGTCCAATTGCACTCGCGTGACTTATTATATATGGTTCCGGTATACTGCTATAGGACCGCATAAATCAGTGTCTCGCCGCTGTCTGGTGTAATTGTTCACAGGGTTTGTAAAAACAAAAAAAAGGGAGGGGGGGGGGGGGGGTCTTCATTACATTCGAGTCACGAGTGACGAGTCCCCAAATCTCACGAGTGTCGGTGAAATGATAGATTGACATAGCGTTCTTCATATCATAGACTGTTTATATATATATATATATATATATATATATATATATATATATATATATATATATATATATATTCTAGATCTCAACGCAGCCTATTCGTTTGCCAAGCTCCTTTCGTAGATTGCAGCGATTGGCTATGATAAGTGCTTTGCTGGAAAGTAGACACTCAGGACTTCTTAGAGAGTATATCAATATCTCTCGTACAACCAGTCCCTGTCTGGGTCTATCTGCGAGACATTGCCCATTTTTTAGGGTTAGCTTCCTTTCGTGAGCAGATTGTATCTAGGTTCTCATGAAACTCGCTTATAAAACACCGAGAGTCATCCATCGTAGAAGACAATCCGTCGTAATAATGTTGCAAAAAAAAAAAAAAACGAAAATAAATTTTAGTTTTTGTTAGACATCGTGGACGGGTCATGGTATAGTACATCTATTTGTTATTTATATATGTTACTTATATATCAATACGTATAGATTTATATTTGTTACCGCGATATATAGACTGCTTCGGACGGTACAGGCGTCTTCCGGCGAGCCATCCCGGCGCCTATTTATCTTCATTGACCCGCGTGACGCTCGACGGAGCGTGGACGAGAGCGAAATCGGAGCAGCCGGACATTCGATTGGAAGAGGGCGAGGGCGCTTCAAGCAGGAAGAGTGCTCGCTTATAAGCGGCACGCGCCGCGTCGCGTCTGTCTACAGCGTGGGCTGCAGCGTGGCCTAATTGCGGGCACGATGCATGCCGCCCTGGCGCGCGCGCGCGCGATCAAGACCGATAAAGTCGCTTTGCAATGGAGTGCGTGCCTGATTGAGCGGCTAACACGTTCGGACCGTTCGAACGCGAAGAAAGGGAGAGGCCGGCAACAACCAATACCAGCTACAAGACAAGGCCTGAGCCTTTCTCCCGCAAATGTCATCACTAGTAGGTCCACGCCTAGTTCGAGTGTCAGCATCGCCGCCAGCGCGTCTTGCAGCGTCTCGCGATGAGCGCGCGCTAGCAGGCGGTGACGGAGAGACGGACGCGTCTGCCGCTTCGCGGCGTCTTTCGTCGAGCTTCAGCGTGTTCGCCCCTTGGGGCGCGGGGCGGGGATCCACCAACGGTGACGTCACGCGCTGGCCTTGTCTTCCGGGTGGTATTGCAACAACGAGTCGCGGAGAATTTGTTTGCTCGGCGTGTATCTCCACGACCGTTTTGCGTCGGATGAGTGGCTGCCGCCTTTGTTTGGATACGGCTGTGAGCGTTATGGCGTGGTGAGTCGAGTATACTATTGGTTTCTTTCTCTCTCTCTCTCTCTCTCTGTGTGTGTGTGTGTGTGTGTGTGTGTGTGTGTGTGTGTGTGTGTGTGTGTGTGTGTGATTTCTTTCTTTTTTTTGTAATGTTGGGAGTTGGAAAAAGAAAAAGCGGTGCGTGAAGGAATAGCAAATATTGGGTTTCTCTTACGAGATGCGTTCGGGTCCTGCAGCACGACGCGTGCCTGTGTTGAACAGTCGAGATGTTTCGGCTGATGTGATCTCCGTTCGGCTGTGCTTGTCCGAGGGGGAAAGCTAAACTGGATCGAAGCTATTCGCCAGCGATGGTTTAAAGAATGCATTGTATTCGCTGTTCGAGCGTGTGCCGATGGCAGATGCTCGAAGCAATCGCGGAGCGATTGTTTTCTTGTCGTTTGTTTGATGTTTGCCCGGTAATTGGAGATGTTTCGCGCTGTTGTGTGACGTGAGTTGTGTGAGTCAGTTTTCCTCACGCTGCTCTATAATCTTCCAGCTGATCGCTACTATAGCCAGTGGCAAATCAGAACTAAACAGGAATAGGCATGAACAGTTTCCGTCGTCTGTTGTCACTCACATGGTTGGCTACTCGAGGCTGAAATAATCGAATATTGGTGGGAGAGGAAATCGCAGACAGAGCTGTGTCTGGTACAATCATCGGTGGGAGGGATTGAAGGATGCTTATTCATTTTATTTGTTTATTTATTGCAAACTGCTGACTAATAGTTGTCAGGTTCTCGTCAACACACATCACGGTTTGTCTATTCAAGGCGTGGTGTGCTCTAGCAGCGAGGTAAGCCTTGTTCGCTATTGTTTAGGCTCTCTGAAGAAGGCGAGTGAGCTCGCTCGCCCGGTTTCCTCACTTCTTCCATTACTTAGTTGAGAGTCGAACGCCCCATATCGACGCCAACTGGGCTTCACATTCAATCTTCCCGCAGTTGGCGAACGGTACGAACAGGTCGATTTGTAGACCGCGCTTGACAGCCGCAACGCGCAGAGTGCTTTAAAACTTAAAAGCACTCCCCCACGACAACTGCAGCGTTCCTTCGATTCGACGGACATCGCCCCTGCCCCGTTCCTCCCTCCTTCTCCCCCCCCCCCCCCCCCCCCCACACACCCGTGTAGGCTTCCTCGATCGCGACGCCGATACCCGCACGCAGAAGAGGACTCGTGAGTCGTGCCTCCTACCAATCGTCCCGGCGACGGCCGCATGACGTCGCGGCAAACGCAAGTAGGGAACGTGAACGCGGTCGTCGTGCCTCCTTTGAGGGTCCTCCCCCATCCAGATCCGCCCTTGTCATATACTACCAAGAAGACAAGGCCTACGAATGACGTCATCGTTAGTGGATCCGCGACTCGCCCCAAAGTGCGACAGACGGCTCGACGAGAGGAGGCCTCAAAGCGGCAAGCGCGTGGCGTTGCCGCTCGCTAGCGTCACGCTCATTGTGTGAAGTTGCGACGACGTTGACGCGGGCTAGGTGGCGCTGCGTGGAGCCACTAGTGATGACGCTTGGGGAGGGTAGAGGCGCAGGCCTTGTCCTTCTAGTGTGGCATTGCCTTGTCCGTCCTTCCGGTCCGGTGCGTGACGTTTGAAAACGAAACCCGTCGGCGGATTATGTTTGCGAACGCTCTCGTGATTCCATCTTTTGCTTGTGTGTGTATTTTTGTCTCGTTATAAACGAGCGCGGACGGTCGTGCGGTAGGAGCGTGTCGTACACACCGGAAGCACCCGAAACGGCTACCGGGTCGCCTCGAATGTTTCAGCGCTTTCAGCGTACCTACAGCCAACGCTCTTCTTTCTTTTCACTGTCTCCCTCTCCACCTCTCTCTTTCTCTTTCTCAAAAAAAAAAACAAAAACGCAGAGAGAAGGTGATTACATTACCTGTACATGTGGGACCCCGGCGAATCGGACTGCGTGTTTCTTCGACTATTCTGTCAACTTTGTAAGACGGTGGCGGTGTGTATAATTTACGCAGCATTTCTTTTTTTCGCTCTTTTGACTCGTGATGTATATATTTCTTTTTCCTTTCGTCCTAACGCGTTATTTCACAGGCTCCTCTTTTTACAGAGACTTAACGCCACTGCAGTGTCGTTTCTAACGATCTTTTTTTTTTTCTTTTTACTTCCGACTTCCTCGTTGGAGTGTCTTCCAAAACGTGCGTTTTGCGGGAATATATATATATATATATATATATATATATATATATATATATATATATATATATATATATATATATATATGTTTTTTTTTTTTTTTTGACAGTTTGTCCGAATTGTGGGGATGTGTGGAGAAGTTGTTGTTTTCTATGCGGACGTAATTTGTTTTTCGCCGTCTATGCGGAGTATATGGGACGTTTTCTAAACGACTCACGAAATACATTGGTCGCAAACGTGATTCGCATTTCGTCTAGCTCCTTCGTCTGTTCTGAAGACGGAACTTGAGTTACGAGGGTACGCAGTTATTGGAAATTTCCACATGTACTTGACATTGTGCGTTGCCTCGCCACTCCTGTCTCTGTCTGCTTCTGTTGTTGTTGTTGTTATTTTTTTTTGCCGCCGGTTGATAGATCTTTTTTAGGGTGAGTTTCCGTTCCCTCTGTTGGTGTCAGATGTCACTGCTCACAGCCTTTCGCAACTGCAATGAAATTGGGCGGTGAGAGGAGACACCTATTGCGTGTTCCCTTCACACGTCAACAGCTACACCGCACGCAACAACGAGAGATGTGTGACAAATGTTGTGCGGTGCAAGCTGGGTCTGGAATTGAAGCGAAGCCGAGGAGCGCATCGGGAAATTTCAATTTGTTTCCACCGTTGTGTAGACGTTCTACGTGACGTCGCAGCTTCCTCGTTAAATTTAGTGCGGAGATCGTTTTTTTTTTTTTTTTAATTTAAAGGGAAACGCTTCGCGTGACGTCACGATATTACGTAACGTCGTAGTGTCACGTGACAGTGTTTCTCCGCTAAATTTAGCGGCAAGCATTTCTTTTGTTTTTTTTATAAAGTGCATCGAGCAACACTGGCGGTTGCAATTTCCTGCTAGGGTAGGTGGCGCAAGCTGCCGCCCGTTACAAAGGTATAGCCATTAGCATCCATCCATCCATCCATTGCGCGCGAAACTTGTGACTGGATGCGAGTTCACGCCGAACGCTGACACAGCCCCTTGTGTCCAACACGCGTGCTTAGAGTGCTTGCCCAAACAATGGCGAACTTGGATCGTTGGCACAGCAGCCGTTAGATGGCGCGCACTTTTGAAAAAGGTAACTTACTAAGGGGAAAAGCTGAGCTAGTTGGTTGAAAAAGGTTAGGGTGCCTCCACCTGCCGGCCGCTTCCGCTGACAGGGTGGAGACACCAATGGAGCCAATGGAGCGCCACAATATGGCGCCTGAGGTCAGTATTAGCTCCACATTGGGTGTGGGTCCTGTAGAGTGTGTGCGACAAAGTCGTGGTGCGAAAACGTTGTGTTTAGCGAAAGTTATGGAAACATAGACGCAATATGACGCCGGTGAGAGCATCGCAAAGTTCGCCACAAAATGGCGGGTGTGTCTACCCTGTCAGCGGAGCGGCCGGCAAATTGAGGTACCCTAAAGGTCTATCGCGAAACCTGGTTAATAAGGGCTGCCCGCGCAAAAAGGAGCTTGGAAGTTATAGTTTTGCACCAGAAAGCCTGTTAAATTGAAATGACACTGTCAAAAAAAGAAGAAAAAAATACAGGCGCTGTGACTGGGGCGGCATGCATTAAAATATCGAAGCCATATTTTTAAAATCTTATTTTTTTTTTCCGTTTCAGGAACGAGCAGTGCGTCCCCTCGTACCGGAGTCAGCGCCTCACCGAGGTAAGGCCTGGTTTTAAAACACAAAATTTTTCATTGTACTCCATCGTGACATTTCGTTTTTACGTGGATGGGCGAGGTAAAAGTAATATTTTGTGCTATTGTATACATACGTATCATTTTGCTACCTCGTACCATTCTCGGTCCGGTCCTAATAATGACGCTTTGAGGTATAAACGCGGCGCCTTTAAAGAGAATGTGGCCCGCAGCGTTGTGAGCCACAACAAAAAGGTTGTTTCCTTTGTCTCGTGCCTCGTCGTGATTCTGTGAGAAAACTGAGCCACGGCGCTCCCAGCGGAGCGGAAAGTGGATCAGACTAGGCACACAATTACAATTCTGAGATTGTATGGATGTTTATACTGCGGAAAGTAGTCCATCTAGAAGTGACGACTTACTTCGTGGAAATTTACTTCCAGTAAGGTACGACAGCTAGACTCGGCTTCTTGACGTTGTGCGCCACGTGGTAAAGTGAGTGACGACCGATTGTTGTCCTCACTGAAGCCAGCAGGAGTATGAGCAAAACGTTTTCGAGTCTGCTTCGTTACGCGCGGAAGCTAGGTCCGTAGGAACGTTATCTATGTAAACGCATAGTGCGTCGGATATACTCCAGGCGTGTCACGTATGCGCTGCACATTACCGTACATCTAAGAGCCGTTATTAGAGAGTGTTAGGGAACCGTTTTGAAACATGTGATACGGTATACGATAGGCCCTCCGGTACGAACTGCGTATGTGCGAGCCTTGGTGCGGTAGCGCATGCGCAGTGCGTACCCGAGGGCTCATCGTACCGTATCGGATGTGCAAAAAACGGTTCCCTCAAACTCTATTGTTGTCGGCACGCGCGGGTCTCGATTCGAAGTATTAGCGGCGAGATGTTTTGGTGGTGCCCTCCTATGGTTCCTCCTTGTGACGTCATTACCTTGCAAACAACAAGTTCGATGGTGTTTGCAATGAGCATGGTGGAGGCTTGAAATCATAGCGCTCTCAAAGGAACACTGCCAACACCGTCAAAATTAAAGTTCTTTCATTCCTCTTATTTCCGTCGATGATAAATCCTTTTCTGACGTCATCGTCAGCGTTCGGCCAATCGTGGAAGGCCGACCACAGCGACGCTTTCGGTCGCGCACGTCGCCAATAGCGTATACCGGCTGAGTCGTAGCCGTAGCCCATTTCTTCTTTGGTCAAGATGTTAAGAAGAAGAAAACGGATATCTTGATGCTCTTTGAAGCATCGCAATGTAAATCTTCGATGCTCGTAAGAGTGTGCACCGAGAAAGTGAGGGAGAGGAGGAGACGAGAGGGGACGTCAGAACGCCGAGCTCTGATTGGACCGATTAGTGGGTAGACCTAAAGTTAGCAGCCTTTGTCTCCACTGCCCTTGTCGAACGCGTTAGATTGGACCGATTAGTGGGTAGACCTAAAGCTAGCAGCCTTTGTCTCCACTGCACTCGTCAAACGTGTTAGAACGCTGGCGTCAGGCGTTTGACTCTGGCATTCGAACGCGCTCAACGAGAGCAGTGGAGGCAAAGGCAGCTAGTTTTAGGTCTACCCTCTAATCCTTCCAATCGGATCTCGGCGTTCTGGTGTTCCCGCGCTCTCTCGTTTCCTCCTCTCTCTCTCACAGTTCCTCGGGGCACTGGAATTCTAGACTGCGATAGATCTGTAGACCTTTCGGACTACATGGGCTGACGGGACAACCAGAGGGTCACAGGCTATGCCGTACGTCTCGATATTAATAGATACGTTTTCATCACCACCAGATCTTTCTGACTAAGCTCCGTTTCATTTTAAAGGGTAACTCGGGTCAAATGTCGAACCAAAATAAATTACCGATATCGATTTCCGGAAACTAAATACGAACACTGACAAAATATTACATTAATGGCAAACCACGATCTACTCCAAAACCGATATTAAAAATACTTTCTCAGCGGGCATTCAGCTGGTTGGCTGCTTGTCGAGCAACCCTGTGCCCCAACGTCATGTTCGTACTACTCGAGGAGGTTACTTTTGTTCGTACTGCCAGTTTTTTCGCCGTGCTTTTCTGCTTTGTTTTCGAGCGTCCCAGCGGACGATTTCTGCTTGTTACGTTATGTTAGCGGCCGTCGTTGTTGGTAAGTGCTACTCAGCGACGGGTGCACGAAAATTATTGACTCCCTGCTCGCTTAAGCGTGTCGTGGTACCGAAGTGCAAGAATCCCGAGGGACTGGCATCGTTGTGCAATGCCGAGCACGCCTTGCTGTGCTGCGGGTTGCGCAAACAACCCGCTGCGCAAGCCGGACGTGCGTTTTCACCAGTTCGCCAAAAAACTCGAAGTTGAGGAACGTGTCTGGGTGGGTCAGCGCTGTTTGTCAGAGAGATTTCGGAAGGCCGTGGACTCTGAAACCTTCACTGGCGGCCATAGTTGAGTTGGTTCCTGCTCAGCGCGAGCTTACGATAAGCTTCCACAACGCTTCAGAAACGTGCTTTGCACACCAGCATAATTGTAGTTTTTTTTTCTTTTTTTTTTTTTTCTCAGAAGGTAAGTGGGGGTCCGTTCTGAGCCTTCGCTGCAAACACCGCTGTCAATTATGCTGCCCAGTGAATACCACCCATTCATTGCGGCAAACTCGCTTTTCGGCCGGCAATGTGTATCCCTATTTGCTACAGATGTTTTGATATCTACGAAGCAAAGCAATAAAACAGCCATAGCGTCTTACCTGACTGATCGGAACTGCTGTTGCGACTAGGATACATACACATCGCGACACTGTTAGCGCGAACACGACATGGGTGGATTTTCGCATTTTACTTCTTAATAGTATTAACGAGCACGAAATTTTATCGCTTACATTATAGAACTAAATGAGCTCTTTCCGTAGCAATGATAACTTGGATGACATCCCTTGGTTTCAAAGAGAAAAACTGGAAAAACCGGCGATCGCCTGTTCGCGCTAACAGTGTCGCGCTCTGTACGTTTTGCGGTACCGCGGTACGATCGAGCTTTCCGTCACACGGTGGTCATGCAGCTGATCGCCAGGGTTGCCATCTTCTCGAGCCGATAGTTTCGGTGTCGCCGTAGACCCCCGAAACAAAACTGTGAGATGTCTCCAAACCCACACGAGACATATCGAACGCGTGTACTTGGCATTCCTGCTAAGTACGCGCACTCGTGCTGTTCCAGCATCCTTCGGGGCAACATGCTCGCGCTTGCAACTTGGACTTTGCTCGCACGTAAAGGGAAGCGATACATAGGCAAGTATTCACTGGCGGCCATAGCTGTGTGCACGACTGCTGAGCGCGTGCTGATGGCGAGCTTCCACAGTTTTTTTTTTTTTTTGTAACGTGCATCTCGCACCCTTAAGATGCCGGTCTTAGCAGCCTATTAAGGTAGGCTCGTTCAGAGCATGCGCTCTAGAGATCACCCACAAATATGGCGCCCAGTGAATACTCCTTATGGCGTCGGAAATACTCCTTGGCGGCGACTCTTAGCAAAACGCGCGCACGTGCTCCCGTGGCCTACAACATTGGCTGGCGTATGGCCGCCCGTTTTTTTAAAAAGACCGGGCGCGGCGTATAAAGCCGGGAGAAAAGGAGCGCGGAGGGCAGCAACCCGGCTGCTTCCACCCCGCGGGATCAAGACCGCCGTCAAGTGGAGCCGGCTGTGTGTGGTGGGCGGCTTGCGGAAGGCAACGTTTTGGAAGCTGCACTCGTTTCCGTAAAGTGGTCTCGCCTGTATATACGGTTGCCGGTAGCGTTCCGGAGCGCGTAGCGTAATGATACGATTTCTGCCGTTGCCTAATCATGCCTTTTATTTCGACCATGCTCTAACAAATTAGAGAGCGAGCTTGCTATGTTGGACGAAAGGCGACCTCAAACAGCTAATTCATATGTGGAAACGGGAAAAAAAAACAAAAAAAAACATCCATGTCATGTGCAGCCTGGGAAGCGTTATTGTGTTCTAGCTGGTTCAGGCCTGACCTGGACAGGTTGTTGGTCCCAAGTCGCAGGGCTGTGAAACTCGTGTTTGTAACTTTTTTTACCCAAGGCATACCCGTCTCTTTTTGACCTCACCTCCCCGCACTATGGAGCAGGTGTCCCTTCTGTTGAGAGACCTAGCACCTTCCCCTTCATACCACCGCCTCCTTTTATTATAATTTGTTAACGCTACCAGCACCACTCGAAACGGCGCGACTGTCTAAACATATATTCGACAATTATTATCATTATTATTAATTTGTTTCTCTTTTTTACCACGATGTGAAGTTTATTTGCTTTGTTGTTCTGTAGCAACTAAAATCTATATTTATTTTTTTAAGAGACAAAGGCATCTGGCATTCCGTCTACCCACAAATCATTCCAACCAGAGCACGGTGCTTTGGAGTAACCGGGCACTCTCACCTCCTCCTCACTTTCTGACCGTATACCTGGCACCTGCACGCGGTACAAAGTAACGAGAGAGCCCCCATTGAACCAGTGGGTGAGTGGAATCCGGAATCTAGATCGGCCGTTCTGTTCCGCGGCGGCAGAAAACAATCCCGTCGGAGGTTGGAGGGAGGGGAGGAGGAATCTTGTTCGCCTCTTTGACCCCTCGGACGCCGGCTGCGTCGCGCCGTGCTGCGTGCCGAGTAGGGGCCAGCGGGCCTCGCAGGAAGAGCTCCGGGAAGAGCCGCCATTTCCCTTCCTCCCGGCGGGGCGATTACGCCTGTTTCTTTCTCGGAGAAGAAGCGTCGGGGCATGATGCGGCTTCCCGTCCTCCTCCCTCCTCCCTCCTCCTCCTCCGAGGATGCCCAAGAACGAGACCGGTCAGCGGAGTAGGCATCTGGGTCGACGCCGCCGAAGACTTTCGCCTTCACGCGCCGGAGATTTCTCGCGAGGGACTCGTCCGGCCGGTTCGGATGATCGGCGGCTCCGCGCCGCTGAACGCCTCGCCGCCGCCCGCCTGCTGTCTCCTCTAGAACGGCACGGGAGTGCGCGAGGGGCCGAATCGAGCGCCCTGGTAACGTGCAACCGTGCCGCGGTGCGCTGAGAGCCGATTGCGAGCGCGCGTATGGGCTTTATTTCGCAATCGTTTCGCGAATGGAGTAAGGTGTTCGGTAAGGACGCTGCTCACACGCGTGCTCTGCCAATCCCGCCTAGAAGACATGGCGTGCGCATGACGTTATGCTCTGGCTGCGATGCTGACGTGAGCTAGAGGCGGCGCTGCGTCGATCCACTAGTGATGACGTCAGCGGGGGAGAGGTGCGGGCCTCTAGTGGTATTGGCTCTGCAATCTGTTGCGTACGAGACGAGAGGTCCGCGCAGATGTGTTTCACTACGTTACGTTGTGATATGACCACGAGCCACCGGAACATACTCGTGCTTCGTATAAGGGGTATTCTCTGGACGCCATAATTTGAGGGCGATGTTTAGAGCGCACGCTCGGAACGAGCTCACATTAATAGCCTGCTAAGAACGGCAGTCTCGATGGTGCGGAATGCACACTGCAACAGAACTGCGGAAGCTCGCCGTCAAATATGGCCGCTAGCGAATATTCCCTACAAAGCGTGGCAAGCGATTCGACTAGATTTGCACGCTACATACGAAGTGCGAATGTCCCCGTGGCTCGCGAGCGCAGCGCGACGTAAGCCCTTGTAACGTAGTGAAACGGTGCTTCGCGAATGAAAAATTTTTTAGCCGAGCCTTCGTGCGAGGAAAGCCCTTCCAAAGATGCCGCTCGCTCGTGTAAACGGTACAGTGAACTCCCGCCGTAGTGGAGTGGCTGCGCATTCGGTAATCGTATACTTTTGTCTTTGCAATTGTGAGAGTTTTCTGCGATTCACCGCTTTTGAATGGACTGGTCTCACGCAGCGTTCGGCGCATGCGTGACGCCGCCATAACTTTAGTTCCCAGGAGGCAGACGGCCGTGCATGCGAGGGCTCGTGCCTTCTCGTGCTCCACGCGCGCAGAGGCTCCAGCGGGGTTGTCGCACGCGTAGAATGACTCAAGTTCCCTCGATGCATTGGGGCAGCGGCGGCGTAGTCAAACTGGCCGGTGAGATCCGTCTATACTCCGTTTAACTACAGAACACTGTAGTTTAACCTTATGTTGTACCGCAACGAAGGCTAGAAGCGCGAGCTCATAGCGTTGGGAGCTGCTCTTAACGCACGAGAGCTTGTGCCGCCGATTTAGAGCAAGGAGCTCGCGCTTGTAGCCTTTCCTGTGGTACAACACAAGGTGAAACAGAGTATAGTACGCAACACGGAGCTTGTTTGCCTCGTTCACGAAGCAGCCATTATTAGCGGTGGCGCCCTCCAATGGTTCTCTCTCGTGACGTCATTACCTTGCGAACAGCAAGTTCGATGGTGTTTGTAATGAGCATGGTGGAAGCTTGAAATCATAGCGCTCTGAAACCAACACTACCAACAGCCTCAAAATTGAAGTTTTTACATTCCTCTTATTTCCATTGACGAGAAATCCTTTGCTGGCGTCATAGTCACCACTGGGCCATTCATGGAAGGCCGATCACAGCGACGCTTTCGATCGCGACGTCGCCAATAGAGGATGCCATGTACAAAGTGTCACAAACAAAAGAAGAAAAAAATTTTACAGGGTTTTTTTTTTCCCGCAAAAATAAACTAGGCATCGCCGAACGCTCATTCTACGCCCAAAGGGTCACAACCAGATGCCAAAGTTCCAGCCCGATCCGATACCTTATTCAAAAGTTTTAAGGGGAAGATGGGGCACTTCTGCATTTGAGAAAAAACACTCGAGTTGCGTTGATTATGCCCTGAGAATAACATATCTTACAATTATATTTGAATGCGACGCGCCGGAGAGCCATAAAAGCAATTTGAAAATAGGGCTCAAGCGCCGCCTCCCTAGCCTTGGGCAACCAAAAGATCCGTCGATGACCTCACGTACAGCGACTGTCTTTCGCGTTTTTCTCGCGTTTCACAATAGTTTCGCAGCAAATGGTTTGGGTATTCGGGTTCACGGGGTAAAAATACACTAGAATTCACTTCTAACTCTTTTTTTTTTTTTTTTTTCAAGGAGCTCCGTAGCTTCCCTTTAAGTGATTTTCTGAAAATTTCAATCGGAAAATGGCGGCCCATTTTTACCCGTTTTCTGGTGCCATAGAGCCGCACGTATTCGAAAACTCCGTCGGCCGCCATTTTCCCATTGCACTTTTCAGAAAATCACTTATAACTTTTGAATAAGGTGTCGGATCGGGCTGAAAGTTTGGCATCTGGTTGTGACCTCTAGTGCTACCTTTGGGCGGAGAATGAGCGTTCGTCGATGCCTAGTTTATTTTTGGGGAAAAAAAAACCCTGTAATTTTTTTTTTTTTTTTTTGTGGCACCCTACACGTCTATGATTCCTGCAGTCGGTTCTTCTTGTGGTGCGGAACGGGAGTTGCTTCGTTTCAGCGCACGTCCGGACGCAGCCGACGGTATGTACGACCAGATGGGACCAGTGAAACGGTGTCGAAAGCGCAAGTCACTGGGCCTTGCCTGTACACGAATAGCTCAGCGGCGATAGAACAGGTAGGGAAACACGAGGAACACCGTGTTGTCGCCTTTTCGACGCTGTTATGATTTTTCCATTCAGCTCGTAGCATCATCGGCCGTGGAAGTGCGAGGCACAAGAAGAATGGGACGGAGACACCGAGCGACGCATTATTCCTATCGTGCAGGTGGTACAGTCGCGGTCTGAGACATCCGTCGTCCTCGCAGTCGACTCAAAATGGCGTCAACTTAAAATTAGACGCGGTCGAGGGGGGCGTTATACTGGCGCGGTGTAGGCAGCAGGAAAGTTCCTAAAACAATGGGGGAAGGATAAGGTGCGCACCCTGGCGAGGAATCCCTTCTCAAGGATGACGCGAGTTTGAGGAAATGTCAGATCCCCCCTCAAGCGAAGGCCGATCCGCGCAGCGGACAGTGGGCGTCCAGTTGGTACTGCCTAGAAGGCAAGGCCTGAGCATGACATCATCGTTTGTGGATCCCCGACCCACCCTAAGCGGCAGACGACGCTACGCGCTCGGCGATGCTGACGCCACCAGTGATGACGTTTGCGGGGGAAAGGCCCAGGCGTCGTCTTGTAGGTCGTCCTGGTCCAGTCTGGGACGTGACGGCGAGGGCTCGGCTTTCGAGTTGAAGAGACGAGACGACGAGGCCGGGCTCTCCCTGGAGCATCGAACAGAAGCGAAAAAAGATGAAAGAAACTAAACCGACGGACGATGTACGCTAGGAGGAAAGATTCTCGACCACTTGGATGCTTTGCGGGGAAAGGTTGTTACTCGCGTCGAATCGCCAGGAGGAACTGCCGAGTACCTTCTTTGTAATGGTTTTCCTTTTCAGTTCGTGTCAGCCGGCATTGCTGAAATATCTGAACGTGGCGAGCGATTGCCTCGGTTTTAACCGGAAAGTGACGAGCCGCCCAGTTTTGTTTTATTGTTATTTTGTAGCTGCGCCTTGGCCTTTTCTCGCTGGGCCAACCGGATCCCGATGCTCGCGTTGTTACGTGGAAAGATTTCACGTAGCTGTGTGCTACTGCGGGTGACGATATCTTTTTGTGGTAAGAGTGACCACCTCTGCTTATTCCAATTTCGACGGTAAATTACGGGTTGAGTAATATTTCGACTGAATTTTACGGAACAGCTGCGAAAAAAAAAATGGAGTACGAAAATTGTGTGGAAGGAATAGAAGTGCACCGTGCTTATATTTTGCTAATAATGAAGGATTGGTTTAGTTTACTCGAAGTAATAAACTAAATTTAGTGTTCACTTTTTCTTCTTTTATTTTTTTTTTTTTGGGGGGGGGGGGGGGGTTTGCCTTGTAATGGTTTTGTTTGTTTGTTTTTTCATCGGTGCTAATCATTTTCGCCATTATAGTCAATAAAAAGGGCAGTGTGTGCGAGTGCCTTATCGTCGTTCCACAGCCAATGGGATTCCGGCGCTAACCAATCAGAAAGCAGAAGTGGCTCTGGAGTGGTGACGGTCATTTACCCATTTTTCCCGCATATCGACGGCATCGACGTTTCCTGTAAGGAACATAAATGAATATCGAAGTCGTTGGTCCCCCTGACGCTCTCGAGAAATTCATGGAAAGGCTGACCACATGAGCTCCCCGCCATTTCGTCCGCTTATTATTTTCCCCGTCGATTTATCATTCGGATGGATACATTTTATAATCAGCTTACGAGGAACGCACTCGCTCATCGTCCCCGATTACGTCCTCGCCTTTTGTCCTTCGGGATCTTGCGGTGGGCAGCCAATTGACACGGTGATAACGTTATGCGAACACATCGCGTACAGGGTGGGATGAGAGCGACGCCGCGCTAAGACGTTCCGTGATGCTGTTTTATAGGTCACGTACATCCCCTCGCGCATGCGCAGACACACGCGCACAAACGCACACACGCGCAAGATGAACGGGTCGGCCGTGTCGTTTTCTTCCCACAGCGCCGCCAAGTCCAGCGGTCGTCCTTGGAGAAGAGGTCTGGGATGTCCTCTAAGGACCGCTGCTCTGGCGGAACAATCATTGGAAAGTCGTGGACGCCGCATGCACTCTATAGGGAGAGAAGGGCTACCTCTCTCACTCTGGGTTTAATTAATCGCTTCCGTTACTTCCCTCCTCTCCACTTGACGCTCGTGAGGGGGAGAGGGAATACGGAGTGGGAAGGGACGAAGGACTGGACATTGAAGAGGCTCCTGAGAGCGGAGAAGAGAGGATTGTCGTGATGGAGTTTCAAAAAGAAAAAAAAACAAAAGAATGCTGAACTGAGAGACTTGAGGATGGAATAGATTAATGGGAAAGAGTGTTGGGGAGAGGGTAGAATGCGAGGACAAGATAATGTTGTGGTTGTAGGCTCTTCGATTTCTTTTTTCTTTTTTTTTTTTTTTTTGGTTCCCTTTCTTTGGCTGTAAGTTGGTCGGAGGGATCGTCGTTTGAGATTCACGAGGTGAACGGCATTCCGCCGAGTGAGCTTGCAGTCAATGGCGGGGTTACTGACGGGGGAGGAGGGGTGGTTGCCGCTGTACCGTGTAGAACTGGATCCGGTGACCGTGATCGCGCTGGATGCTCGACTTAATTGCCGACGGCTCTGCATCGTCGGGGGCGACTCCCTGCTTGCTCTTCGTTCGCCGCATCCGACGAGTCTCTTCGTGTGTGCCGCTCTCCCTTCCGTGGTTGGCTGGCTGTTGCCAGCGGTTTGTGTGGGTGTTTTCACTTCTTTTTTTTTGTGCTTGTTTTTTGGACGACTATGTTATCGCCTGCAAGCCTGGCTCTCGAAAGGGTTGTGCTGCTGCTTGGTATTCCGTTATCGATTTCGGCGGAGAAGATGGGAGCGTGGGAAATCGGACGAAGCGGTTTGAACGGACTTTGAGGGAGGCATGTGTACGGCGGCGGGGATTCTTGCCAGGGCAGCTGCATGTTTCCCGAGCGAATCATCCTTAGGGCGGCACGTGCGTTGAGCAACTTGAGGGTAGTGGTAAATGTTCGGTTTCCCAGTTTCACGCGATCGAATTGGCGCTCTCTTAAATCAGATATTAGTACGGTGCATGTACCTTCTTCGGTGCATATCGCGAGTAAATATTTATTGCACCAAAAAAAAAATAATTGATTTTTTTTATGCCGTATGACGAGAGATGAGGTCGTATTATTTTAAACCCAATAAATACATATACATGTTGTTGTTTGTTGCTTTTTTTTTTTTTGGTTATGGAAGTTTGTTTGACCGCCAGCTTACATTTTCTGTTTGAGATCGAATCTGCGAGGCAAGTTTTATTTGAGCATATATATTTTTTTTTTAATAGCGCAAGTTTTTCACTGTTAGCTAGAGTAAAACGAAATAAACGATGTAATCCGTCGTAATCGAACGGTTGGTTATGCAATTGTCAACGTACATACCAGCCACTAGCAGTTTCTTTATAGTTGGCGAGAGTAACCGGTGCTATAACTTAACGGCGCCTAGTACAGCCTGGTGTAGGTGTAACTACATTTGAATTGTGCCGCAAGCCACACTTCTAGGACCATTAGTTTGTAAGTGTCGGAGCTATCGAATCTCGACGCACCATTGCAGTCGTCACGTTTATAGATTTCGTAGAGAAGACTCAGGAGACACACTTTACACTCTGCCGCGTGCTGCCGGTGAACGAGGAAAACAACTTCTCGGCCAATACTGTATTCCGGGCATTAGAAACGCATTAGACTCCGCAACGTGCCGTGGGCGGCCCGCATCGAAGCTACGGGCGGTTTGAGTTGTTGACGACGAGCCTCGGTTTTCCGAAGTTCGTCCATTTTCCTCCGTGCTCGTCAGGTCTCGACGAAGAAATGTCCGCAGTAAACATTTCGTACCGGAAAGTGTCTGTATGCGTTTGCTATTCCGGCATCCGGTGTGTTTGGCGGGTGACGGATGACTCCTTTGCTTGGACGACGCTTTAGTCACATTGACGCAGGATAAAGAGAGTCCCGCGTGACGCAAGCTGTGCCGCATTGCGGCAATTTATTAACCGCCCCAAAAGTTAAAAAAAAGCTCTGTGACATTGCGTTTTTTTTTTCTGTATTGTTTGATGGGCTTTATAAGTTTGTAGCGTCGGTTGCGCTCTTACTTATGCCCGAGTCGAACCAGAGCGACAAACAGAAACTACGGACACCGAGAGGCCTCGAAGACGCAGCACGCAATGGTGCCTTTGGCAGGCTCGCAGTCCCTCGGTACTCGTGAAGTGAGCGCGAGTGATTGCGAGCCGGCCAAATGTACCTTCACGCACACGCTGCACGTGTTTGAGGCTTGTCGGTGTCGGCTGTTTTTCTTTTTCGCCTCCATGCTCGTTGCCACTGTTTTTAGAAAAATCGCGACCCACACGTGCTAAATCGCATTCCAGCTAGCACTCGCTCCCAGTAGACCCTTTCACGAAATTCGGTGCCATCTCTATGAAATAGCGGTCCAAATTGTTGTACGCCAATGGTGGAGAAAATCTGGTGCCTGTTCATCAACGGTATAGACGTACGAAAGTCACAGTGTTTCTTGATGAACAGCTATTTCTCTATTTGCTTCAGCTTCCACGGTGTCCAAAAAAACTACCTGTCTGTACGAGGCACATGTTAGTTGAGTGAACATCTCGATAAAATTAACGTTTTATTGTCGTGAGCTGTCTGGGCCGTACCGAAGCCGAGAATTCCAAGGACTTACACACACACACAGACATCTCCCATATTGCCCGTGTTTTATGGCATTAAACGTGTTCTGAACCGAACTGAACCATGGACTTACATGACACCCTCAGATGCGTAGCGCATAGAAGCTTACATAGGTCTCGATGTTCAGGCTCCGTGTCTGTTTTTGTCTTCAAACTATTTCTATATCGAAGTGGACAGACGGAATTTCCGACTATTGCGGCCAGCCAGGAAGTACGCGTGCGTAACGCACAAGCACCGCAATGAACGCGCCCTGATACACTTTTATAAAAAGGTGTATAGACATAAAAAAATGACCGCATCTCCACGTGGTGAATGATGTTGATTGGGGCGAAGCTCGGGTGGTGCTGATGATACTGATTTTGGTCATAGGTATTGCTGCTTGCTGTCGGCGTTGACGCTTTGCCGCCGCTTCCCGAGCTCTCAACTCCGGGTCCGCTTGGCGTTTTTGACGCTGTGCAGCAGCTTCTCGCGCCCTGGTCTCCGGAGCAGCTTGCCGTCTACGTAGACGCTGAGGCGCTGCATGCCGAGCTTTTCGGTCCTTTTCATTCATGGCAGTAGGAGAATGTGTGGTTTCTTCTTTTTCTCTTTTTAAGCAGACAGATGGGATGGCATCTCAGAACCCCCTACTCTTTTTTTTTTCTTCCTTTTTCTTTTTTCATAAATTTTTTTTCATCTTTTTTTTTCCAATTTTTTTTCCCTACACGAGCACGTGAGCATGTGCTCACGTGCTCGTGAGCACGTGATCTCACGAGCAGAAGCACGAGCACCCGACGCCGGCCTACGGCGGACGGACATACGGACATGGCTAGCCCCTAAGGAGCTTCGCCCCTAAAAAAGGGCTTCTGGACAGTTTCATTTTTAGTGTTCGTGCAATGGCGCGTGATTTGCTCGCTTTGTGAAGCAACGAGCATGCGCGTGCTGGGCGGAGGAGTTATAAATATTGGAATGGTGTATATTAGCGACGAGATGTTTCGGTGGCGCCCTCGTTCGGTTACCTTTAGTGACGTCATTACCTTCTGAACAACAAGTTCCATGGTGTTTGTAATGGGCATGGTGGAAGCCTGAAATCATAGCGCTCTTAAAGCAGCACTGCCAACACCGTCAAAATTGAAGTTCTTACACTCCTCTTATTTCCGTCAATGAAACATCCTTTGCTGACGTCATAGTCAGCATTCGGCCAATTGGGGTGGACCGACCACAGCGACGCTTTCGTTCGCTCACGTCGCCAATAGTGGGACTCGGGCATTACACTGAAGCGAAGTACAGTAAGGTTTTGTTCAGACAAAATTTTCAATGCGAAAGCATTAACTGTTCCACGGAGTGCAGCCGGCGTTGGCTGTGACCGCGAAAAACAGGCATCTAAATAAAAGGCAGTTAAAATGGCTGCGAAGCGTCAGATCAGATGCTTCGTCACGGAAGTCCGTGGGGCGATCAAGGTCAAAGCGGACGCTCCTCAGAAAGGAAAACAAAAGACAAAGAGAAACGCAGCAACGCCGATGCACCGTCACGGAAGGCGTGGAGCCGGCGGGTATCGCCGCGTCTACGCAGTGGCGGAGCCTGATGTCACCGCCGGAGCACCGTGTGCGATAGGAAGACGGAACGCGCTGCTTGAAGGAATGCTTTCGCATTCCTACACGTAAGCAGTTTTCAGTGTCCTTCTGTATTTCTTTTTTAAATTTATTATTAGGAGCGTAATGATTTTGCCTTCCCATCACTACGTTTGAAACGGTTCCTGCTTTTTAATTCTGTATCGAGGCTTATGAAACGTGGCGGGTATCTTGTCATCGCTCCTCAGCCAATGAGGCTGCGACCTAGAACAACTCCGAAGGACCAATCACGGAGCGTGAATAGAATAAACCACGCCTCGCATTTCTCAAGCTGTCAGTCACTCCAAGTGTGACGAGGCGTTCTAAAATCTGTTTCCTGTTGCTATCATCACCCGATCGTATATTGAGGCACGTTTTATTAGTTCTTAAAGTGGACGCTCTCGCTTCCTCCTTATCCCCCCCAAAACACACACACGCACGCACGCACACGCACGCACGCACACGCACGCACGCACGCGCACGCACGCACGCGCACACTTTTTTTAACCGCAAAAAAAATTACGCTTTGCGGTACGTTTTGTTTTTCTTTTTTTTTTTTCTTAAATGTAGCGCTTGTTGTCCGAATCAGATGCCAATGTTTTTGAACGAACCGCTGTCCTATTAAAAAGTTATCCGATTTTCTGAAATGCTCAATGGGAAATTGGCGGCCCACGGAGCTCTGAATCTGCACGGAGCTTAATGGCACCAGTCAGCGGAAACGGGCGAAAACAGGCCCTATTTTTCATATTGGAATTTTCAGAAAATCATTCGTAACTTCTGAATGAGATAGCGGTTACTTCTGAAACTTTGGCATGAGTGCCTGCCGACTCGCTAGAAACAGCGTCTCACCTGATACTGGGGGAAAGAGAGCACTGCCAAAGCCAGGGCACGAGCTGAGCGGGACTCGAGACGCTCGAGTGCCCCACCCTTTGCACCGCTTTCTTTTAGCCAGTCTCTGCTGAGACGCTGTTCTAGCAAGCCGGCCCTGGTTCGGACCTCTAGCGCTACATCTGGGCGGAGAGTTAGCGTTCAGTGAGGTCTATTTTATTTTTGCAGTGAAAAACACTTTATTTATTTATTTATTTATTTATTTGTGTGGAGAGAGAAGAGGGGGAGGGTGGAGGGGACTGTACAATAACCGAATTTAAGAGTGACTATTCCCACAAACTACCGTTTTCTTTCTTTTAAATTTTTAGTTCTCATTTTTTCTGCGCTCCAATGAGGCGATAAATAGGGAAGTGAACTTTACGGGGTCACCAATCTAAATTGAAGCTGTATTTTTTTTTTTTTATTTATTACGCGCGCAAAGTAGGCAGGAATAAATTGTGCGGGGATTAGTCGAAATGGGCTTACATAGTCCCATAATTTTGTTTCATTTTTGTTTTCTGCGAGCGATAAATATTTCAGCGATTTGCCGAGCGCGAAAGAGATTCGCGCTGCGCGCTGACCCTAACTTGGAACTTTGCGCAGCTTGCTCGGCGAGAATCTGCATGCGCGCAGCCTGGACGGAGCCGGGAATTGATGATCCGTTTTAACGGCCCCGTCGATGTGATCCCTTCCAAAGTGCCGTTAATTCTACAAATGGCCGACGAATCGGGTTTATGAGGCGATGGTACACCGGATGAGCACACCTCCGTATATTTCCAACTTTTTTAGTTTAGTGTTTTTGCTCGCTAGCTTTATATATAGGTTCCCGGGGGACGCAGTTTGGGAAAAGCGGCTTTAGCGGAGGTTATCATCTCGCATAAATATTAACCGTAATTTAGTTTCGTCTTCTTCATTAGCAGGATTTGTTATTTTTCCTTCGAAAGAAATAACTCGTGTAACGGAATAGTGTTAGGGATCTCAGGGTGATTCTCAATATGCTGTTAGCTTCTACGTTTCAATTCTTTTTTATGATTGTTGAGGGAGAGCGAGAGAGAGAGAGAGAGAGGGGGGGACATAAATGATGTTGGGAGGAGTTTTATAGGATTCAATGTTACTGTACAAAAGTTTCTGTATGTTCCATGTTGATGGCGACGTCCTGTCTGGAGGGTGATAAACCGTCGACGGCCATCGGACGCGCTGTCTTGCTTGTCGAATACAACAATGCACTTCAAAATGTCTGTACGTCCAAAAAGACACAGATTCTCCTTTTATTTTTGTTTTCCCCTTTCTGTCATCCGTTTTAATTACATAAATGTAACATTTAACGCCGCGCCGCAGATCACTGTGGTGTGGACATTGGTCGTTTTATTTTTTTGCTTAGTGAAAGTTATAGTAAATATATTATATGCCCTGGTGACTTGTTTTAGCGGGTGCGTCATTTGCACGTGTGATCCGTATAACTATTATACAACCGTATACTGGAATTCGAATCTGGAGAACCGTGACGTCGTATACGAAGGCGTCACAACTTTGCATCGGGCGTTTTTGCGAAATATTCTCAGTTGTCGGTGGAGACACGAGGTATAATCTTATTATTAATACTTATTATTAATATTTCTTTTTAATACGAAAGTCTGAATTCACACTCATTTAAAACTCATTTAAACAGTCCGGTCACCAGACCCGGCAATCGAGGGTTTGATCACACCGGAGATCAAACCGGAGACTGATTTTCTATTTCTAGACATTCCTGCACTTTGAGCATGGGCATGTCTTGAGCCTGATTCACGTGGTGCGATTTTACCGACGATTTCGCAATTGCAACTGTGTTCGTGATGAAAACAAAAGAAGAAAACATGTGGTGGTAGCTGCGGTGTTTGACGTCACAGCGTCGAAATCGCGAGGCAAACCGCACCATGTGAATCAGGCATTAGACGGTTGGTGCCGCGCCGCTGTCCTTGTTACGAAAGACCCAATATCTTGGGTATTAATAATAAAATATCGATTTATTCTCATTCCAAGTAAATTGTGGAGACCGAGATCATAAAGCCGCACTAGGCGTCATGACGGGCCCTCGGTCCCCGGATACATTCCGCAGCAGCAGCGGGAATTTAGCTCTCAGCGCTTGGCAAAGACCCCGTAAGAAAATGAATAAATAAATAATACAATCAACAAGAATCTGCACTACAAACAATTTGAACAATACCGTTCAATTATCAAAGCATTCTATCCCGAACGGAAATGTATACGCATGTTGTTTCTCGACTATCGAAGATTCATCTGGACGGCGCCAGTCTTAGACGCTGGCAAGTACCGCCTCTGGGCGGCGCCATCTTATTGCTGGTGTGGGCAGATCGTTTGATAGTCAAGCATTGCTGAGCTGTACCTACGGCTTCCAGACTGGCGCCAAAACAAAGCTTTTTTTTTCCATCCTCTTCGGCCAGAGTGCTTGCGAGCGTCTATATATATGAATATCGTGAGAAAGCAGCAAGTTTAGATGTATTGGAATTCGGTAGGCCAACGTTTCTTTACTGATGTTCGATCGCAAACTTGGTAAACACTTGACAATAGTCGGGGTTCCTAATTTCGTATACGTTACGAGATGTCCCTGCAGAGTGTACCCAGTCCTACTGGGGAAGAGGTGCTGCGTTGCTCTTCTGTCTCAAGTTTTAAGCATATCTTGTAATATTAAAGGGTACGAATATTGAGCGTATTATATGTTTCGAATAGGTTTTTCTGTATGCTTAAAATGCGGTGCATTTGCAGTAGCTTCCTCTTTCGGATTAGGTGCACTTCCTTGAGGTTCGTTTTCGCGGTTTCCCCAGACCAAGGAACAGTAATTCAATTGAGAATAAAATGATGACTTCGGTGTTTAATATCGCGCGGGAGAATTGAAGTATTTGATGATGTTACGTATAGTAGGCTATGGTTATCGGAAAGCCAGGTTGAATGACCAGCGGCGTCTTTGGAGCGGTGGCCGTGGTCCTCGTGGCTTCGATCATCGGAGGTCGTCCCAAAGGCGCCCGACGTCGTCCGTGTCGTCCTGCCACAGCTGGTCGTCGTCGGTGCGGTTCGCGTCGGTGGAACCCAGGGCTCCGTGACGACGTCTGGCCTATCCGCGCATGCGCGAAACAAATCAGAACTCCAGGGACTGCACAGCGTGGAACTGACGAGCACTAATCGCGACATATCCGGAAACGGCGAGCTTCGCTGCGGTGCACAGGAAGCCACAGGATATCACCCGAAGTCAGCGTTCAGAAGGTCCCTCGCACGTTAGACATTAGACCAGTCCTAGTTTAGCGTTCGGGCTGTTTACCGAATTGTACCAACACCGCCTAGGCCTCCGAACGCCCGACTCTTCCTCCATTAATCATCATGAGATTTGGATGGCGTCAACCCGGTGTCGAGCGTCCTTTTGTTGAACGGAGCGATTGTTCAGTGCGCAACGCTTCGCAACGCCGACAGTCGCAGGCGGCTTCAGACGAGGAGAAGGATTCGATCAGTGATCGGATGCCTCGAGCCGAGTCTCGTCTTTACGCCAATTTTGTCCCACTCTGTCGCACGGGGGAACACGCGTTCCGTGGCCCCGTAATCGCTCGCAGCAGATGCTTCGAGTACTTGCACTCGGCACATACACTTTTTTAATCTCAGACGTTCTGTCGTGTATTGCGATGTGTGTTTGGTTCTGTGTTCTTTTCTTGACGGAGATTTGCACTGCATTCAAAGCGAGTGTTTTATCGAGGTGGATAATAAGAGACATTGTAGCCAGCGTGCAGAGGAACAAAACACGAATGCGAAGCTCGTCTTTGGTTTGGCGGTTGGGTTAGGTTGAAGAGGCTACGTTATGTTAGGTGAAGTTAGTTTAAGTTAGACCAGGTTAGGTGAGGTTGCGAATTAGGTTAAGCTGCTTTAGTGTTAGTGTTTGTCCTATCTTTCGCCACGCTCCAGGATTACAATGTGTGATCGAATTGAATGGTGTTGTGGCGTCTTCCATTATCGAAACTGCAGGAACGGGTGAACAAAAGAGAGAATAGTATGCGTTGATTTCGAAGGTATAGAAAATGGGGGCATGCCCCCGGTCTGGCGTTCTTCATCCGACGTAGCGTGCCGCATACCCACCTGCACGAGGAACCAGTTGTCCCGGCCTCGGGGTCTCCTAAAGGGCGACTCGAGCGCGTGCGGCGGCAGCGACTCCTCGGGGGGCGACGTCGCGGTGACGTCGTCGTCGTCGTCCCGGTCGTCGTCGTCCCGTTTGCCGCCGGAGACGTGGTCCCTCCTCCGCTCGCGGGCCGGGACAGAGGGCGGCGTGACTGCCAGGAACGGCACCCAGAACCGAGACACCATCTGCCGGAGCCGGTGCTCGAACTCCTCGGGGTCTTCGGGCAGCGGGGCGGATTCAGGGGGACTCGCGGACGGCTTGGCCAGAGAGGGCGCGGAGGCGCCGTCTGTGCGTTAGAACGGGCAAAAAGTCGTTCAACAAATCTTGAAAAAAAAAAAAAAAGTGTCTAAAGGCCGACCCACATACACTAAAAAAGCCCGTGCGTCTACTTTCCCGCACAACACTCGGGGAGCCCATCACCGCAACTTACGGAGGCAGCTCAGCGAATGACGATGCCGAAACATATGTTTAGACCCCCCCCCCAAAAAAAAGCACAGTCTTGAGTTGTGACGTTAAGCAATGCAAGCGTGACTTCTTTCATTGCTTAATGTGACAACTCAGACTGCATTTTTTTTTTTGTCTAAACATATGTTTTGGCATCGTCATTCGCTGAGCTGCTTCCGTAAGTTGCGGTGATTGGCTCCCCGGGTGTTGTGCGGGAAAGCAGACTCACGGGCTTTTTGTAGAGTGTATAGGGCATATTCTCAACGAATTTACGCGTGTTTCAGCGTGCGTAATCACGGCATTTGGCGGGCGCTTTTTTCGCAGAAGGGAAGAGGGGAAGGTCGCCGAACCACACACACGGCGCTTTTCGTCGGCGTTCCTCGGCGTTTGGTGCAGAAAAGCGCGAGTCGGGCCGAACTCACGCTCTTCATGAAACGAGGCAAATTGTAAATCGGCTGCTATATTATCGCCTTCCGGAAGGGGACAGAAATAACTGAAGTTTAATCAACAACGAAAGCCTAATTGGCTAGCGCTTGTCTCAAAAATGTACCTTGCAATCGAAAGGTTGCGAACAAGTGCCGGCAGGAGGACGGCCGCGATCTCTTCTCAAAACCCTCCCTTTTCTAATTTGTTCATATCGCCCGCCACCTGAGTCTTTTCTTCTCTTTCGATCGTGCATCGCTCGTTCGAAAGAGACATGGCCATTTCGGACAATTCGCCGATAAACCGGCGAACGCGACAAGCCAGCCAGCAGGCCGCAAAGCTAGGCAAGCCAATCCTCGAGCAACGTCTGGCTGTTAACTCGGGAGCTCATTGGCCGGCACTGCGCCGTACGCTTCCGCGGATGCGCCACGCCGAATTACGCCGGAGCGCCGAGATCTTTCTCGGTCGAATCGGCGAATACGCGCATATTTACGCCGACCTTCAGGCGTCGAGGAAGCGCTCGTCCCGACGCCCGCCATATGTATACCGGGATTACGTCCGCCAAAACGCCGGTAAATACGTCGAAAATACGGCCTATGTAGTTCGGCCTTAATAGTTGCGACGATGCAACCGCGAAAGGGAAACTATAGTACAAGTAATTTTAAGGTGCACGGGGCTTCGTCCCACCCTCTTGGGGGGGATGACTACGGATTTGGAGGGGGCACTGGGATTCGCAGATATGGATGGAGGAATGGATAGGGAAAGAGTTGCGGTAACTAAGAGGAGATTGGTGGAAAAGATCTAGGGAGGGGTAAAAATACAGATAAAAAAGTGAAAGCCGGTGTTCTAATTCGGTGTTACAACTCCCTGTAACACCGAATTAGAGCGCAGCTGTTGAGGAGGAGGAGGGACGGTAGTGGGGGGGGGGGGTCACGTGACCTTGGGGTATCACGTGACGTCGGGGGGGTCACGTGACCTCACGTGACGATGCCGACGACGTCATCAGTGACGTCACTGATGACGTCATCAGTGACGATGCGGATGCCGGTGACGTCATCAGTGACGTCACTGATGACGTCATCAGTGATGATGACGATGCGGATACCTGTGACGTCATCAGTGATGATGACGTCATCGGGGGGGGGTCACGTGACCTGCCCCCCCCAGGTCACGTGGCCCTGGGGGGGGGGGGGGGCTCGCGCGGTGCATTATGGGACATTTGCCATAATGCACCGCGCGGTTACGCCGACGGCGACGGCGATGCCGCTCAAGCCGGAAACGGGCCCCTAAGAGCTGCGCTCTAAAATAAGCAATGGGAACACATAAAAAGGTGGGGGGGGGAGGGATTGTGTTGGAACAAAATTTATACAAATTATAAAAGAGAAGGGATGACAGAATGTTAGGCTAGGTGGCGCAGGCTGCCGCCAGTTACAAAGAATATCGCCTTTACCATCCATTCATTCGTTTGCGCGCGCAACAAATTATGTGAACGTCCTTGCTCCTGCAGTATCCTCCTCATGACACGAGAGAGATAAAGAGAGCGCCATCATACCGCTGTTGTGCTTCTTCCCTCGCCCGCTAGTTTGCGTTGCCTCAGCAACACCTAGATATAAAATGCTGACCTCTAGACGTCACCTACTGAGGGCTGGCACGGGGCCCATATTGGACATGAGTGCTACGTCAGGCGTTCGGCTGAAACTCGCATTCGAGTGAGACTTGCGTTCCGCTGAAACTCGCGTACAGTCAGTCACCACGCGAGTCCCAGCTGAACGTTGACACAGCGCTCGCGTCCCATGTGTGACCCGGGCTGACCTTATAGAGTGTCCATCACTATGGCCTTCTCTGAAGGAGGTGTTGTCCAGAGTCGCTGTCCGCTACGATCGATTTTATACAGCTAGTCCCCAGCATTCACTTGGACGCTGACGAGCTCGCTGCACTCCATGCAACGGGTCTTTTTTCGCAGTAGCGTTTGACTGTACGTACGTTTGGCAACGTTTCGGAGGCTTATGTCGATGTACGAAAGCGAGTTTCGGTGGCAGCTGCGGTTGGACTACCGAACTCGGGGATTACTCTCTGTGGTAACGCGGACGGATGTGCGTCCTGCTAATTGGCGTAATTTACGTTCGAAACGGTTGTCGAACGGCCGACTGCGTACCGCCGGCTGCGGCGGTGTCGTGCGTGTTGTTGGCGTCGTGCGGTGCGCTGCCACGTCCGAACCTGTTGCCGGAGACTGCGCGGGTCAGCAAGGACCGGGCCCTGCGTTGCACGCCACCACAATAAACACATGTCACAGTGAACCCTCGAAATGTCCGCTCAAGTTTCGCCAAAGTTCTTTGGTCTCCACTGAAAAGGAGAAAGCTGGAGTAAAAGCAGGCACCGCGGCTACTTCTTTCCGTAACGCTTTTTTATCCATTCTTTCGTTCGCTCTATAGATAAGAAAACAATTTCTTATGGCGTTCTTCTTCTTGGTTGTCCGTCCGTGTTCGAGCTCTTGAAATGAACTTTATATCGATGGCAGTCGCCAATCGGTTCTTTGTGCATAATCCTTCGCTGTGGAAGGATTGTAAGGGCTTCAAAAAATATAGTTTTCATCTCTGAGTCGCCCTTGAGAAAGGCGTGCTTAGACCAATCGACAATTTACTGTTCTTCTTAGAGCAATTTGGTAGTATCGAAGAACCGCTAGTGTCGTCACTCGATCTCTTTGAAGATCCTGTAAACTGCTCTCGATTCGTACGGTCGAAGAACAACTTCGTTGTGGGTATATCTTAGACGGCGTACGACGGCGGTTGGCAAGACCCTGATCGAATCACCGTCTACACGGATGTGACAGTATACCCGATCGAGCGAAGCACGTTCCGGTCACTCGGATGACGTGCCCCCCCCCCCCCCCCCCCCTATTCGCCCTTTCGTATACTTTCCGTTCAATTCACTCATGTCAACTCGGCCATTATTTTAATCGCGGAACCAGCCAATAAAAACGGGGAAGCAAGCAACCCTAAAATGTTATCAGTTCTAGAAATCTGAGCGTGCATGTCGTTGCTCGTGCTCAAAATGTGAGTGCAAAACAAATAGAAAGAATAAATTTAAGAAAAAAAAAAAACTGTTCTTTTGTGCAGAAGATAACGCGAGGCCGGCGTGGCGTGTCTATAGTACCTGCGTATCAGGTTCTGTTCCAGTTCCGTGTTGTAGGCGAGTACCAGCACGAGAAGAAGCAGTGCCGCTCCGCCCATCAGCGCCAGCGCCAGCTTGCCGCTCATCTCGGGCTGTCGGACACGGGCACAGAGGGCAAAGCGTTACAAGAGGGGAGGTTTTTCCTCAACTCGGTCTTTTGTGGCTCTCTCGTAATGTTCAGAAACACTGCGTCGGGTCAGAGTGCCCGCTTGTGTAGTACTTCCGAATCCCATCCTCGTCGCCAGTTCCTCACTCCTCTCGCCGCCTGATATTAGTGCGGTACATGCGCTTTCTATAGGGACCAGCTTTTTATCGCGTCTCACTGCCGTGCGTGTGAGGGGCAACTCTTGAGTTTGTTACTACCCGTTTACGAAGTACAACTGTTTGTGCCCACATGATCATAGATATTTTACCAAATTACGCAAGCACCATAGAGAATCCTTTGAACGTAGGCACAAGTGCTGCACGTGCTTGTATAAAATTGGAAGTAAATATCGTATTTTCTTAACTATTGTCCGCACCCGGTGCATAGTCCGCAGGGGCAAGTTTGGGGTCAAAAATAGAAGTTTTTGCTCAGATAGTCCGCACAAAGTGCATAGTCCACACTAATTAGTGCCTAGTCCGAACGTAAAAAGTATCATACACAGAGCACCTTGACAGATGCCCGCTGTATTAGCTCACAAAGAAGCTTGTATCGTGCATAACCTTCATCCTTCAACCTTCATCCAGTGGACAATAAAGAGATCATTCCAGTTAAACCCCTTCGCTTCTAAAGCAGAAACACGAGCTCTGGCACACTTTTGTTTTCTTTCGAGTAATGTCAATCGCGAACGGCCATTGAAGCCCACACGAACTGCCGTAATCAAAGGTTATTCCACGCACTTGGTAGTAGTATCGCGGGTGTCGCCCGACCCTGGCCTCCGAGTCGTCGTCCGGTCGTCTGCCCGAGGAACCCCGGGTGTCGGCGGCGTTGGACGAGTTGGCCAGCATCGAGTTGGGGTCGTCGGCCACGCTAGGGAAGCCATCCCCTTCTACTGGCGTCGGGGGACGACGGTGCCGCGGACTGTCGGCCGCCGACGCCGGGTTACGCCGAGCGGCCACGGGGGACACGACCACCACGCACGCGCTGGTGTCGTCGAAGTCGCTCACTGCAGCGAAACCGTGCATGGAGTTTCAGGCACCTGTCGATCGTATCCATACGTCCCGCAATATCCGTCACGAAAACATTTGAACACGAACTCCATGAAGTTTCTCTCTGCCGAGAGAGAGGTCTATCGATAATCGACCAGTGCAGGGCCGACTACGACGTGTCAGACGACTGCGACGTGCACCCAGACAAAGTTAGACCTAGAGCTATGGTGGTGCCAAACCTTCTATTGCCTGCCAAGTGGTGCTTTGCAGCTTTCCTACCCTCTAGCTTCAAGGCCGCTTCACACATGCAGCGAAGTGCTGATGAATCGCTGTTCACGTGTTCTCAGATACTTATTGTCAGCCATGAACATGAGAGGAGGTTGTTCTTTGTGCATAGAAGACGAGTGAGTGTATATTTTTTTAGTGTGTCTGTGTTTTGAGTGTTTCTCTTGTGGTGCGCCGTAACGTTAATCAACATGAACTACCAACTCATCCAGTCAGCAGTCTCGTGAGCAACCGTTTTGACGGTGCGATACAAAGCTGGTGAACGCTCCCGTCAGCACGGGCTTAGCGCGAGGCCCTTAAGGTCTATTCACATCACACATGCAGCGGAGCGCTACAAGCGCTGACCTCGCGCTAAGCGCGTGCTCACGGGAGCGTTCACCAGCTTTGTATCGCACCGTCAAAACTGTTGCTCAGGGCAGACGACATATAAGTAGCTGACGACACGTGAGCAGTGCCACATCAGCGCTTCGCTGCATGTGAGAACCGGCCTTTAAGGGATACTGAACCGAAATTTCGAACTCACAAAACAGGGCTGAAGCGATAGGCGGGACGCTGCACAACCCAAACACACCACTCATACAGCGATATCTCTAACAGATGGAAGTATTTTTGGAAAAGAAATGCGCGATTGAACACGGCCGACGAGACGTTTGACATCAGGGATCTCATTCCCTCTCCTCCTCGCTTCGTCCCGTCGAGCTGGTGAACTGAAGCGAGGAGGAGAGAAGCGAGGCCGCTTCCCCTCACTCTCAACTGTTCCAGGAGGATCGTGACGTCAGAGTCCTCGCTTGATCGCGCCCTTCTTTCAAAAAAACACGGCCATCCGTTTGAGATATCGATGTATGAGTGAGGTCTTGGAGTTTGTAGAGTCCCCTTCAACGCTTCTGCGGCTTTACTTTGTAAAATCCGAATTTCGGTTCAGTGTCCATTTAAGTTGCATGAAATTAATACAAGAATTACGGCGCTGTTCCATTGTATCCGATCAAACGTGTGAGCAGTTACTGATTCTATTGACCTATCGAAAGTCTTGTACGCCGGATGAGACTACTGTCTGTATAGACCTTTCCAATGTTTACAAAATCACAGTCCAGCGTGCGATCTTCACAGCCCAGCACGTGCGTGTTCGTCGCTTCGGAAAGCGAGCAAAGCACGCGCCATACGCACGAACGCTCAAAATGGCACCGGCCACAAGCTCGTTTTTGGAAAGGTCTATAGCCCGTGACGGGTTGATTGGATGCCTTCTCGTTCGCCTTGGTCGCCGCCGTTCAAATGCTTAGAGACTATACTTAGTTCGACACTGTAGGCTGACCACGTTCATGTTCGTTTCTCATCTGATCTTTGTGCTATGAGTCTGGAGCCATGAGACCCTAAGATACCCCTCCCGAAACAAGGCAGATGGTTACGCTAGAAGGTCTAAGCCACTGCACTATGGCCGATCAACTTACACCGCAGAACGCGCAAGTGTAAAGCTACATAAGATGCCGCTGGAATTAGTAACACTTCTAGGATTCTGATGGTGCCTACCGTCGTGCCGGGAAAACAGAGGGCACACTTTCGAAAAGGGTCTGTACCAGCTTGGACCAAGCTCTATGCTTTGCGGGTGCTTTCCGATAGCCTCGAGTAACTGCTTACCCGTGAATGCTCCGTCGTCCAGCGAAGCGTTTCGTAGTACCGGGGGACGCGTCGAGGGCCGTCGTATTGACGCCTGCGTGGGCGGCGGCACTGCCTCGGACGGCTGCGGGGTGTCGACGCCTTCGTCATCCTCGAGGCTTGTGCTCGTTGTGGCGATGGACGGGGCTCGTCCTGGTACTCGGAACATGGCCGCGTTTCTTCTTCTTTGTCTTCCGGGTGTGCAGCAGTGGTGCAGCAGCTTGAAGCACGTGGAGGAAAAGCTCGCGCTGCAGAACCCAGGGAGTTCAATCCCCTGGGCCGGTTTGCTCATCTTGCGGCCGCGGCTGCGGCTGCGGCCAAGAGGGAGTTTTCTGTCACGTGACCAGCTTCATGGGACAAGGAAGTACCTAGCGTCCCTGCCTAATGGCGGAGAAATCCGTATCGCTTCGAGCACAAAAACCTAATTCCGCTCGCAGAAACGGACTGCAGGAACTTTCAACTAGAGTCCAATTGACCACCCCTTTATACTGTAGGAGCGGTAGGTAAAGTTACGGCCAGGGAGGGTAAACATGAGTCAAAATAAAGAAAAAACCACGCGAGATAAAAGCGGTGGCAGTATATTTATATACCTCCGCCAGCGGCGGCGGCTCGCGCTTTCTGCTGTGGTCGAGAGGTTAGAGCGTCGGTACTTCGCGTCGTGGCGTGAAAGTTGCGGGTTCAAATCGCGCTAGCAACTTTTTTTTGTGTGTATTTTGCGCGTGTCTCACTTTTTAATTGTGATCTGTTTTTACGAATCATCCACTTGCACTACTGCACTTTACTCTATTTTTACTGTTTGTCCTGCCTGTTCAATTGAAACACAGGGAAGAAAAAAAATAAAGATCAAGGCAAGTTAACGCGCTAATCCAATCGTTTCATAATGTTCATTAAAAGAAAACCAAGGTAACAACATCGGTATGGCTTTCACACAAACGGAGCCGAAACAAGCATACTTTCTCCAGCAACTGCAATTTTATGTTTTTAAATATGCAACGCTCTTGCTACGACTCCTTTCAATAACAGGAAAAGCCTATTTAGTACTAATAAAAACTGCAGTTGTGACAATTAAAGAAAAAAAAAACTTCTACAAAATAAGCAAAAAGAAAAAAAGACTAGCAGCTCTGCATGCATTGATTGAGCAAAATCCTACAGGCAAGGCAGCAAGTCAAACGTCTGAGAAAGTAGTAAAACCGAAATAAAAGAGATCATACTTTTACTTGCATGGAATGTGATAAAAGGTATATTTTTACTCTTTACTTTTTGCTGTGGCAATCGTTTTGTGATATTAACACATTACTTAATAATAATAATAATAATAATAATAATCTTTATTTGCAAAAGGAATGTTACCCCGGGTGGCTTGCGAGGCGAAGACAGAAAGGCGAGAGCCCGTACACTAGTGTGCCTGTCGGCCAACCACCCGGGGCAAGGAATAACAAAACAAACAACAACAACAACAGAGAACGAAGAAAAACAAAGTGAAACCAAAACACTGAACATCATGGCATACATTCATTCTAGGTGCTTAGACCGTGAGAAGGCACGGCGCAAAGCAGCGGACTCGTCACGGTTGTTGGGTAGTGGAGAACGAATCGACAGGGGGGCGGCAAGAAAGTCTCTGAGGGCGGCGGGGAGTATGGAGTGCGAGTGGCGCACTGTTCGGGCATGCAGAAGTTCTGGCTGCCCGGATCGCTTCCCGATCCTGATGCATGAGTGGAGGTGGCTATCACTCATGGACCCGTCGAGCAACCTACAGAGGAGCCCAACCCGAGCCACTGACCGGCGGTGGCAGAGGCTCTGCCACCTGAGGGCCCTAAGGCGAGCTTCATACGGCGGCACAGGGACTTGCCGGCCCAACATCCGAGAATGAAGCGTTCGAGTAGCCCGGCGCTGCACGCCCTCCAGCCTGTCGATGAGGTGAGCCTGGAAGGGGCCCCACACGGAGCAGCAGTATTCCAGACGAGGCAGGACTAGGGCAGTGTAGAGCGCGCGGAAAGCTTCATGTCCCCAGTTCCTTGAGACACGTGTGACAAAGCCAAGGGTCCGCCGGGCCCTGGACACAGTGCCTGCAATCTGAGGCGAGAAGTCCAGAGTTGAAGTGAACACAACCCCAAGGATTGGGAGGGTCTGAACACTAGGAATCGGAGAGCCTGACAGGTAGTATGCAGGAGGAACTGTGGACCGGCGGTTGGAGACCCGCATTGCAGCACTTTTGTTGAAGCTAATTGAGAGGCAGTTCGTTTTTGCCCAGCAGTCAATCTGGTCCAGGAGACTCTGGACACCCGGCGTGGAGGAGGGTACGTCTGCTGGGGCAAGAATGGTGGTGTCGTCTGCATATTGCACCAGCAGACACTCTTGCGATGAAGGCATATCGTTCACATACAAGAGGAATAATGTGGGGCCCAGTACAGAGCCTTGGGGTACCCCTGAGGTGACAGCGAAACTCATCAGAGGCCTTCCCATGGAACAATACACGGTGGGAGCGACCGATAAGAAAACGGCTCAGCCAGAGCAGCAGGGGACCACGAATACCGGATTGCGCAACTTTCTGGAGGAGGATAGAGTGGTCGAGGGAATCAAAGGCATTGCACAGGTCTAGTTGAATGATATCAGTTGGGGAACGGTTATCCAGGTTATTGCTTATGTGGTGAACAATAGTAGCGAGAGCTGACTCACAGCTTCGATTGGGCCTAAAACCATGCTGGGAGGCAGAAAGGAGGCCGTTGTTGTCCAGAAAACGAAGAAGGTGCTGGTTGATGGTGCGTTCAAAAGTGCGGCAGAGGATAGAAGTAATAGAGATGGGCCTGTAGCTGGAAGGGTCGTTGAGAGGTTTCCCTTTACCCTTGTGAACTGGTGTCACAAGGGCCTTCTTCCAGGCGGAGGGCACGTAGGAGTGGTCGAGAAAGGATTGGAAAAGTGAGAGCAAGGAGAAAGATAGGTAAGGGAATAGGGACTTGATGAAAGTAGGGGCAATCAGGTCAGGCCCAGCACAGTGGGAGGGCCGGATCAGTCGGGCAGCTTCATGCAGGTCGTCGAGAGACAAGCACAAATTAGGAAGGCAGGTTACAGGTTGGGAGGTGGAAGCTTCAATAGTCTGCACAAGAAGGTCGGGATCTGGAGTAGAGGAGTTGTGGCTGAAAGCAGAGGAGAACTGTGAAGCGAAGAGTTGTGCTATGTCCCTGGGGGACGTGATGGGGTGATGGTCTCTGGAGAAACAGGGACGCTGTCGACTAGTCTGCAGCCCATTGAAATACTGCCAGAACAGCTTAGGGTCCTTCTTTGCCTTCATAGAGATGGTGTGGGCGTAAGCACTGTGAGCACGAGAGATGGCAGACTTGATTGAGCGCTGCAAGTCCTTAGCCCTCTGAAGTGAAATCTGACACTGTGTACGAGCGGCACGTCTGAAGAGGGCTCGTTTCCGGCCAGCCATTTTCCTGATTTCGGGGGTGATCCAAGGGGACCTCTTCCTTCGCGTGGAGCTACGCGAGCATGGTACGCATTCTTTCTGGATGGCGCCAACAAAGTCGCACCAGAGTTCGTAGTTGTCAGCGCAATCGTCTCCCGTGGTAAGACACCAGGGTGCAAGATGTGCTAACTTAGCCATATGGGCATGGTCGGTCTGATAAAAGTTCCACAGAGTCCGCGCGAACCGGCCTTTCCGAGGGAGACAAGTGGCATAGTCAACCTCTATTGCTTGGTGGTCGCTTCCGGACAGGCCAGGATATACGTCACAGGAGAGCATCCGAGTGATGTCTGTGGTAAAAACTAGATCGAGAAATGACGAGGCACAGCCCTGTGCTAGCTGGGCTTGGTAGGTGGCAGAGCGACATACTTGTTGGAGGCCCACAGCAGATGTGACGTCAAGGAGGATATCGTCGGTGTGGTCGCTGGGATAAGGTTCTTGGCGGCTCCACCAGTCAATATGGGAGTTGAAGTCGCCAAGGAGGACGACATCCTTGTAGCACTCAAATCTCACGCGAGAGAGCGAGGCGTCCAAGAGTGAGTAGGATTCTTCGCGGCGGTTGGGCGGGCAGTACACACAAGCAAGCAGAACGGTCCCACGCGGGAGGAACACCTCCACGAAGACAGCTTCGAGGTCTGAGGACTCAAGATCCTCCCTGCGATTAACGCAAAGACTGGACGGTGTTGCGATGAGGACACCGCCACCCCTCCCGTGTCTGTCCTTCCGGAACACCGTGTAAGAGGGATCGAAGAGCTCGCTGTCGTGGACCCCGGGATCGAGCCAGGTTTCGGTTAGGAGGATGACGGCAGGACGTGCGAGTGACGCGACAGTGGCTTGGAGGTCGAAAATCTTGTTTTTGACACTACGGCAGTTAGTGTACCATAGCGTCAACCCCTTGTTGACACCAGAAGGAGGGGTTTGGTTTTCGGCATCAACCCGACGGCCGTCCGCGATGTCGGGGGTTGGCGACGGTAAAAGGGGGCATGGAGTTTTCCTAGGGACGTCGAAATAATCGTCCGAGAAGTGCGGCAGCGAACACACCATGCACACCCACGGATCGCTGGAGGAGCCCAGTCGGCGGTATTGTCCCAGCGACATATGGACGCAGCCGCGGTGGAACCACCCCTCACAAGTGTCACAACAGAGAGCGGCCTGATTGTCCCGTACTCGCTTCGTGCAACAGGCACAGGTAGTTTGCTGCGGACCCGGGTTGGGAGCGATGTCGCCTGCGAGAAGCAGGCACCAGACGATGTGGTGACGATGAGCGTGCATCGTGAAGCCAGCGGCGGAGGACTGACGGCGATCCGGCGAGTAGCCCGGCCGGTTAGGCCTAAGCGACGTCGTAGCCCCAACGGCAACCCAGTTGGAGAGGGGTGGGTAGGTCTGCAGACGGGTCAGGGGATGCCTGGAACGCTCATGAGTCTCGAGGCCCGTGAAGTCGTCTAGACGTAGCTTTAGTAGCGTAACAAAAATAAGGCAGAAGCGGAGCCGCGAAAACGTGCGTGCGGACGCCATTGAGATCGGCCCGGAAAAAGCGGCCTGATTGTTAGTTGAATTTTAGTTAGAATAGCAGACGATCACAACCGAATTCAAAAATAAATCAGGCGTCGACATCGCAAACCTTCTCTCTAACGCAAACACCTAAAAAGAATTTGGATCAACAAATGGAATTAATTAGAGCAGTTCGAAAACGGAAACGACAAATTCTAGAGGAATTCAGCAGCACAGTTACCTGGCGAATGAAGAGACGGGCATGGAAAGATATTGTCAGCTTTCCGCGGCGTGTACGGCAGATGCAGGAGGCGTGGCGGAAATTGGTAAAGAAAGCCAGAGACATGTATGCGCTCTGCCGAGGCCATGAACAACGAACTGGTGAGTCAAAACTACCCGCCCAATGATTTTATAGAGCTCATAGGGCCTTGTCTACATTCTTAGTGAGAGTGCAGTCAAATACAAAAAAAAAAAGAACGTTTCTGGCGCGATTTGAACCCGGGCCTTTCACGCCGCGACGTAAAGTACCGGCGCTTTAACCTCTCGACCACAGCAGAAAGCGGGAGACGCCGGCGCTGGCGCCAGTATATAAATATACTGCCACCGCTTCTATCTCGCGTGTTTTTTACATTTATTTTGGCTCATATTTAGCCTCCTTGGCCGTAACTTTACCTGCCGCTCCTACAGTATAAAAGGGCGGTCAATTGGACTCCAGTTGAAAGTCCCTGCAGTCAGTTTCTGCGAGCGAAATTAGGTTTTTGTGCTCGAAGCGATACGGATTTCTCCGCCATTAGGCAGGGACGCTAGGTACTTCCTTGTCCTCATGGAGCTGGTCACGTGACAGAAAAATCCCTCTTGGCCGCAGCCGCAGCCGCGGCCGCAAGGTGAGCAAACCGGCCCTGGATGCACGTCAAAGAGCCCAGACTAGCACTGCACTGGCTAAATCTCTCATGTACAGTGGGTAACAATGTCGCCATAGTCTGGCAGACTAAACTCCTGCTGTGTAAGCCTCCATGACTAATTTGTTTGCTTGTTTTTGCGTGATGCACGTTAAAGAAACTTCTTATCTCCAGCGAGTAACACTATACCTGCGAAGGCTCTGGCAGACTAAACTCATGCTGCCTAAACATCAAATGACAGATTTGGCTTTGACTCGATCCCATTTGCTGCACTAGATGCCATCCTAAGAAAGACTATGGAATTGAGGGGCTATACTTATTTATTTACGGAGGTTTCCCACTTTTCGAGTCAAGATGGCGGAGCACAGCCTCCATCCCATTCTCTTTCCTCCTCTCGTCCTCCTATCACTCTAGTAGACGCTCACTTAGGTGTTGCCGTCTACAAAAAGGACGAAGAAGAGAGCGCTTCAGTTCCCGATGCAAGATGGCGACCGGCTGGTCCCGTTTTTTCCCTCGTCCGTCCCTAACTCCAGGGCTACGCTTAGTTTGACTTGTCGCCCGGAGGCGCGCGTTTTGGGATTGGATTAAGCCTTCCTGTCGTCGGGATCGATTAGGCGGAATCGTTCCGCTTCGTGGCACCGAGTGGAGGGGGGCGGCGTTTAGGAAGAAGGGGGAAGGCTTTCCCTAATGCCCGTCCGTCGCTTCCTTCTTTCGCCCCTCCGCGGCACAAGGGGGCGCTAACGAAGCGGACGTCGTCGTCGTCGCCCGCTGTCGCGCCCCGGAGTCGAAACCCTATTTGCCGGCTCTTTCTCGGGGCCCCCTTTCGGCAAGTTGAGAGCGTTGTTGTGCGCCCTCAGACCTTTCGTTTGGTAATGAATGACGTACGTTAGTGCCGCCCGACATCTTTCGCCCTGCCTCGGCGTTTACTCTCACCTTCTCTTATTTCTCTTTTAGATACGTTTTAGTTGGAAGCGTCACTCTTTTAAATGAGTTAGCATTTATTGCCTTTGGTGCATGCAGCCATCTTTGTTTTGGTTTGGACTGATCCTATGTTCAGAAACAACTATACTCAGTCCCACTCAAACCGTGCAGTACAGCCAAAGCTACAAGGGAGAGAGTGTATGCCAACCTGTTCAAAAGGAAGGAAAGGAGGAACGGGAGATAAGGGCTGGGATCCTCCCGTTCCTCTTTTCCCTCTTCTTGAACAGGTAGGGATGCACTCTCTCCCCTGTAGCTTTGGCTGTACTGCACGGTTTTAGTAAGACGGAGTATAGCCAGTGACTATACAGGCGAAAGGTAAATACGGTTGTAGCGCTGACCTTTCCCGAAAATTCCACGAGGCCTCTCATCTACCCCACATTGCACCACGCGGCGCGGGGGATTGTGGGGCCGTTTCTATGTACGCTCGGGCCGGCTCGGACGCTCCGTACGTCCTGCAAGTGGCTCCTTCTCGCTTACCACTGCGAGTTCAGAACACAGAGAACACACAACAGAGCCGATACGTTTTGTTATCGTCCTGCTTTCTTCGCGCTCTGAAATCGCAGAATGCTAAACAAATACGAACTTCTGTCTATTCGAGGGTATCTTGGATAGGACTTGATGTTTGTTTAGCATTCTGTGATTTCAGAACGCAGAGCGCCGTACATCGCGGGTCGCCGTCGTTCGTCGAAAGGACGATGCGAGGCGTTTCGTATTTCCGGAATGGTCTAGACTGGGCAAAATGTAGCGTATAGACCGTTTTTATTTATGAAACCAAAAAGCGCCACGATTGCCTCAGGGCATGCAGCGAACCCAGTGGGTGAACACCTCTGCCGCCTGCTGTCTGTCAAAGACGTCTGACGTCATGGTCGGCGTCTCCGAGTCAGCCGAAAGGGGAGCAAGGATCAGCTGATGCCGCCGATGACGTCACTTTCGCTCGTTTCTCTCCTTCCCGTCTTCTTCTAAAGGTCTATTCACACGATGCGTCTTGTTGGCGAATCTTGTGTCGCGAAACTAGGTTTCGGGAAACAGATTCCCCGTCTGAACGCGACCGAAAAAGTGGCGCGCCTCCGAAAAAAGTGGCGCGTGTTCCTCGCTTCTGGAGCAATTTTTAGCTGAAACCTCACCGAAGCCCGTCAATCACCCGAAGGAGAAACGCGGACGCATCCAATGGCCGCTCGACTTCGCTATGACGTCTGACTTTCGAGGAGGAGCGAGCTTTTGGAGGAGTTAGATTTTTGGCCGATTCCGTATCCGAGCCAAAGCCGAAAGAAAAAAAAAGCAAACATGGCGACCGACAAGCGGAGAAGCGGTGCGTACGGGCGATGAGTCTTGTTCCTACTCGGTTGCATGTGTGTGAACGGCGCTTTAGCAGTACGGGTTGGTGGCGCAGTGCAGATTCATCAACAGTCGCGACGAGTGCAAGCACCGCATATAAACATGATGGCTGGGGATAACTTGCTTCATTAGCGGTGCAAAATGTCCGAAACGCTTCGACATCACCCCCTGTTCTTTGACGGTTCGTGGTCTTTTCCCGATTTGGCAGGAAGCTTGTAAGCCCGGTGAGCCGAATCTGACGAAGTTTATTGAGTGGCATTAATAAAATAGACTGTCTCTTCACACTGTGCGTACTTCATATCATTTTGACTCGAAACGCTTTGTATTCCCGTTGCTGACAAGGTTTGGCGAAATTCTCGCGAGTCAATACGTCAAGTTTCGCGCGTCAAACTCCACGTGTGAACGGGCCGATTTCCCGAAATCTTGGTTTCGCTAAACTGTGGCGCGTTGAAAAGATGCATCGTGTGAATAAGCCTTAAGTTTGGAGGGCAGCACGGTGCGGAGCTACGGCGAAATTTTATTTTGAGAATGCGTCGCTGTTGCTATGATCATTAAGAAAACTTTATAAACCAACTCAACTTGCTGACGTCATACGACCGCGGTGGCGCTGCTGTCGGTACTGCGCATGCGCTAACGCTTCATTCCTCCCAAATTTGGCTTCTGCGCATGCGCAGTGCCCACACCTGTTGTGGGCAAAGCGGGCTTGTTTGTAAACAGTGTGTTGGTTTATATACTTTACGCACGTTATTAAAGCATGAAATGCTTTTGAACGGAACCGTCAATCTACAAAATTCTGCCCGTTCGTCCGTGCTTTTCCCGCTAAAGTTAGCGGGGAAATTGACGTCACGTGACCCAAGCACCAATCCAGCGTTTCCACTAGATTTAGCGGGAAATTTCATGTCATGTGATCTGACGTTATGAGACGTACAGACCAATTCGGTTTTCCCGCTAAATTTAGCGGAAAAATTGACGTCACGTGATCTATACTCCAATTATGTTTCTCTGCGCTAAATTTGAGGGGAAATTGATGTCACTTGACCTGACGTCAGGTGATCCATACACCAATTTAGTTATTTAGCGGGTAAATTGACGTCACGAGATCTTTGTACATTGTCATTTTCCCTGGTAAATTTAACGCGAAAAAGCACCATTATAGTTCTTTCTTTGCTCCTCGAGACGACTGTTTAATGTCTTCGAAAGGAATTTAAACGATCGCTCCTCAAATACTGTATTTGATGCCTTATGGAACTTTAAAGATAAAACTCGCTGTCAATTTGTTTTTATATTCTTTCATTTAAGCTTTCACATATTCTTGGAGAAAACATTTTGCTAAATTACCCAAGCGGGGGTCCACTCACTTCCCCTCAAGATACTTCATACCGGACACTTCATGCGTCTTGAGATGGTACGTCTCGGTATAAAACGGATTTGGCAGCAAGTGTCTGGGATGAGGTGTCTTGAGATGAAGTGACATGGGATGAAATGAGTGGCCCATCAAAGGCCCCTGAAAGGCTCTGGATACTGCATGGACTATATACGGGGATGAATGTTCATGGGATAAACTGTCGGGGGATGAAACACCTTGGGATGAATCGACTTTGGTACTGAAGTGCCTGGGATGAAGTGTCCTGGGAGGAAGTGAGCTTCAAAGGCTCCGGTAGTGCGGTGCGCGGAACACGGTAACGGTTTGCTAAAAGCCCCTGTTATCCTCGATTGGCGTTATGCACCAACACACGGTTTACAAACAAGCTCACATTTGTCCTCCCTGGGTGTGGGCAGAGTCGTTGATACCGAGAAAGTTTGGCCATTGGCGGAGCTTGTTGCCCGCTAGAACCAGTGGATTTCCCGATAACACGAAATGGCGTTACTTCTCTTTTATAGCCACTAAATGAGCTGCGCTAGAGTATCGGCACTTCGTTCCCCCGACATTCTTGTGGGCGCCGCCATTTTGGTGCTTGTGCAGAGCAGACGCAACTGCCGATCGTTATGATTCAAAAGTACGACTAGGCTCAGCATTGGATTCGGTATTAGGAAGCTCATGTAATATTGCTTTGCTCCGTCGCGCACTGTTTAAACATTTCTGGAGGGCGGAAAAGCGTTTCCCGTGATTTCAGATAAAGCCTCAGATAACTGGCAAGCATCATTTTAAGCCACAATATGGCCAAGTATCGTTACTCTGAAGCGTAGCTTATTTAGTGCCACTATTCTCTCTCTTTATTCTTGAGAAATCGCGTAGGATACCTATCAGTCAAAGCCATAAAAATTGCTGACGGAAGTAGCCCTCCCCCGGTTGTTACCAGACTGAGACGGTTCTGGGTGGGGGCACTGCGCATGGGGAGGAATCATAATTTTCTGTTTCTAGGCTAGGTGGCGCAAGCTACCACCCCGTTATGAAGGGTACAGCCGTGTTAGCATCCATCCATCTGAGCGATGAAACCAGATTCGCGCGAGGCGAAGCTTCTGGGAATGCGCAGTGCCGACAGCAGCGCCACCACGGTGGCGTGGCGTCGGAGGGTTGAGTTGGTGGATAGCGAAACTACCGATTTTTCCCTGCGCTTCGTGTGAAAACAAAACCAAAAACACGAAACCACAGGTTCTTTATTTTATTGTTTTTTTCCTTTCACGTACTAGGTTTTTTTTTTTTTTTTTTTTTTTTTTTTACTGAACGGAAGGCAGGTATATTATAGAAGCGTAGTGTTTGGGTGCAGCAGCCTGCTATTAGTGATAGTCAAAAAAAAAAAAAAAAAAGTGTGTCAGTTTGTATAGCTTGTGTACTTTTCGTCTGTGTCAACCGCCGCCGATGCGGAACTAACGACTGTTTGCAGGGACCCGGCGACGGAAACTTAACCCCCTCGGCCATCCTGGAATCTGAGACCGATATAGAAGCTGCATTCTGGCGCGCGTGTACCTTCGGACAACTGCTCTTATTCCCTGCTTTTAGTGCAGTCCGTTCCGCCTATATTATAGACACGTGGCAGGCCTTGGGCGCCCGTTGCCGCGGAGAACAATATACGTACCTCTAATTAATAGTTTTATTTTTTGCGAATTAGGTTAGAGCAGCTGGAGCATCATTGTATTGGCCGACCCGTCTTTGATTGTTTGGGTTTTAAATATAATATTTACGTTGCATCGTGGCTCGCTTCGTCGCTTTTCATTCCTCGCCTATCGATAACCCCCTTTTTATTATTACGTTGCATTACTCATGCCCAGGTGGAATGTTGTTGACGCAAACGAGGTCTGGGAAAATTCTTAGTTGTCGCTTCTTGTTCCCCTTTTTTGCCGCACGTGCGTTTCATTAGCTCCGTTAATATTCCTTTCTCGCCGTGTTTACCGGTTGCTGAAACAACGTTGGAAGCGCTGTGAATAGATAAAACACGTAGTTTGTTATTTTAACCGATGTTAAAAGAAAGCTGCTCGCTTGTGCAGCTCGTCGGTTTACCCCGCTCTGTCTGACACGCTCTTTTATGTTTATTATTTTTTTTTCTACGATGCTCTCGCGGTGCAAAAACTGCAGTGTTATGTTCAGACTGAACGGCGGCTCTTCTAAGCGCCCACGCCACCATTTAACACCCTTCTTTTCACATTTGTATCGTTCCGCCATCTCTTTTTTCTTCTTTTTCCTGCGCCCGCAATAGCTCCCGGCGTTTGCTGGTTTGGGCTGCGCTTCCTTTTTTTTGCCATTGCTTTTATTTTTCGCGATGTTGCGTCTGACTTGCGTCCGGTATTCTCCGGCGTGCCTGGGAATACACGCCGACCGCGCTCGCAGTGAAGACAGCAACCCTTGGGTAATCCGCCCGATGCAGCTATTGCCATTGGTTGCTCGGGAATTACGGCTTTCGAAAGGTTAAGCAGGCAGTTAAAAACGAGTGATCGTAACGGAACATGACCGAAAGTTGTCTGACTTTGGGAGCCAGGCAACGTTCCATCACGTTACGTTATTTGGAATAATATTACGCGTTGATTAGCGTCATTTTATGTTATTCGTTGGACAATCAGCGTACAGTTGAAAAAGTGACAGATTTCTTCCGATGAAAATGCGATTATTGCGATGGTGCAATCGATCTGGACTAGAATAACGATAATAGCGTAATCCCAGGAAAAGGCAAACAAGGGGGACAAAGGACAAACACAAATCTCCAAACACAGCTTTATTTTTACTCTAGTATCACGCGCGTACAAAACTGAGCCTAAATCGGTGATTACGAGGCTCACATTTTCTTGTTTTGATCGATGTTAACGGCTTAATAAAATATTTTACTCGCTTTATTTTGATTTTATTATTTCCAGCTCGTATCTTTGTTTTCGTATTTTTGTAGTTTATGGAATAGTCGTTGTTTTGGTACGTCTTGTCCACATGGGCCTGCGCGCATTATTACCTACAATAAAAGATGGCGTGTGGTTTCCTATACTTTTTTGTGTGTCTGTGTGAGTGGGATGAACCTTTGTAAAACGCTGTCGCTCCAGTTGCCTAGAGACACGGACAACTAAAGAACGCAATCTAGTCACGGGGATTAAATAATCGTCCCGTGGCCAATGAGGTTTCCACATCAACCGATAGGATTGCCAAAGAAGCTCGAAGGAAACAAGCCACGCCCTAATTTTCCCAAGCTGTCTTCGATTCCGGAGTGCGGCTTAGATCCATGATGGATCCAAGCCGCGCTGCGGGAAGCGACCGTCGCTTCTGCAGGAAAAGCCCAGTGGCGCGCGGAGCGGAGAAAATATAGTGCGGCGACACGCCGCGCGTGCGCCGTCGTCTCGTCATTTGTATCCTTTTTCTCTCTGCCCCCTCTGTAGAACGTAGTGGCCGACGTAAACGTCGTTCCTTCGCGAGCCATAGCCGCGCGTTGTTGTCTGGTTCGAGTTGCCCGGATGTGCCGGTCGCGTATCACTCCGCGACTGGCGCAGACGTCTGCTTCCCAGACTTTGGAAATGTGTTTTAAATCATCCCTCGCGTTATAAAACGACGCGATTATGCCGTACCCAGTGGTTACACATAATGTTCAGCGGTCAAGGAGCCTTCCAGTTCGTTCGATTTTAGTGGAGTACGCATATTTCGCGAACGCGAAGCGAGAAACATGGATAATGCAGTGAGTCGAGATCGAGAAACATTATCCGCCCGAAACTCGGCGCCTTCAAGATCGCTTTCCCGCATGAAGTTTGGATCCAGCTGGGCACGAACGGACCAATGACCGCGTGAACTGGCGTTTGGCAACGGCGTGAAAGTTAGGTGCTCTTCGCGTAGCTTTCGCGGGAGTTCGAGAAAGGGATCAGAAGATTGTCCTGACACGGCTCTAGAATAAGCGAGAAACAAGGGCACGGCAGTGACGCCGGAAGTATGTAATGAGTGGGGGGAAGGGGGTATCACTTTTTCTTATTGCTTATTTACTTTATTTTTTCTTTCATATATTACAATTTGAACTTCGTTTATTATCCTCGCGGCTTCCTTTGTACCTTTCACTACATCGTCCTGGAGCCTGGCATGCCTGGCGCGACGTGATCGAGCGCCTGGCGTCTCCCTTGCAAGCATTCATATAGCAAAACTCTGCCTCCCCCCCCCCCCGGTTTCGACGGCATGCCTGAACAAAGGGTATATCATCCCAGGCATGATATCGTTCCTCTGGCATTTTGCATACCTCAAAGCCTCTCTCGTGGCTCGATTATCCGAGCTTTGGGGGCTTTCAGATGTTGCTTAACTTTATGAGATGCATCTTTTTGGGTCGTACGTCCGCTTATGGGGTTGTTTCAATCACTACATGGTGCGTGATTTTGATGCGCGTTCTATTTCCATGCTCGTCGCTGCACCGTGGCCGCGGAACCCTGAATGTTTCGTTCGCGGCATTAATATTACGAATGCGAAAGAATTAAGTGCCACCCTGGCACGAAATGGAGACGCCACGCAAGACGCTCCATACCGCAGCGGCCCATCTGGCCTTGATTAGGTTTTGAGCATCTTGACATACGCCCGTGTTCTGTTTGCGCTCCTCTGGCAGCACATCCGCCTGTGTTGTTTTTTGTACATTCCCTATTCGACCGGTCGTCGCCGTCAGCACACTCTCCGACCTTAGCATTCCTGGGCGGACACCGCCGAGAACGTGATGGGAAAGTCATCTCCGAATTCGTCTTCGTGGACTCCTCGACGTCTTCACCATTAACTCGGTATTATACGCTTCTTTTCTCTCGTGGCTTCGAGTGCGTTGTGCTGACCGGAATACCGTCGTGACGGGGGCCGAAAGGGACAAAAAAAAAATATTTAGCGCCGCCGTTGCAGATGATTATTAATTCCACAGGGTTGTGTCGCTTCGTTTGTGCGTGTAATTTTATTTCTTAGAACGTGTGCTTGCTTAAACTTTTTTTTTTCTCGCCTGTTTGTGTTTGTGCCGTGTTTGTGTGTGTGTGTGTACGTGTGTAAGCACATTTCTCTTTCCATTCTAGTGCGTGTTTGAGATGCGTACATGTGTGTGTGTGCGTACGCGCGTGCGTGCGTGCATATGTGCGTGCCTGCACATGTGTGTGTGTGTTTTCGTGTGCGTGCGTGTGTATGTGTGTCAGAGCACCTTTCTCTGCTTTCTAACGCGTGTATTCTATATGTTTACGCGTATGTGTGTCTCTCTGTGTTCACACGTGGGCGTTTGTTTTTGAGCTGATGGTTCCGGTTTTGTCTTCGTTGAAGACGCTGACTACCTCCTTATTTCTTGTATACGGCATCACTTTTTTTTTCTGTATTACGCGTAATTTTTATTTTCACTTTTCTTCTCACGGTGAAGGCGTTGGAGGGAAAAGCAGCTTCTTGGAGCCCCTTCGCGTTTTGCGGGCGTCTTTGTTTTATTTTTGGAAGCCGCTTTGCCCGGATCTGGGGTTTCGAGCGAAAAGAAAAAAAGCCCCCAGATGGAAGGGAAAAAATGTTCGCCCGAAGCAGGTTCTTAACGAGGCCGTTCATGGACGACTGACGTGCCCAGATTTTCAGGCGTCTTATCCAGATCCTTTATTGTTGTTGTTTCTTTTTTCTCTCGCTAGATACAAACTTTATATTTCCGTGCATTTATCCCCATTTGTTGTATTTCGTTTTGTACTTGATTTCTCCGAGTCGATTTTGGGAGATCAGGGGGATGACTTCTCCCATTAAAAGGAAAACATACAAATTGCCGGGCTCGCTGTTTTTGTTTTGTGGAGTCTATGTATGCCTTACATCGAGTCATGAAATGGGCGAACAAAAGAAAAAAAGGTTGTCCGTCGCTGTGTTTATAATTTTAGCAACGTTTAATTGCAACAAACGCGCTCACCTTCAACTTTGTACATATGGCAATTTTTTTTTTTATTTTAGTGAGTTAAAACCAGGATGTTGTTTTTATATGCGAGTATAACCCGATACCGTTTCTCCGTGACTGTCTAGCCATTATATTGAAATTGCAGGTTATCCGCGCGGACAGACGCGGCACAATCACTCGGTAGCGGAACTCATAAACGCACCGAGCAGGTCGACGAAAATAATCCCCGGAGAAGGGGAAACAAGAGGGACAAAGGACAAACACAAATCTCGAAACACAGCTAGGTGACTGGTGCGCGACCGAAAAAAATCCGTCTGGTCCGGGTATCGAACCCGGGACCTCTCCATTTCCAGTGGAGCGCTCTGGTGTCGTTTGGCTAGTTTATGCCTGTATTCCCCATAGGTCCTCCGCGTGTATCGAGGTACGCAGAATCGAAAAAGCTGTACGCGCAAAATGTATCATCCAGTGGCTCGAGCACGGAACATCGCGAAGCAGCGGATGTCACCGTGTGACCAAAGGGGCGTGAAGTGCTCTCTTCCCTCTTATACACCTCGATGGAGGCAGTGTATACTCCGGTTGCGGTGCACTGTCATGCTCCGCGAGAGGATGGTCCACGGGGATGCAGTAGCTCTCGTTTTTCCTCGAACTCCTCGAGATTCCCGCGGGAACGCAGGGCAGCGTTAGCGGTGGTCATCCGTCTCTGCCAATCAGCGTTGCCGCTGGCGCGGTTGGCGGCGGAAACATGATGGACGACCCCGCGGATGCCACAGTGTTGCCTGTCGCACTCTAAGAACTGCTGATTTTTTTGTTGTTGTTTTTTGTTTACCGATTTATTACATTGCTCGTGTCCCGACGTCCGTCTCAGGAGACAAGGACAGAAGAAAGTAATAGATTACTGTACGAACCTCATTCTACCGGCAAATATAGCGTTTATAATCGCCGATGAAGACGCGGTATCATCCGATTAAATTGAATATAACCCTTCTCGTGCTTTTACAAACACGGACGAATTTGTGGATGCGTTTGAGTGTCTGTATGTTTTTGCAATACGAAAAAATAACTTCCAGGACACTTTTTTTTTTAAGCTTAATGCGTTTACTTTATTGTTTCTATGTTTCCAGACTGGCGTTGTTTTTGTTAATTCGTTAAGCCCCAGAGGTCGAAACTCTCGGGTACATTAATTAGAGTTCAATTATGCATAAAAAAAATGAAAGACGTTTATAAATCTGTGTAACGCTAAATGAGAGCGCAGCTCTGAACGAGGAGGGGAAGGTACGGAGGGGGGTATGCTCCTCCTCTTCCCCTGTACTCTCTCCTCCTCCCGTCCTCCTCTCCCCTCCTCCTGCTCTTTTCTTCCTTCTCTCCCCTCCCCATCCTCTTCCCCTCCTTCTTTCCTCCTCCTTCTCCGCACGTGACGTCAATTTTCCCGCTAAATCAAGCGGAGAAACTGATTTTGTTCATAGGCGACGTGACACCAAGTCATGTAACGTAATTTTCCTCGCCAAATTTAGCGGAGAAACTGAATTGGCGTTGAGGTCACGTGGCGTGAACTTTCCCGCTAAATTTAGCGGGGAATTGAATTGCCGTTGAGGTCACGTGACGTCAGTTTTCTCGCTAAATCTAGCGGAGAAACTGAATTGGTTCGCAGGTGACACCAAGTCACGTGACTTCATTTTTCCCTCTAAATTTACCGGGGAATTGAGTGTGCGTGAAGGTCACGTGACATCAATTTTCCCGCTAAATTTAGCGTGGTTACGCGCGACGCCGACGTCGCGAAAGCCGGAAACGGGCACCTAATAGCTACGCCCTCAAACGCAACCTTGAATCAATATTTTCGAAAGAGCACTCGACACGGCATGGATTCGCTCTTGCATAGTGCCTAGGGTTATCTATACCTATTCTGGTTTCGAGGTTGACGGTGAGCTTCGAGTGTAGATCTAGAGCTGCTCGGGGGCTTTGCGCTCCAGCGTGCGTCTCGGCCACTCTTCAAAGCTCCAGGCCAGTCTACGAATCTCAGTGGCAGAGCCGAAACGAAGTCTCCGTAATTTCCTAGGCATCGCGTGCAATCGCTGCAGCGAGCGCGGAGCAATTCCAGGGACTTTCCCCGAGAAGCCCCATGTTCCCTGTTCCCTCCTCCCTGGGCTCATCACCGCGGCCGACGCGACGTGTATAGCCGAGCTCCAGTTTTCTCCAGTGCGCGATGAACCGCGTCCACGAAGCCCCTCAAATCACGACCGGGTGCCCTTTCCGCCAGAGTGTCACCTCTGCAATCCCCAAAGTTGGACGTCTTTCCCTGCCTTCGGTTTCACCTTCTGACATTTCATCCAGTACTGTACACGTTACACCAAAGACGTAATCGATTAATATTGGAATTACTCCCGGTTAAAATGTGTTCAACTAGGTTTACTCGGTTACTTGAAAAGATAAGTAATTGACCGGTATTTGAAAAAAAAAAAGCAACCGTTACTTTTCCGATTATTTTGGATTTTCAAAATGGCGCGGCGCCGTGACGTCAGAGCTCAACCCTCTGACGTCACGGCACCGCGCTGCTGTAGGCACTGCGCATGCGCAGGCGCCTCGCGCGAATGATGCGCGCGCGCTGCCCACACCCGATGTGGGCAAACGCGCGGGCTCGTTTGTAAACAACGCGTTGGGGTACAGAAGAAATTTGGATCGGGAACAGTTTCGAACCGACGCACCCTGGATAAGAAGGCCGCGCCGCTAGAGTTTCTACGTCATCTACCGGAGGCCAGCGTGTTTCTGTGTCCAATGTGCTCCTCACGCCGGTAGAGCACGTCGAAGATCCAGCAGTACGGCCTTGTTATCCAGAAAGTCCCCCTTCCCTTCCACTCGCTCTCCACCTCTTCCCACAGAAAAGAAGAAAGAAATGTTTCCTATTCTTTTTTTTTTTTTCTGATTTCCTCACTCTGACTTATTTGCTTTCTTCCTTCTCCCACTGGTAGAAACATTAGTTTCGGAAGAGTCCTTTCTGTTTCAGCGTTTTTTTTTTTTTCGTCAATTTTTAGTTTCGCGTTTTCATTTGGGAAAAGTTATACTGCTTCTCCCCTTTCTCTTCCCTCTTAGTTATGATCATGTTCATCTCGCTCTTCCGCGGAAGATTGCGAATTCTTTTTCCCGTTGTGCCTTTTCTGTTTTCATGGTTAAAGTTTCCCTCTCACACTGGAGCATCATCCGATCTGCCGGCATAGAAGTATTTTTTTTTTTTAAACTCTCTCTCTCTCTCTCTATCTCTCCGGACAACCGTAGGCTCAGAGGTCTCGATATTAATGAAAACGTCTTCACCATTACCAAAACTGGAGGAAAGTGGGCGCTCCCCTCTTTTCTTATGTTCCCCATTTCCCTCACACTGGGTCACCCTTTCCCTCGGCACTATGGGGTCGCCCCCTTTCCATTCGGTACGTGTGCGTGGGTGGCTGGCGGGGGCCGCCGCTTTGGTGCGGCAACTCGGCAGTGTGTCGGAAACGCGGTAATGGCTTTTAAATGTTTTCCGGCGGCCACACCCGGCGCCGGGAAGAAAGTCGGCCCCCTCCCTTCTTTCCTCGTTCTCCTCCTTTTCTCCTCCGCTGTCTCATCATTTGCTCCCCCTTTTCTGCCACTTTTCCGGTCTCGCCCTCTCTCTCAAGTTCGGGACTTTAGGGAGCAGCAGAATATCCTGGTCCTTTTCGTTAGCCTAGGCTCGATGGTACTGCGCTCTCGCTTGTAGGAACACGTGATCTTGTTTCGACGGAATTCGATGGCCATGCGTATATAAAATAATATGTTATGTTTAGTTATGTTTGTATATGAGAACCTTCAGACAACGGTTCCACCTGTCGCCAGCAGCGGGCATCTGCAAAAATAAATAAAAATAACACGGTGTGATGTTTTTTTTTGTTGTTTTTTGCTTTTTAGATTTGTTTTATAAAATCCATAAAAGCTACATTATTTCAGTGTGTGCAGGTGAGTTATACGGTCAGGTGGACATAATAACATAATACTTCGGTCTGTTCTTTTTCATGGGTGCCGCCATGTTTGTTTATGCTGACGGCATGACACAGTAGGGGGGCTGCGCTTTTTATTTATTTATTTATTTACAATACCCTCAGGGCCATAAGGCGTTAGAGAGGGGAGTGGGTGTTAAGTACAATGTTTGTTACTGCTTTTCGGAATCTGATGTTGTCCTGAATGGTGACGATGTCCTCGGGAAGGTCATTCCAGTCCACAATTGCATCAGGAAGAGGGGCGTGCTGATGTGCTGTGGAAAAAACACTTTGGCCGGGCTATTTTATTGCAATGATCGAGTCTGGAGGAAAGATAAGCCGGTGGGGAAAGAAGAGACTGATTTAGAAGTGGTGAATAAAAAACTTTATGCAGAAGGCAGAGACGGAATATTTTTCGACGGGTGGAAAGCAATGGGAGAGAGATATTTGATTTAATGAGGGAGACACTGGAAAAACTGGAGTAATCAGACTGAATAAAACGCGCAGCACGGTTTTGAACAGATTCAATGTAGTCTGTTAATGTAGCATGATGAGGGTGCCAGATTGAAGATGCGTATTCTAATTTAGACCGGACTAGGGCAAGATAGAGGAGCCGTTTTAGTTGAGAAGGGACGGACCTGAAATTGCGACGAAGGAAACCCAAGCTTTTGTTAGCGGAACTCACAACTGAATTAATATGGTTTTCCCAGGAGAGGTCTGAAGTTAGAAGAGCGCCGAGGTATTTATACATATCCGTGGGCTGAAGAGGGATGCCATTGAGAAAATGAACAGGAGAGGTTTGACAAGAGGAACGAGAGAAGCGCATGCATTTACATTTGCTGACGTTAAGCGTCATCCGCCAGTTAGTACACCAGCTCTGAACCAGGTCGAAATCGTTTTGTAGGATTAAAGAGTCACGAGGGGATGTTATTTTTCGGTAAAGGACACAGTCGTCGGCAAATAGGCACATGGGTGAAGATACCTGAAGAGGACGATCGTTGATGTAGATGAGGAAAAGTAACGGTCCAAGCACCGTTCCCTGAGGCACGCCAGATGTTACGGGGGCTAAAGTGGATGAACAATCATTAACATAAACAAACTGATGATGCTGAGAGAGAAAAGATTCAATCCAGGAGAGAACGTTATTATCGAGGTTTAATGACGATAGTTTTAGAAGCAGTCTGTTATGCGGAACTTTGTCAAATGCTTTAGCGAAGTTGAAAAATACAGCGTCAGTGGGGTAGCCAGAATCAAGGTTTGCGAACAGGTCGTTGGTTAAGCAGATAAGTTGGGTTTCGCAGGAGTAGTTTCGACGGAAGCCGTGCTGCGCTTTGTTAAAAAAGGAGAAAGAATCAAGGTGAATAGATAGTTGCTTGTGGATTACGTGCTCGAGTATTCTAGAAGGTACAGAGGTTAGAGATATTGGCCTGTAGTTTAAAGGAGAAGATTTATTACCGCTTTTGTGGACCGGGATGACCTTGCCGATTCTCCAATCTTCAGGAACCGCCGCCGTATCTAATGATTGCTGAAAAATGTTTGTTAGAAATAGGCTTGAGGAATATTTAGTGCTTTGTAAGACCTTAGAATTTATGCCGTCGACACCACAGGAAGAGGAAATTTTCAGTGACTTAATAATACTAACAAAACCTTCGTAATCAATACAAATTGGATCCATAGGTAAAACATTGCTAGTAATAGGTAAGGACAGTGTTAAGGGAGAGTGGGCTAAACTCCGTTATTTTTTTGTTATTTTTTTTTTTACAAACATTCGCACATAACGTAGTGCAGGAACGTCGGAAAGGCATAGTCACGAGGCTCTAAGGACAATACCAATGCCAAGAGTGCTTTAAAGAGCAAAAACCTTGTTTTATGCGCAGCCCCTCTCTTCACAAGAGCCTGCGCTTGAGATTATTATTTCACATTTTTAGCGCTGGGTGCTAGGATTTTGGACGCTGGTCTATAGGGGCCTAATCGTCACGATACTTCGGTTAATTCACTAAAATTGTTACCTATCTTTTTTTTTTTAATTATGGAAGATAAAGATAGGGTTCGAATCAGAAATTGGCTGAGCGTAATCGAAAACCACGAAATAAATACGCTTTAGAAAGGTACGAGGCACGTGGGATGTGCGGTGCTGCGCTCAAGCCACCACTCGTGCGACGGATACAGTGCCGGCGGGGGCGAAAATGCGAATGATGAGAGGCGGAAAAGCCGTGCGGGCGCCTTTTCGCGGCACTAGCTTCGCGCCTGCTGCCCCAAATCTTGCGAAGATTTACCTATATAGTGGTCTTTGTTGACGCTCATAAATTTTCTGAATGACCCCATATCTTTGTCTTCGGTAATTACACACTCTGTCCACAAATGTTTGTCAATTAACCGTCTTATCGTGGAGAATATTCCCTCTATATTATGCCTCCCTGACCGTATAACTCACCTACACAAACCAAATTAGTGTAACTTTCACGTTTCTTTTTTTTTTTACGGATTTGTAAAAAATTAAAAAAATAAACTTTATTAGGCGAATAATAATTGTTGGAATTAACAATATTGGTTAGTTTCATGAATCCACCCGATTTAAATGCGTTCAGCCGAACGGATCCGTGCATTCACTCAGCGCATTGACACGTCCTAGAATCGGAAGGAAAAGGAAGGACAGAACAAGAATGGCCTTCCGTCAGACTTTGGCTGCGCATGTGGCGAAGTGTTATCAGAGGCAGAAAGCTCGCGCTGGACGTGATGCATGTATTGCATTCTTAACATGTCACCGACAAGGTGTGTTTTGGTTCGCGATTCTTTGCATCATCCCTCTTGGCATACATTTTGCAGCGCGCTTATATCTAGCGGCAGCGTGGCTTTGTCGTCGCGTTTGTGACTCGCGTTTTCGATGGTTCGGAAAAATGTGTTGCATCTTATTTTGTATAAGCCCCGAACTAAGCTTGATAGCGGCGTTCTAGCGGAATGGGCGCGGATGTGAGTTTCTTCGAAAATAGCCGAGCTTTTCCGAGATTTTTCCTATCCCCCCGAGAGAGGAGCGTTATTGCGCTGATGCCTCTTTTTGGGTGCTCCGATGCTCGGTATTTTCTTTGGCGGGATATTGGTCGGCTCGCGGAGCGAAATGGGCTTCTTTTCAGAATTCTGTTTTGTTCGTGGACGGTGGCTTCGCGGAGCTTGTTATAACAGCGTTGCCACATCTCTCCCGAATCCCCTTTTGTTTATTCAGCGAGCCTTTCTTTTCGAGACACGTCGATAACCTTCGTGATACCAACTCTATTATTGTTCCCTAAGAAGCCGTCTTTTTTTACTAGTTAATTTTTTTTTCTTTTTCTGCTACGAGCAGTTTTTATTTTCGGGATGGCGCCCCAGTGCTATAAGACAGAAGCGCTCGAGTGATATGAGAAATCATTGTTCAAACGTGCGCATACCGTTCAGTGACGATTTGCACGCAATATATGCACTTAGTAAAGGCGAGAAAGCCCGAATTGTAGTCTAGTTTTGTTTGCAAACTTCGTCGTATTAGCTGTGCCAAAGTGCCATCAGAAAGGCACACGCAGCTGAAGAGGCTGTCTAGGTAAAATGGCTGTTCCATACACGGGCAGTTATTTTTTTTCTTTTCTTTATTTAGAGTTTTATAAAATTTCGGAGGATCGGAAAATGAACAAAAATAAGCTCCGACTAAATCCAAGAAACACCCATTCGAGTTTCATTAAAAAAGAAAACGACGTTCGAAGACGCGGAACTGTAATTAACCTTAAATCTTTCGAAATCACTATGTGTTCTCGAAATTATTCTTTGTTGGCCTGACTGTCGTTTAGAATTCGTCGTAATTATACGTGCTGGAGCGAACCTGCAAGTCGCGACCTGCCTTTTCCCCTTCGTTTCTCGTCCAACACGTCTGAAGGCATATACGTCGTGCCGTATGTGTTTAACTCGGCGCCTTCTTTTGTAGGTCGTCCGGAGAACGCGGCGGAGGAGAAGTCTCTCCTCCGGTCACGCGGTGGTCATCAGCATTCGCCGTCCCGCGGAGAGCAGAAGCGCCGGATGAGAGCGCCGTCCACGACTGACCCCGTGAGTCTGATTGCGCGTACACTCTCGCCCCTCTCCTCCCCCTCGTCGTTTCTGTTTCTTTCTTCCGTCGCCGCCGCCGCCGCATCCGTACTGCTATTTGCCGCATTATTTTCGCGCCGATTCTTTTCTTTTTTTGCACGTGTGTGTGTTTGTTGGTGGTTGGCGGCGTTCTGTCGATGGGAATGTTTTGTCGGTTGTATACGTCGTGGTTCTTCCCTTCGGTGCCCCCCCCCCCCCCCCCCCCGGTGACGCCAGCGTGGAAGGAGAGCTTATGCTAATCGGGTTGCATAAGATCACGGACGTCTAGTCTTGGGAACGGAATCCTATCGGAGAGTCACTTTCTTCCCCTCTTTTTCTTTTTTTCTTTTCACGCTCTCTCACTCTGTAGTGTATTCTTCGTTTTGTTTGTCACTCGTTTCTAATCGGAAATGGTGGAACGGAATGCGTGAAAAAAGTCCCCCCCCCCCTTCCCCTCCCTAAGAAGACTGCTAGAAAACAGCGCTGTTGTCTGCCAACCTTCTTTTACGCTGTCAGTGTCGTTGCGCTCTTTGTACTTTTAAGGATGAACTACCAACTAGCACATTCATCTACGTTATTAAAGCCCCCTTCCCTCTCCTCCTCCAAACTCTGAATTACGTGGTACGCGCGTGGACTGTCCGTCATAGAGTGGTCTATCTGGAGACGTCGGTATCTTGGTGAGCCTCTCCGACTGCAAGGAGTGGTTACGGACGCTTTCTTGAGGTTTCAGCACACAGTTCGATGTTGGCGAGATACTTCCGGTATTTACGTAATCGCGTTAGGTACCCGCAACAGCTGCAGTAATTTATGTGCTACGAAGAACTCAGGCGCGCTTGGGACAAAGCGCTCCTGTTACAACTAAAGGAATGCTGTTCTCGGAGGCTTCGCTATTTTCATACCGCCTTCACCGGGCTCTTTTCTCTTCTTTCTTATTCCTTTAGGGGACGCTGCTCCCCCTCCCGACGATTACTCCTCGTCGCTAAAGGGGTAGATAACCGGTACGACTTGCCTGTGTGCCGATTCACTACCACGTGGAAGACGAGGCCTTTGCCCTCCCTTACGTCATCGCTAGTAGACCCACGCAGCGCCGCTTATAGCTTGCTTCAGCATCGTCGCCAGGGTGTCTCGCAGCGTCTTACAACGAGCGCGACGCTGCCGACGCCTAAAAAGACGTTGAAGCTCGACTGCCGTCGAGCTTCAGCGTGTTTTTTGCTTGGGGTGGTTCGGGGATCCACTAGTGATGACGTTATGCGCAGACCTTGTCCTCTAGGTGGTATTGACCGATCCCAGAAAACGGGCGCATCTATTCGCATGTACCGAGCGGTAAGAGAAAATACCTGACGATTTTCCTAAGAAGGAAATAAAACTGCAACCTTCGTCGATGTTCCTGCCCTAAACGCTCATCGCAAACTATTCGCCTCGAGATTTGACCGACACGGCTCATATGGTGAAAAGCAGAACTACGCTTTGTTTTACACTTACCTTGAGCAAAACGAATGCTACGCACGCGAGGCCGAAGCCATGGGAGGCGCCAATGCAGCGCTCGCGCACTGGAATCAACTGCTACGAGCTATAAAAAAAAAAAAAAAAAATAGTGTCCTTAGTGCGGATCTGGTGCGGATGCTTTGTCTCCACCCGCGTTGTAAGCAGATGGAACCACGTGGCTCATAGAGAACCATGGATAAACAAAAGTACGCCTCCACGCAATTCAATCTGGGTCTCGAAGCCGCTTACAAGAAAGTAAACGTGCCTTCGGTTTAATACGTGCTCATTTTTTTTTTTTTTTTTACCGTGCTCGTGCGCCGTCCCGGCTGGTGCCCCATCCGTGCAAGCACGTGCAGCATGCACGTGAAGATAGCCTTGGCAGGCCTGGAATTCCACGTGCTTGCTCACACGAGGAAGAGCATGGCGGCCGCCAGATGCCCTGTTTGCAATCGTCTATAGCGAGTATTCACTGGCGGCCATAGCTGTGTGCTCGGCTGCGGAGCGCGTGCTGAGGGCGAGCTTCCACAGTTCTTTCGCCACGTGCATTCCGCACCACCAAGATTGCCGGTCTTGGCCGCCTATTAATGCGAGCTCGTTTTGAGCATGCGCTCTAAACAGTGACCTCAAATATGGCGGCCAGTGAATACCTCCTATAGACCTTTCCGAAAACTAGCTTGTGGCCGGTGGCATTTTGAGCGTTCGTGCGTATGGCGCGTGCTTTGCTCGCTTTCCGAAGCGACGAACACGCACGTGCTGGGCTGTGAAGATCGCACGCTGGACTGTGATTTTGTAAACATTGGAAAGGTCTATAGAAGCCAGGACAGAAAACTGTGGCGGCAGGTTCGCTCTCCAGACAGCTCGGTCAAGATGACGAAGTTGAGAAAGTAGGTTGAAAAACACGCGATGAAAATCGCCAGAAACAAGCCGGCTCTTGACCCACACCAGCTGTGAGCACTTCGCCGCAAAAACCTCGCACATTCCACGACACAAAATAAGCGTATATACTCTTTTATTTTGCATGTCCGAGGGAATATTACGCGATATTCCGTCGGTGCCGATACATAGGACTGTGGCCACATGTGGTCCACAGTGCATGGTTACAGGACCCGCGTGTTTTCAGTCGCACTACTCATACATTGTATACAGAAGTCACGGTCTGCAGACATGTCTGCGGACACGCCTCGAGTATGTTCCAACTCTTCATACATGCATCGAGCGTAGCCAGACAGTTTTTGTCTGCCCAATGTGACCAGGAGTAAATTTAAAGGCCGACGACCAGACTCGAGATTCTGCGAGGCAGAAGATCCTCCTCACCCTGGGGGAGGAAGAAACAGACAACTGTGGCCAGGGTAGAAGGGAGGAGAGGAGGAAGCGGGGGAAAAGTGAAAAACGCGAACTGGTCGTCGGTCTTTAAGGCGGCGACTTCTTATAAAAATATACGACCGTAAACCGGCTTTGTTTAGGAAGAAATGTTTAGTTTTTTGTTGAAATGACACTTCTTAAGTCGACAAAATACATTCGGGCAATGCTTCGCGCGTAACGTCAAATCTTAGACCGTTTTTTTTTTTTTTTAATGATGCGTTAGTAGTGCGGCTTTACGGTGCACGAAAGAGGTAATCGGTGACGAGAGTGAGAGTTTCGCGTAAAGTCCATTCGCGCGTGAAGCGTAAGCGTCGGAACCTCGTGGCCTCAATGATTGGCGCCTTCCCAAGGCGCCTATCGGTCGGGGGATGGGCCTTACGTGGACGGGAAATTAGGGGCAACGGCTGAGCGAACGAAACGAACGTCCCGCATCCATTGGCCGTTGCGTCTCAACGCGCGCGGCCAGTTCCTCGGCAGACTAATCGCGAAGCGATCGAGGTTGATGCATCAACCGACGTTACACGGGGCATCTCTCCCTCGAAACAACGGCCGTTGATTACGCATTGTAACGCCTTCCAAGCCATTCGGAACCTTAAGAGTGGGTACTCCGGCGGTCCTTGAGCTATCCAGACTCCTTTCTGTAATGTCGATGCTCAATACTCTTTCCGACACGATATTTATTATCTCTAAATTCAAAATAGCTGTTGAGAAAACGGGAAATAAAGGGTGCATGCCGAAACCAACGTTCAATTTTTCCCGCGCTCTCCAGTGAGGCGACGTCACGTGTTCAACTCGCGGGTCGAGCCGGCAGTCTAAAGGCCTGTTCACACATGCAGCGGAGCGCTACAAGCATAGCGCTGACCTCGCGCTGAGCGCGTGCTGACGGAAGTATTCACCAGCTTTTTATCGCACCGTCAAAACTGTTGCTCATGGCAGACAATAAGTAGCTTACGGCACGTGAGAAGCGCTACATCAGCGCTTCGCTGCATGTGAGAACCGGCCTTAATGGTGAATTCCACTCGTAGATCCGGAGCGCTTTCCAAAATCCGCGAGGGAGGCATAATTCCGCTCCGTGGGGCCCGCTCCGAATCGACGAGGGGAAGATAAACTCGCATTTTTGGAGCGACCTCCCCCACACCCCTCCCCACCGGTTCCCCCTCCGCCGTTCAAAATGGCCGCTGCTCGAACTTGGCTAGCCCACCAACGCCTCAGCCGACTGATCTTTCCGACGCAGAAATAACACGCGACACAGGCCGGGCGAAATTATACGTACCACGGAGCCCATGTCGCAAATAACGAAGACGTCCGCGTTCGGCACCGTCACCTTTCGGCCGCGTCGAAGCGGCGGGGCACGGACAGCGATTGCGAGCGGTGGACTTCAGATTTATGCTACGACTTTAATAAACACAGAGGTAACAAACCATCACTGGCACGGTCGTTGCCTGATCTCTTCTTGCTTTATTGCACGGGAAAACGCCGGCGGAATGCAGTGTAAAAAGGTAAACAATCATTGGCTGCAGAATGAACAGGCCTAACCTTGCGTCTGCCTCCGGCTTTTCTGTCGTTCTTCCTCTCACGATCACAGATCTCAGCGCTTACGATTTACCACGCTTTACAGTCCCGGCTTTGTATCCCTGATCTACGCGAGGTAGAAGCGTTCGAGCCGTCACAACCGACGCACCCGAACAGATCCAACTCGACGACCCGACCAGCCCGCCGACCTCGCCAACCTCGCCGCGCATGCTCACTGCGGATTTAGAAGGAAATGACGTAAGTCGCTCTGTCAACTTCCGAAAAGATCTGTGAAATCCCGCAGAGCAAGTTCGGCGGGGTTTGAGGCGCTCCGTGGAGCGGCCGCTGCCAGAGATCTACGAGCGGAAGATATCCAGCTCGAGCCAGATCTGCGCGCGGAATATGCGCGCTCCAAACGGAGCGCTTTTGGAGCGCTCGAGATCTGCGCGGAGAATTCACCATAAAAGAAGACCGTATTTTGCGCGCGTTGTTTGTATTTTGCTGGCGTGAGCTTAACCAGCAAGCGTTCATTTCACTCCAGCAAACTCGTTGTATACCCGTCGGGAACAAGCTGTAATGGCCCCATATTGCCCCATATTAGTACATCTCACGTCCCGCTATCGGTGTGGCCAGTACAGCCTATCAGCCTCTCAGACCAAATTTGTAACTTGATAAACTTTGCGAGAAAAAAAAAAATAATCTTACTTTCGATTTGGGTTGCTAGTACAGATGTGTGTGTTATAAAGTCACACCGTTCCTACGTAATTCGCAAGTTTCACGACCTATAGGGGGCGCACAAATGCCTATCAAAATGGCTTTCATCTGGATGATCGTCGTAGAACAGCAGTACGAGGCTGGGCCTGCGAGGCGTAAGGAATTCTAGTTTCGCTGTATACGAGAAGTATTATAGCCTTACTTTATTTTTTCACGTCAGGAAGGTGTAGGCATGCAAGCACCTTTGTTGTGAAGCCGATCCTCCAGGAGCTAGGGATCGCGATTCTCACACCGCGGTATGCCACTATCGCTGAAAGTTGCGAATACAAAAGACGCTGTGTTCCCTGGAGGCACGCTGACAGAAGGGTCGGCGGATACGCCTGGAGAATGGTGGAATCATGTTTGCTTCGTTCATTTGTACGCTTCGAACATGTCTATAGGCGGTTTTTTTACAGCAGAGCCCCAGGATCGTGTCCCCCGCAAAGAAATGAAGACACCGAATTCTGGACACCTACCGCCATCTATGAGCGACGGCGGCAAGCCACGTAACTGGTTGCCTCCGTTGTTCATAGATGGCGGCAGCCTTTCCACTCTGGCTTGCCGACTTGCGGCCGGCCATTACTTTCTATTGCACAGCTCCGCTGGTCTTCCTTCCTCACCAGAGTGGAAAGGCTGAAAGTTTTTTTCTATGACCAATCTGACCGTCATACAAGAACGAAAAACGCTCAAGCCAGTGTCTGCAAACTGTCTTCTGTATACGACTTATTTGCGGTGTGACTTTAGCGTGCAAGGTTTCGAAGAAAACAGTTCTAGCTGGAGCCAAAGTTTCCAGAAATCGGCGGTTTGCAAATTAAACGAATTTTGTCATTTCGACATTAACAAAGGTTTTTCGGCGTTTTTTTAATTTTTTTTTTTTGTTCAAACCGAAACGGTGCGGCGTTCTTATAAGCGCGAACGCATATTTTCCTTTTATTGTTTCGTGGACGTAATAGTGGTGTGGCGAAGAAGGCCGACATCTCGGAGAGGATCCGCTCTTCTTCCGCAGCCGGGTGCGCGGACGAGGAAGTGGCTCGAGGGGCGCGTAATTCGATTCAAAGCGAACGACGCAGAAATGATAAAAAGCGCCGGGAGAAAGAAATAAAATGGCCAAAGGTCGTCACCTTGTTCTTCCCCATCCCCCTCTTGCTTTGTTCGCAGTGCCTACTCTCTCTCTCTCTCTCTCTCTCTCTCTCTCTCTCTTTCTCTCTCTCTCTCTCGTCCCCGTTTGGAAGAAGAAGTCGAAGGTCGTGTACCGTTTCGTGTGTGAGCCAGTTGAATGGCCACTTCGTTTCTTGTCTGCCTGCGCTGCAGCTTGCCTTTAATTCTAGCCGTGGTTTAGATTTAGGAGTAAGGGTTTCGGTTCGCTAATTACCGAAAAACGCCGAATCTCGTTTATACGGGTGGATGAGAAGTAATAAATTTAACTTTTTCTTTGTTATACGATTACCTAATAAAAAAAATGTTTGGCGCCGCCACACTCCGTAGAATGGTGGTAATGGGGGTACATAACACTTGAATGCGTCGTGGCTGAGCCAAGGCCATCCAAGAACCAGAGGTGACAGACACAGACCACTGGAGACATTTCTGGTTGGCAAGTTAAAAGTGAGGGTTTTGGGTCCGGAGGTTTCCGAAAATAGTCGATATGTTATGTGTACGACGAATTATCTACTTAAGTGTATCGATGAAAAATAAAGATAATATTTTAGTAATAAATATTAAAATTTTTAGACCACTTTTAAATACATAGTTTTGTGAGTAAGAAGAAGGAATGGTTGTCGTTATTTGGGCCCACAAAATGGTGGCACGTAAATATTTTGTGTGATGTACGAGTCGGTGTTTACCTGATAACACCCGTGTGTTATGTATATGATGAATTACGTATTTCCGTATATCGTAGAAAGAAAACAAAATTCAGTTTGTAGTAAATATTACACACTCGATAACAACTTTCAGTTTGTTTCTATAAATACGAAGAAAGAAGAAACGTTTGGCGCCACCCGAGCGCACAAAATGGCGCAACGTAGAGCTGAATTTGAGCCTTCCGGTAGCCGAGCCAAGGCAATCCAAGAATCCGAGACGTAGATCATCGAAGCCGTGCCGAGCGAGAGAGAAACGCTTCCCCCGTGACCTTCTGCCGGCCGGCCTCGTCGTCGGACCATCTTCGCCAAGCGCGCGGAGAAAGTGGCCAGGTGGGGCGCTTCCGTCGCCGCCTCCTCCTCCCTCTCGACGGTTTTATAGTTCGATAGTGTCGTGCGAATAGGGCCAGGGAGGCCCCGCAATTTATGAGGACGTGCCCGGGATGCTTGCATCAGAAGCGCGGCCGTACCACTGGTCGAGTTACAGCGGAGAACATGGTTAAGCCCGTCCCCGCTACCATCTTTCCTCGTTAATGCCGCTCGGGTTTTGGTTTCTCGTCCCTGTCCATTAATCTCGGCAGTGTAGTAATTGTGTTTGTCTCCTGCCGCCGGAAAAACAATGGCTCACCCATCCTCACCGTTCCTACCGAACAAGGTGGTGTTGTTAGCTAGGGAGCGCGAAGGCCGTTGCATTTTTCTCGTTTGGCTGGATTGTAGGTTGATTTCGTTTAGGCTGCTCGTTGATTCTTTTTTCGTGCGTTGGAACTATGCTAATAAGAGTATTGTGTAGATAATGGTATGGTCTACCCAAGAGGAGTTACCATTGCGAGGTATAGTGGAGGGATATACGTTAATTACCATCTTTCGATTTGGTGCGTTTAACTGCTTACATAGCGGAAGGGAAGACGCCGAAAGAAGAATATGCCACTCAAACTGCGGAAAACTTGAGCATATACCGTAGAAAGAATCATGTTAGTGTAGTAACATAATATTCTTACTTGCTTTTTTTTTTTTTTACATTGATGGCAAAGACGTGTTATTGCCGCTTGGTGACTCGTTCCATCCTAGGGATGTGATTTCTGCGCCATTTTCGCCAAACTGCGCCAAAGTGCTTACCCTGCTACGTCCTGCTATATTTCGGCAAAATGCGATGAATTTTCGCCAAGCCTGAGCCAAACGGTGGAGCTGAGGACCCTCTACACGGCCGAATCGTTATGGTAGGCCTGTCAGAATTTTCGAAACGTTCCATTATCGCCTAAAATGACGTCGATTTGATCTCTGTATCAAACGGTACTCGGAAGTCGCTCAATATGATCGAGTTCGTGGTCTGTTCTGGTGGGTTAGGCAGCTTCGTTGAGAGCGCTCCTCACTGCGCACCGGTGCACTGCAGGGAGCCGGAAACCGCGGATTCGGTGTCGCGATTTTTCGTATCTTGCTTCGCCGCAGCGCAGCCACGTACTAAGGAAAAAGCACTTCACCAGAGCGAGGCGTTGCACGCACGAGCATCAGACGCTTTACAGCAGCTGTGCATGGGCGCCGCCATAACTGACCTTCAGTTTTTGTTCCCTCTTATTCCGTTCGCTTGACTTCATCATTTCCACAGCAGGACAGGTTATTGCCATTTTAAGTGTTACTGTGTCCTTCCCCCCAGCATAGGCCGTTGTGGAGACTCGTCAACGCCCGCTTCAGTGGCTCGGCATCTCGGTAAGACAAGAGAAGGGCGGCTATGGCGGCTCAATCTGGCGCGTGTGTAAAGCGTCTATATAAAGGGAAACTAATTTGGTACTTGCTGACCTTGCAGTCAAAAATTCTGAACGAAACTGCGGCTAGTACATATGATAGTCTACGATATTCTGACGATTTTGTTTGTTGAAATTCGAGATTTAGCAAGGTTACTCGTGTATTGCGGGAACTTTACATAGGTTTTATCTCTTCGATGGCACGGTGAATGGAGTAAATTAAAACTGAATTAGCTGGAAGAGGGGATGGAAACCTGGAAATACCCTTAATGGGTTCGACTCGATTGTTTCTATGGCTTATTTTTTTGTTCGCATGCCGATTTTTGTTATCATGAAGTCCTGCACATAAATTGTGATTGACTTTAATTATCAAATTACAACAGCTTTGTTTTTATATTTTATTTATATTATTTTATCCGTGGAATATAGTACTTGGTTTACCTTTGGCTCTGTACCTAAAGTAACAGTTCGCAGAAGTTCATATTGTCCATCGTTCAGCATATTGTTGTCGTGCCTGGTACTCCTACGTGCTACAGCTAATTCAGTGTTTGAGGGAATCAAACTTGCCGTGCAATTAATGCTAAAAACAAATATTGTGCAGAAGTGGGAAGGCAAAGTAGACAATGTTCTTTGATGGACAGGCCAACACATTAATCTTAAAGTATATTGTGTTTCATAAGTTCATTTTGCTTCTCTAGAATGAACTTTTAGGTGCTCCAAAAGTTGCTCCAAAATCACTCAGACCGCTCGCATCACTGCCATCCCAAATTTTCATGAAATATATTCTACGCGTTAATGATCACTAATGAATTAGCGTTTAAAGTTTCGAAAAAAGAATCCCCAGATAAATGAGTTCATGTAGAATAAGCGGGTCGTGACCAAGTTCCCCAAACCTCAACGAAGCTGTTTTTTTTTTTGTTTTTTTTTTGTGATGTATTATAGGCCACTACACTAGAAAGCCCCAGAAAAGATTGAAGTGTGAGCCTGCACCCATACGCGATTCTGCTAAGTCTAATCATGGCTGATATCGAATTTGATTGTATCGACGGCAGCTGTTGTACAATATATATTATATTCGCCTATAGCTAGTGAACCCTTAATTTTTGTTTTCCCTACATACGTTCCGGACGACGACCCAGATTAGTTGTGCCAGCGCAGAAGCCCACTCATTCATAGGAGAAGCAGACATCCTTCCAGTCGTTCGCAAAGCGCGCACACGGCGGAGCAACACCAGCGCCACCGCTGCGTCGGCGCTCTAACTCACTCTCTCCCTCCAGCCGCTTCGCCAACGCGCGCGTCAGTGCGCCGGCTTTTCGTCTGCGTGTCGCCGTCGGAGCGGGCAGACCGTGCTCCTGGTTAGGCCTAGTGGCCTCCGCCGTGCGTGTAAACCGTGCCACCGACGCCGGCGTCGTGCGTGCTTTATCTCTCTCCGTGTTTGTGTGTGTGTGTGTTGGTGTCAGTGTCTTCGGTGTCGTCGTACGTTGCCCGAAGGAGGACTAAAGGCGTTGACGACCTCTGGAGTTCGTTGCGGTGAGTAAGCCTGCGTGTGTGTCAAAGAAGCAGACGGCGGGCCGGCATTTGCGGCGCGTTGACGCGGTACGTTGACGAGGCACGGATGATTCGTCGGCGCTTGTCATTTTGAAGTTCAAAGCATACGCGATCACAAAGTTTTCTAGTGTCCATTCTGTTTCTTTTTAACCGAACTCCAGCTGTCTTATTTTTTCGCCGGTATTCGTTCGAGGTAGGGCGTGGAGTCGGCACAGCGTGAGATCGTCTGCTCTCGCTTGCCGTCTGCTGCTCCAAGGTTCGGCAGACGTTTCGGTGCCGCACTTTGCGCGGTCGTTTACGAGTCAGTCTGATAGGCGTTATTTCCGGTGACTAGAGGCGTCGTAAAGCGTGTTCTGTTCGGAGAAAGAAATGATTCTACAGAACTGACCGTAGGAAGTTTGGCTCGTAAAACGAGCGGTCGCTGTTCGCGAACAGACTGCCCTGTTCTGAGGTCCCGTAGTTTGAATGATGAGTACTGTACGAGTCTTGTCGGAAGAGGGGTCCGGAGGAGATGTAAACAGTCCGAAAGCGGGACCGAGAGTACGATACGATCGCCGAGATAACAGGACTTCTGTGGGAACGTGTTCCGACTGTCGTATTACGAATGGAAAAACCTTTTTATACTCGGAGGCTAGATAGGCGACTATGCCGTGATATATGCTACCGTCAATGCCTTCACTGATGGTGACGTAAATATGCGGGGTCTATATATGCGTATTTGATTTAGTTATTACGAGTCATTTTGGTCATCTTACGTGGTCTCTAAAGCAGCGTTCACGCTGCTTATACAAGATACGAAAGACAGGGTGTTGGCTGCACACATGGCAGCAACATTATCTGCGGACATGCCTCGGGCATGTTCCAAGCTCGTCTGCGTCATACATACTTCGAACATGTCTGCAAACTGTCTTTCGTAGGATGTATTGGCAGTATGACCGGGGCTTAAAGTGCAGATCGTCCAATTACGCGGGTGAATGAACCGTACCGATCGAAGAATGCACCGTTCGTTCGTCTCCGTATTTTGACTATTTATTCGTTTAAAACAGTGTAGTCTATGGTCAGGTTTGTGCGGGGAGGCCTAGGATTTAGACGAGTTACGGTAATTCTACGGTGTTTACTAAATGACGCCTCTGGTTTCGGTCTTCGACCTTCTTATCACCCGTCGTCACACCCAACTTGTTTTTTGCTTTGCATGGCGCGCGATTTAAAGAATGCCCGGTGGACGATCCAGAACACGCCCTTATTGGCTTATAAAACGATTTGTATGGAATACCTGGAGGGGAGCGACGTGCCCGGAATAAAGCAAGCAGGCTCCCGAGAAGAGACAGCGCCCCGTTTGCTCCGAGATGAGATGCACGATTGTTGGTTTGGTTGCACGACGCGCGAGCACTGCGGTGCAGACCATCGTGCGATTCGCAGGGGGGAGTAAGTACACGCGTCGCCGGTTGTCGCCGTGTCGTATTTCTCGTCTCCCCATACCAGTTTCCCTTTTTATTCGTTTTGTTGCGTATTTTTTGCGCAATTCGAGGTAACGAGCTTTTGTTTACGAACGGAAGCTCGAGCAGTGCCTACATGTCAAATAAACAAGAAGACAGTTGTTGCATGACCAATGCCGCGGGATACCTAAGGAAGAAACACTAGACGGACATTGTCTGCGGGTTGTCTTTTGGGCGACGTATCGGCGATGTTAATGCGGCTTTAGTCACCGCGAAAAGACGCGGGAGCAGTCCTTCTCAACGAACGAGCTCTCGGAGATGTCTCGCACTTGGCGACGTTCCACCTGCTACCGCCGCAGGCAGTCCACTCCTTTCCCTGAAATTGCTCGCTCTACAGTGTGGTGCTACGCGAGTTCGGTTATCGGAAAAGCCTAGCGTCGCTATTTTCCCCGTGCAGGTCAAGTACTAGCATCATTTGCCATTCGACGAGCATAGAACTTGCACGACTGATTTTTTATTAGTATTTTTTATGGGCTGGTTTTTGTGACATCTGCGATGTACTGAGATGAAACTCGTTTGCTTAGGGAGTATGTCACAGTTCCGTTTTCATTTCAAGCGGTACGGGCGTCTGTGACTTCATTCATAATGTTCACTGTGCTTTTTTTTTAATGTTTGGTACTTTGCTCGTGTCTGTAAAAGTCTGCCGCTTTTCTGGGGACTTACATACGAGATGTTCGTATCTTATATTTAGGATACAGGGTGCCCATACGTTATATTTACGATACAAGGTGTTCGTATGTTACTTATGATACAAAGTGGTTATATGTTAATTTGTCCCTGTTTTGACCGTGAGCTAGCGAAGGTAGGGGAGGTCGGTTAGAGGTCTGGGAGAGATGATGAAGGGGAGAAGGGTTTGTTTTCCATCGACCGCGTTGTCCGCAAGTGCGCTCCTACGCGAGGTGACAGTTAGGCGTCATCGTTATGCGTGCGGTAGCTTCTCTGTCGGTTCCTCCGTCCTCCCTGTGATAGATACCGCCCAGCGGTTGAAGTTGGGATGAACGCTCGGCCGTGTCATTAAAGATACTTGTTTTTATACTTTACGCTGAGATTGGAAAGTTTTGCTGATTTCCCCGTGTAACAACACAAAGAAATTATTATTATTATTATTATTATTATTGCAAACACCGTAACTGACAGCAAATGTGTCATCTCACGATACTATAAAGGAAATCGAGAAAAGGTTTAACCTCAGTTTTTGGATTCTATTATATTATTTTACTTTTTGCCCAGGAACAGTCTTTGGGTCAGTTACGGCGTTTGCAAATATAATAATAATAATAATAATAATAATAATAATAATAATAATATTTCCTTTGTGTTACAATATGAGAAAAGTATGAAAACAAACATCAACCGCTGCACGGTATCTATTACAGGGAGGACGGAGAAACCGACAGAGAAGCCACCGCATGCATAACGATGACCTGTCAAATCGCGTGGGCGCGCACTTACGGACAACGCAATGTTGCCATGTCGCTGAATTCCTTACTAAAAAGCGGAGAAGATAAAAAAAAAGGAAAAATAGGAGATAGTAATGAGAACTATCGTAGCCACGCAGTTGCGTTAAAAGCACGTCGTTACTCAACGTTGCAAAGAAGCAAATTAGTAACAGGACGAAGAGTACAAAGCACTATGCACGTTTTGTGCACGCGAAACTGAAGACACTTATTGGCTTTCAGTCATATTCGTTTTTCAACTTTGTTTGCTGAAACCTTTTTATCGCGGCCATTGACACATATCCGAAAATTCGGAACACATGACGTGCATTCACGTCCATCAACTGCCGTTGGGATGGCCTTGCTGCTGAGTGTGTACCTTGTGCAGCATTCATTTAGCGCCACCGAATTTGTTACAAATTGGTGATAGCCCGCGCAGCAGACAAGAACAGAGATAGACAGTTCATAATACGAGCGCTCGTCTCACTGCCAATCTCTGTCCTTGACCATTGCGCGCTGTATCACAAATATGTAAGAGTAGACCGACTTGCCCTCATCGCCAAGGAACGACCACCAGCGTGATGTGATGACGTCACGTGCAGACCATACATAGCCACAGCCCTTTCTTTTTTACTCCGTCTAAATTGCACGATATCTCGTGACGAAAATAGGAATTTATAAAAGGACGACGGAAGAACTTTTCGCCGGGACTGCGAGCGAGACAGTGTGTGTCTCCACGGATGAGCTTATGTAAAATATCACGCGCAGGTCTTTTTGTTTTTTTCTGACTCAGCTTTAAATAAATTCAAATGTCGATTTTTTTTCCTCTTCCGGTTGTAGGGTTGTTAAGTAGGTGTATGACGCGAGCGTTACGAAGGCCATCAACTCCTCGATTTCTCGACCGAGAAGACCCAAGAAACAACGTTATTAAACCGCGGTCGAAGAAAAAAAAAAGCCCGTCGTCGCTTCTGGTGTGAGCAGCGTCAGCACTTCCCTGCACGGCGGTTTGCAGCCGCGCCGCATTTTAACGTGGCGATAAACACTGGCGGTGAGAGCCCGGGCGAGAGTTTCGCACGCGTGCCTTGGTCGTTGGCCGCGGCTAATGGGCCATTTAGGAGAGAGCCCCCGCCAATCGTCGGGCGGCGTGATGCCGATGGATAAATTGCGTGCAGCGCCCGCCGTTCGACCGCTGCCCTGGCGTGCCCGGGGTTGCGGCAGGCAGCCGGAATCGCTTAGCGTTGACACGAGGGGGCGTCGAGGCAGTTACGCTAAGACGGCCGCGTTACGCTCAACAGTGTGCTGATGCCGCGCGGAGATGTCTCCTCGCACCACCTAGAGGGGTCTCAGGGTTTGTATTTTAGGTGATCTTGCTTGTACCGGCCGCGCGTCCCGTAACGCTGTTGATGTTATGCTCCGTTCGCAGCTAAGCTGACAGGGTGGAGGAGGAGGAGGAGAGAGAGATGCTTCCGCTCTTGCAGGCTCAATCAATCGCGCGCTTTTTATCGCCCTACTTGGCTCTCCGCGCGGTGGCACCAACACGACCTATATACTGTAAACGACTAAATGTTCGCGAGGACCTAATTTTCGCGAATCGCCTACGATCCGCGAAAAATACGTCCCGCGAACAATTCGGGCAATATGTGAACGCTACGGAAGCTACACTCGATTCGCGAAAATTAGAACCCGCGTTTAATTTTAAATTTTCAGCTTTGGCCCCATTCGCGAAAATTTGGGCCCGCGAAAATTAAGTCGTTTACAGTAATCATCAAAGCCCGTGCACTAGCATGCCCACGTCAAGGAGAGCTTGCTCACGTGGCTCAAGACCGACGGTTGACTTGTCCAACGAGCTCGTAGCTTCCACCGTCCCGTCACCTTATATTAGTTAACGGATTATAATTTATGAGTGCGTTTTTGTTCGAGTTTGTTGCCGAAGTTGAAGTTTCTGCTACGGGACAGGAAACTGGAAGAGACGCGTTGAGGTACAGCTCTGCCCCGGAGATTCGACGCGAGTTTGATCCTCACCCCCTCTGCCGGTTTCGGTGTGACATCGTGAGGTGTCACTCAACGCGCCTTTCATGATGATGATGATCGTGAGCGTTGTTATACCGGTGTGCACTCGTGTAATAGCGTGAGACGCGCTAAAGTGTCCATTCTATGCTGAACAGGTCACATTGACTCTCTAGTACTTTAGTGAAATATGACGTCGCATTCTAAGAGAGACGTCCTTAAAACATATTTCATCTTGTTTCTTGAAAAAGAAGAAAAAAAGCAGAAAACACATTGAAGATTGCAGGACGAGTACAGCGTATACCGTCCAGACAGCGTGAACTTAATTGTAACCTGGTTGTAAGAGTAACTCCAGAAATGTACCTGAGGTGCAGTTACCGTTACTGGTGCTGAAGTGTGCATAAGGTTCGTATTTATATACACATATTTCAAGAATGACTCTTGATACAGACAGTTGCCTTAAAGATAATTGATTCACTACAGAAAATATCTTTTTACGAAGGTCCCTGAGATACCACGATTAGTTTACCCCCAAATTACACCACACTAAACCGCTAATTTCACCTTAAAAACCGGTCTTTGGAAACTATGTTTGTCATTTCTACATTTGGCACCCGCAAAAACCAATCCGAGAGACGCTTCTTGTGAATCGTCTTCTGGATGACTATGCCCAGCCTCTCTGCCCAGCCCACTCACCACGTACCATGGAAAGTGCTTCGTACAAAGTCACTTCGTCCTAGATAGGTCACACCAACGCGACCTTTTGATCGCCACCCTCCACCTTTCTTGAGATGAAACGTTGATGTTAGACAATGGCAGAACAGGATTCCATCATTTAGAGCCGTTTCCCGCAGGCACGAGCCTTTCCTTATTTTGCTGAAGATTCCGGAAAAATTGACTGCGCGTCATAGTTACGAAAAATTCTAGCCGCGATAAAGTGACAGTTGCCAAGAAATAGAAGTACCTAGGTTTGTACCTTAAGTACTCGAAACGACGAAAAGTACCTGTAGGTTTGCATTTTAGGCGCGCGAATGTGTACCTGTAGGGTTTTGTACCTTAACTACACGAAAAGTACGTGTGTGTGTGTACCTTAGGCACGTGAAATGCATCTCGTTAGTGGTCCGGGTGGACCTTCACCTGTGTACTTTACAGCCGCTGCCCGTAACGTGGCGGCAGCATCGGAATCTGATCGCACTTGCGCGTCAGGCTTCGTCGGATCCCTCCGACGCTGCTGCGTTCCGCGTCGCGTGGCGTACGCTAACGACGCTAACGGGGATGTCGGTGACGCGGCGGCGCTGGAGCGTCTCTAATCGTAATCGCTGGCGAGTGACGCCAAGGTTGCCCGCCCATGCCGACGCTCTACGGATCCGCGACGCCGTTCTCTTGCTTTTCCTCGACGCTGGGGCGACGTTGCTCCTCCGCGTGCTCTCGCGCGGCTGCCTCTGTCGTGGCGACGGGGTTCTTCGTGCTCCCGTTTGCTTCTTGTCGTTTGTTTTGTTTTGTCCGCGCTGGAGGGCCATGATGAGTGGGCCGATTTCTCCGGTTAGCCTCTGAGCTTGGCGTTCCTTTAATGCGACAGAGCGGCGTTGTTTAGGTAGGAAAAGTTTCCTTCGGGTTTGTTTGTTTCTACTTTTTTTTTTTTTTTTTACGAGGACTGCGGTGGTTTGTTGTTTTCTCCTTAGGTTCTCGTTAGTGCCGGCTCGACGGTTTCTCTAAGTGCGGCGATAGCAAACTTAGGAAAGTATAAAGAGCACACTGTAATTGTCTTGTCAGGTTGGCTCATCTGCTGAAACAAAGATGTCAATCGTCCCTGAGTGCTGCTGAAAGGTTAGGTGTCGTTTTAGACTGCAAACTGTGATGTGTCCGAAGAATGAGTTTCTTCCCTCGCCATGTCTTGCGCTGGGCGCCATTGCGCATGCCCCGTGCGAATGTTCGCGCGCGCAGGCGCACTAGGAAGATCTCGATGTCGTCCCTCCCTTCCAACTTCGAAGAGATCTAGTAGGCGGAAGGTCGCGGTGACGTGGTACGTTCTCAACTGTTGACTGGTTCGTCTCTCCGACGAATCTTGTGCCACAGTTCACTTCAGAGTTATCGTTTGCACGGCTCTAATGGAACGTGCGCAAACAAGGGGAATAGATGCTGAGATCGTTCCGAAGGCTTCCTGACGATGTTCCGTGCGGTTGTATTTCCTATTGTACGGTTGTTTACCGTGGATTTCCACGACTATTATTAAAATACGTAACTCTATCATTTTCACCTCATTAAAAGTAGTAAGAAAAAGTAATCGTCCCTTCGCTGAGCCTGACTTAATTTCCCCTTTATACGGTGATTTAGTTATTAATCAAAACAAGCGCGTTTGAAACGCAGAATATATATATATATATATTTTTTTTTTTCCCTTTATATTTAAGATTTGTATGTTTTGCTTCTGTGAGCTTTTACAGTTGTGATATTTGTTCCGGGAGAGGGAATACAAAGCTTAATGGTGATGCAACAAGGAGCGATATGGTGTATAAAAAATAATCGTCGCAGGCTAATTTTTAGAAACATTGCAGTGCAAATTATCGGCAACTTTTGTTTTCCTTTTTTTATTGCCCGTTTTTTTATGAGTATTTCTAAAGACCGACGATCAGTTCGTGCTTTCAACTTTTTACCCGCTTCCTCCTCTCCCCCCTTCTACCCTGTCCACCGTTGCCCGTTTCCCCCTCCCCAATGGCGAGGAGGATCTTCTGCCTTGTAGAATCTCGAGTCTGGTTGTCGGCCTTTAAGACACACACACACACACAAAGAGGGTTACTTTTCAGTCTGTGCGGACAGACGGCTCTTGATGCGAAGCAGGTGCCCGTCTGCCGTCCCAGGAAAATAAACTCTCGCCTTCGGCTTGTCTGCCCCTCCCTCTCTTCTCCCTCCGTCAGTTCTCGCTCAGTTTAGTTTGAAAGGGACTCGATTGAGTGTTCACTTCCGTTGTTTTATTTGTGGCTTTTCTCTCTCTCACTCGGTTGACCTTGGGCGAGATCGGCTGGCCTCTTCTGGTACGTGCTGCTTCGTGAAATTGCCCGAGTGGATGCGCCTAGCAAAATGTCCGCCGCCAAAAAAAAAAGTCGCGCGTGTTGTGTATTTCCTTTATCCCTCCGAAGAGGTCCTTCGGGCTAAGTGTCCTCCTCTCCCCGTTCACCCACCCTTCCGCGTAATCGCGTCTTTTAATCTTTCTTTTTTCTTTCTTTCCCTAATCTGCGGTTGCGTGCTATCATTCAAGTACGCCCTCCCTCCGATATCTTGTATCTGAAAGCACCGTTATATATCTATCTATGAGTCCCTCCTTGTCTCTCTCTTTGCTTTTTGCAGCGGGCAGGCTTCGGAGACCTTTTACGAGCTGCTGAGCTGCGTGCCGTCTGCGGCGTCCTCTCGGGTCGAGTTTCGTTATTTTGCGTTCGTGTGTTTCGGCTGTGTGTTTGGGCAGATAAGGCCGGGGTCGAGCCTGGAATGTCGCGCGGGCTTATCGTGGTCCGGACACTGTCGTCACGTAACGGTGGAGCCGACACCTGGTTTCACTTGACTCGGGTCGACCGAAAACGCTATAGGGCCAAAGTACACCGTCCATAAACATGCCTGCCCGCGTAGGCGAATGCTAGAGCTTGCCAGGGCACTTACAGAAAAGCTAAAAAGGTTCCTGAAAAAAAAAAAAAAAAAAAAAAACTTGAGCCATTCCACTTTGTAAAGGTGGATGACCAGCGAAGCTGTTTAGCACACGACACAGACGTGACACAGAATTGGGATCAAAGGTACGTACTATGGCCGCCCCGAGGAGCCGGAGGAAACTAGACGGGACCGCCACCCGGCGGAAAGTAGACACGCGCGACGGGACCGCCTCCCGGGAGAGCGGAAGGAGACTTGGCACGCAAGCGCTTGGAATGACGACAAAGAGAGGGCGCGCGAGTTTTCACATGAAACATTCTAGGTACCCTAGCCATAAACAGCTTCGCTGTAAAAACGAGTTAGAGGTGAATTATAGAGTATTTTTATGGCGTGAACTTGAATATCACGTTCGTTGTCCCCGAAGATGCAACTAAACCCGAGAAATCACGAAAAACCTCCCAGTCGTTCCGTCACGTCCTACCCAGATCTTTCGGCCTCCAAGCGCGTGTCGCTCGTGCGGGCAGCGCGTGCAATTGCGAGCTTGCCAGGTATATTCACCCGCACTGACACCAGCGGACCTAAAACTCGTCAAACACAAAGTTGGAGCCGAAAGTTCGCGGTGCGCGCCGATTGGACGCCGGCGAAAAAAGCGCAAAGTTATCGTCGCAATAGTCCAATTTGTGCGCTCCGTGAATTTCGGCCCCAAACTTTGCGTTCGACGAGTTTAGAGCCCAAGTCGTGAGGTCTTTTTCTGACCTTTTTGAAGATAGTGAGGGTGCGCGTGCGTAGCTCTGATAGGCGCTGAATATGCGCGAGAGCGGAGATTCCGAAAACGCCTTTTATACCGTAACGCTTAGGAAAGGAGGGACTACGGCGATACTTTTGAAAATTAACTTCTGCAGCCTCGGAGCACCAAATCGAAAAATACTCTCGATATTCGTGATCCTGGAGGCCAAATGAAGACGCTTTACGCGTGTTTCCTCAAATACGGAACCGCTTGAGCTTCCCTTTAATTAAGCAGCGGTCCCGCCGCGAATATAGGCACAAAAGTCAGTCTGAAGACACCGTTTCAGGCGTTCCTCGGATGACGATCACATTGTTCATACGAAAGCTCTCTGCAGCCATGTTCGAAGCGTACGTTTGCGTGAGCATAGCCTCCTCTATACTCACAAAGCCTGGCAGTCGACGACGGAGCCCTATAGAGTGCCCGGTCGCAGATTAGGAGCGCGAGGATCTGGTAGCACACAGCATCAAAGAGCCCTTTCTCGGGCAACCTGGACGTCAGCGCGCAGCTTTTGCAACGGCGAGGACCCGAAACACACTTGTTCGCTGGGGAGAAGCGTGTTTCGGCGTCTCGCCGCAGCGGGGCGCCAGTCACGTGGCTCTCCTCTCATCCGTTGTCTGCCGCTCCACCTTTTTTTCCGTTTCGGCGGCCGCTTCTCGTGGCGATCTGCCAGGCCTTGTCAGTATCATATGTAGGAGGCTTTGGTATGAAGCACGCACGCTTCCGATGTGCTTCCAATCCGCGGATAAGCCTGCCATCGTTGGTGCAGCGAACAGCGCGTCTTCCGTGGGATGTACGGGCGGAGGGACTGCGGCTTTATTTATGAGCCTTAACCTAAGTGCTCTATAATATGGATGGACACGTTTTCGCGGAGATGACGCACGACCGCGCATAAACCCTCCACGCTATTTTCGAACAACGAGTGTATTTATAGCGCGAAAATATCAAATATGATCTCGTTGTAAAAAGCGTACACGCGATTTTAATGCTGCAAAACACCGACGTGTTGTTCGTGCGTGTAATTTTTTTTTTTCTAAATTTTATGATTTGCGCGAGTTCCGGTTCGTTTTTCTCACATCTGTTGCAGTCTTCATTTGTAACATGGGGAACAACATATACAGGCACCTCCACATGCGCACTCCCGCACATGTGTGCGAGCTCTCACACACTGCACACGCGTAGGTGCGCGAGTGTTTGTGTTCGATAACAGTGTGTAGAGGCACGATCGATCGATAACTCGAACGTAGCTTTTTCCCAGCCTTTTTTTATGTTTGGGATGACAAGTACTGGGAAATGTTTCTGTGCGCATGTAGGAACAGTTGCACCTGCTCTCGCAGCTTTGTCGTTCGGCCGCTTAACATGCAGTGAATTTTGGGCTGGGCTAAATGATATTAGATCGGCCCTTATCTAATCACATGTCGTTTAGTGGGTCAAAAGAAAGAGGGTGGAAAGTCTAAAGCCAGTTTTTTTTCGGTCAAAACATTTGAAAATATAGCGGACTATTTCGTACCTCTTTTCCTTCGAAAGCTCTCCGCCTTTTCACTTTGATACATCCGCGGTACTCTAAACGCACGTCAGCGGTACCTAAAGCACGTCAGCCCACCCCAGCTCACGCAGTGGACACGAGAATTGCGTCACTCGGACGTATGCGCTTGTCAACAATCAATTCGTCGACGAATATTTAAATTCCCGTTCGTGGCCAATGAGTGCCCTGACTTAACTTATCATCACTTCCGAATGCCAAGTTCCGTGGTGTGCTTGAAAAGCGCGGTGGAAGTTTGGGGTCATCGCACCGGTGCCCTAGCATGTCACGACCACGTGATTTCTCAGTTCGCTTTTGAGTTCCCAAAGACAGTCTGCAGATACTGGGGCGCGTTTCTCCCTCGAATGCCGGTCACATTGTCTCGTTCATGCTTTCACTCAAAAAAGCAAAAAAAAAAAAGAAAAAAAGAAGGAAGTTTTGTTTTTGTTTTTGTTTTTTTAGAATGTTCGGGCGAGCTCTTGTTTGTGTTTTCTCTCGTCTGTTCCAGCCTTAATTCGTAGAACAGGAGATGCAGGCACCTCGACATGCATGTGCGCCCTCACATATGCGTGAGCTCTCGTGCACGTACGCCTGCAGATACGTGAGTGTTTGTGCTCGGGAGCATTGTGTGAAGGCGTGATTGGTAATTCTGGCGTAACTTTTTCCGAGGTTTTTTTTATATGTTTTGGACGACATGTGCCGGATGGTTTTGAAGCGTGCGCGTGTACACAGTTGTACCTCCTGTTCTGACGCGTGTCATGAAAGAATGCCGCGAAGCGTATAGACGAGTTCGTTTATCGGTTACCGCGCCGAAGTTCAACAACTCCAATTGGCCAAACCGTGAAACAACAACAGGACTTATAGCAGAGGGTTCGCTGAAGTCGCCGTCGCGTGTTTTAGAAAACACCGACACGCCAAGAAATTTGAGCGGACCTCCGCTGCTGGATCGTTTTTTTTTTTTTTTGTTATACTTCGTTCGTTGCGGGTTTTCTTTCATTTTGCCGGTTGAGTTTCATGACCCTTCATTCCAGTATCGCCCGCTGGCAGATTGGAAGACCCTGCAGGGTTACCTTTATTCGACGTCTCCTTTGTCCGGTGTACGGTCGCAACTTTCAACGGAGTTTGGACACCGAACACTCGGGCAGGTATTGCGACAGCGACCGGGAACCGCGCGTTTATTTCTGCCGAATGCCGGTTGTTGACCGATGGCCAACAAAAGACGTTTGTCTCGGGTGCAGGCTTTCTTTTCCACCACCATCATATATCGGGTTTTGAGGTAATACCGACGCTGATGCGCTGATGCACTGTTATCACTACAGTATGATTGCCTCCATGCCGGTGAAACTATACGTGCAGTGCAGTTGCGGGGATAGGCAGCTGTACGCTAGGTGACAGAGTGATCTAGCTTTGTATTGTAACGAGCAGGATATTAATAGCTAACTTTAACTGAAAACAAAAAAAGACTAAAGCGCGTGGACAAAAAGAATGATCGGTTTCCGTGTTTAGTCGCTCGGCAAAATTTGAAGCGTGCGCGTAGGTATTCAAATAGAAATAAGGTAGGATTAAACATTTTATGTTCGTAGCTCTTTTTTTGTTTTAATATTTTTTTACGTAGCCACAGAGGAACCAAGCAACGTTACCGGCTCGTTAAAACAAAAAGGTTATTTTTCTTTTTTTTTTTCTAGTAGCGAAGTCGGTTATAACGAAATAGCGGCTACAGCGAAGCGATCACGATTTCCCGTTCCCCTTTGCACTTCGTTATAACCGAAGTCGGTTATAACTAAATAGCGGATATAGCGAAGTGATTTCCGATTCCAGTTGACTCCATTATAACCGGTCTCGACAGTAATTATTTTTTTGTGGTCTATGATTTCCCGCATGGAAGACGCGGCGCGGCAGATTTATCGTTTATTATCTCATTTTTCTTCTCCCCCTCACGAGTTTGGCACTTTGAATAGGAGTAACTGATGACTAGCGCCTGATTGTTCAAGATTTTACTTACGCGGTTGTACGGAGGGCACTCGAAAGACAGTAAGAAAATTGTCACATACCCCGCTTGCTCCAGATCTAACGAAATTCTAAGGTACCATGTTCGACTTTTATAATAATAAGTGCGCGTATGTTCAGACAACCGGAACGTAGTCTGCCTCAACGGACGACTTGTCTCTGAGCTGTAATGAGAATTTTGGCCGGTACAGTACAACCGCTAGCCTGAGCTCTTTAACGTATACCACGTGGCACCACGCAGTAGAGATATGCGACAGGACGCCGGTACGATGCTCAGCCAGATCGAAAAGGGCAGGGGTGGGGATCGACTCCTGGATCCTGGGCTCTGCAGCGAGAGCTTTAGCTCCACGCGCTCTGCCACCGATCCCAAAGTTGGACTTTTTTGCGCTGTGCATTATTACCGGAGAAGGCAACGAAGTTCGCACTTCAATCGTCGCTCGTTTCATCGCGTGAAAGTTGTCAATATATTACGCTCTGGCGTCGATGAAATGATCTGTATACCGAAGCATATGGTACTCATTAAAAATCGCCGAGGTAGGTGACGCTCGCACGAAGTCCTGGATGCGTCAGCATGTCTGCCCGTCACAGGCCTCTTCTTCTCTCTCTCTCTCTCTTTCTTTTTTGTGTTTTCCGATCTCGGTTATTACGAAATAAAAGTTTGCGCGGCGGGGCGGCGAGTTGATGATAGGCTCGGAAGCGAAGACCGATGAGCCGCTCGGGCTTTAATGGGCGTCCGGCCCTAATGACGTAATCGCCGCTCGTAATCGCCGGCCACTCCGGCCGACGATCCGCCATGTTGTAGCGCCTTTCACGCCGCTCCGAGTTAGTGAACCTAAACGGAAGAACGAAGCAGCGAGGGCCGTGGAGGAAGGTTACGGGGGATCGTTTTTTTTGGGGCTCTGTTAGCGACAGCTCCTACGTAAGAAGGCCCAAAAGCGCCGGGTTCTCTACGTGAGCGACACGAGTGCCGCGTTAGCCTGGAGCTATAGGATTGGTGCTTTCACTTTCAAGATTATTTCAGCCTGGTTTTTCAGCCATCTCTCTCCGGAGACTACAGCGATTGCTTTCCGGGTAAGTTGACGCTCGAGATTTGTACCGCCACGGTAACACTGGCAATACGTCGTACGAAAGACAGTCTACAGACAGTGTCTGAAGCGTGCGTCTTCCTTCGTCATACAAACACCGTCTGCAGATATATCTACGAAGCCATCATGCTTGGACTATGCCCGAGACGTGTCGGCAAATAATTCTGCGATCACGTGTGCAGCGAACGCCGTGTCAGTCTGTGTGGCTGCTTCGCTGGGTGGCGTAGAAACCTCGTTATCTAGGAGGCTTCCGTGCGACCGACCAACCAAACCGTATCGGACAAACAAGACTGGGGTTTGAAGTGTCGAACGGGGAGGGAACCGTTTCGTTCCGCCGGAAGAGGCGAGCTTTGCGTGGTACACGCGACGACATTCCACGGCGGCGCCGGGGAGAGAGACAGGGAGGCGGCCATGTCTCCCTGGGAGACGGTGTTGGCTCGTTGACGGCTGCTGTCCTCCGACGTTTCGGTATCCCGTCGTGCCGAGCGGAAGAAAGCAAAGAGCCTCCGGGAGAGAGGGAAATGGTTCGGGACTGATAACTCCGTCCTCACTCGCTTAAATGACTCTTTTTTTATGTGTTGCGTTTTACTCGAAGAAGTACACGAAAACGTGCTTGTTGAGAAGATGATTGCTTCTACAGTCTTGAAATGATCCCTCTCGAGAGTTCGATGCGAAACGACGAAAACTTAGAAGTAAACTGCACTTCGTTGACACACGTGTGCGTTTTGAAGAGTCCTATCTTGGGACTTGCCGATGGTCAGGAAGCGAGCTACACTTGGTGTAATATGAGCACATATGAACGGGAAACGATGATAACCCGGGGTTACAAACTATACGAACGAAGGAAAGACCTGGGAATCGCTTCCCGCGATATTGATGAGGAATGTATCTGAACAGCATGTAATCATTGAGTGGGCAAAGCGAACCGCGTAACCTGTTGTCGGGGAAGGATTGACATGGCTGCATGCAGATGGAAACGGTATGGAAGCTGATGGAATGGGAGAATGTCGCCATCAGTGTCACCGGCGCAGACAGGGCCAGTGGCGCCATGTTGAATTCCGTTCCGGGGAAGACATCGGCGGGAAAAGGAACAAAAAAATGTTCGTGGAACGCGGCAAGGGGGAGAGGGGAAAAAAATCCGAATGTTTTATTACTCCGACGAGTGAAAAATTCTTTCCCCGCGCGTCCCATGTGTTTTCGTTGCTGTCAAGCTCCGCTCGCGTCTCCCTTTTTTTTTTTTTTCTAATTTATTTGATTTGAATATTTCGGCGTGTTTTGTTGGGCACTATTGTCGGCGATGTTCTGTTTACATACATATATACGCATAAACGTTCTAAGGACAAGAGGAAACAACGAGGAATCCCATTTATGCGTGGGCTGCATTATCGCGAGATTCGCGCGAAGTATCGGCGTATCGTTTGGGTGACGGGGAATCTCCCTGTCCGTCGCATCGGTTGCGACAACCGGGGAAATTCGCTGTTTTCAGTTCTACCCGTACTCGTATTTTAAGACAATATACGGGGTGGGGCGTTTCTGCGAAAGCTTTCGGAAAATCCCTAAAAATATGCAATTGGAGATAAAAAGAAACTCTGTGCCGGAACAAACTACCGGCCTTGGTGGACGTCAAGGATGCGCAAGATAATTAACTAATGCGCAAGATAATTAACTGAAATTGACGGATGAATTTTTTTATTTAGTGAAAATAGACATAGGGTTCCACTTTGAAATTTGCTGACAATCATCGGAGACCACTAAATCAATTATTTTTGGAAAGTTATCATGCAGGGCAGCATTTTACGGCGTTCCATCAAGACGCTTCATTTGGACGGGTTTCTAGGTTTCGGTTTCTTATCGGAGCGCATCTCTGCGCTTGCGGTTCTAATATATATATTATATGTTTTTGAAGAAAGTAACTTCACGGATAGACGTAACTTCACGGTTATAGGTAACGTCATGGATAGATCACGTCACTGACAGGTAACGACAAAAACATGTGTAACGTCACGGATGAGGGTTATCTTTTTTCCCGATGAACTTAGCGGACACTAGGGAGTTTTCGTAGATCGTTTTTGCCATCCCGCAGTGCTCTCGGCAACCCGCTACGATCCCCGGAACTCTACAGTCAAGGCCATGGGCGCGCAGGCGCAGTAGCGGCTTCTTCGTTGCCGAGGACTTAGCGAAGGGGGAAACGCGGTCTACGAAAACTCTCTAATTCGACGGTGAACGTTTTCGGTTCATTATAAGTGGTGAAGTTCGCTACTTCACATCACGTGATCACGTGACAATGCGTTTGAACGCAGAATGCGTTCACATGAGATTGGCGGGAGCCTCAGCATCTTTTTTTAAGATATATTTATCGACTTTCTTTTTTCTGGCTAGGACCGACAGGCCTGCCGCGCTGTTTTCCCGCCGATCCCGAGAGAGCCGCGACGCTGCAGCGAGCGGCTGGGCTGCCTCGGCAAAAAGGATGAAGGAGCGCTTCCCGCCCCTCCCCCTGGTTGCCTCTCGTTTTCGGCCCGGAAAACCGGTCGTTTCCGTTTTTAACCGTGACGCGTGTTCGGCGGCGGCGTCTTGTTGGGCCTCTCCTTTTCCCCGCCGAGGCTTCCGTCTGCTGCCCGCTGTGCTACCATTTACCCCCGCCCCGTTGAAACAATGGAGGCAAACACTGACGTCTCGGCACGCCACAGGCGCCCGCCCCGCGGACGGCTGATGGACCACTCGGGGGAGAACAAAAGGGCCCTGCCAATATGGGCTTTGGCGCGTCAACCTGCGACCGTTCGCCGATACTTGCGGTCCTGCGCTGCTTGCGCTGAACGGTCGCGTGTTTTGGACCACGGGTCAGCAGTGGTATATTGATCTGGCCAAACGTTTCCCCCTACAGCGTAATTCTGAGATGCTCTTTCAAAGGCAGACTTAGCTCCCATATGTCCACGCAACGGATGTAACTTTTGTTACCTTATTTTTGTCTTTTTGTTAGCGCCGAAGACATGGCTTGGTGCCGCCTTCTCGAAGAATAGCGTCACGTGTCGTAGATTACGCCGAGAAGGACACGTTCGTTTTCGTGGAGATGCCTCCAACGAATAGACTTATTCCAAAGCTCGAAGCGCCTCATCGCGGCGTAATGCCTCGCTATGCATTGTGGGAATCAGTGGAAAGCCAAATCCACACGCGCTCCGCTCCTCGCCCACAGGTTCCCAGAATGCAACGCGCGCGGTGACGGACTTAGGGAAGAAATCTATCTGTATTCTGTGTACGGTTATCCGAAGAAGTAGGAGCACACAGGCCAGCTTGCAGGCCGCACACCCTCAGTCCGTAGCAAAGACAAACACGCGCAAGAAAAAGAAAAATTCTGTTTACCTTTAACTGAAGTATGGTAACATTGACTGGCAACAGAAATAATAAAACAAACTCGGGACGAGGGACGACGAGGGACGACGATGAAAGAAATGTTCGTCGCCCCTCGTCCCGGGCTTTTTTTATTCTCTCTGTTGCCAGTTCTGTTTACCACCTTATTTTTTCTTTTGCTTCCGTATTTGTGCTGCGCAGTGTAGAGTTACAAAATATTAGTGCGTTTATTTTGCTCGTAAATACGGAAATCCCGGAATCCGCGTGCAATTATTTTGTACGTACGTATCGCATAACGCCCTGTGGGTGGTGTATGCGTTGGTGGAAGTAAAAATAAGGTAGTAAGCAAAAGGTTCAGCCGGGTGGAGATAAAAGTCCGCTCCGGGCGGCTCCAAGAAGCGATGGCGGTCGGGATTCCTCCTCGTTGCGAGGGCAGGCTTGTTTATTTTGCCGACTCGCTCCAATCTGAGGGTCTGGCCTTGACACTGCGCGGCCCACGTCCAGCCCTCAGTATGCGTAACAGCGCGCCGATGGCTTCCAGATGCGCGGGGGCCAGCCAACAGCACCTTAGAACCCGAGGCCCGCGCCTTTACCCCTCAAACGTCACCACTAGTGGAATCACGCAGCGCAGCCTATAGCTGGCGGCGTCAGCATCGCTGCCAGCGCTTGGTACAGCATTCCGCAACGAGCGCGACGCTATAGCACGCGGTGACGCCAAGATGGACGTGCTTCGACGTGTTTGCCGCTTGGGGCAGGTCGGGGATCCACTTTCGATGACGTCATGCGCAGGCCTTGTCTTCTAGGCGGTGTTAAACGAGCGCTATGCATCCTCCCCGTATCGCGGTGCTCCAACAACCGCCGTGCACCGAGCGCGCAGAAATTTTCCCTTCTCGGAGGATTTCAAGTTTTCGGAAAGCAAAACAACCTTATTAATGTTATTTTTTTTATGTTTCTGTTGTGCAGTTGGGTTTTCTTCGCGTCCCAAGGTATTCCGACGGGGGTTGTGAAGGGGTGGAAGGGCTGAACGACAACGCGAAGGGCGTGAAGTAAAAACGTAGCTGGCTAAACGCTAACATGGCCGTCAGTATGTAATGAGAAGTAGCGCAGTCACTGCAGTAACCTAAGGAACGCGGGGCGGTGCCACCAAGGGCACCGATTATTATCGCGGCCAATAAGGAGGCGCTATTGGCCGATGAGGACGAACCAATCGGAAAGCAAGACGCGTGAACATTATGCTGTCCGTAACTGTACTATTAAAAAAAAATTGGACCTTAATTTTGTCGATTCTGCTCCTAGTTACGGGATTCCAAGAAATCGCCTTCTCTCATCTTCGTCATCTGAGCTGCGCGACGATTTCTGAGCACGCGTGCTCTCTTTTGCGGCCTATCAGACATTGCCTCCCCACCAGTAACTCGGCCTTTTTCGCCTGACCGAAGTGCGCTCGAAAGGTGTGCACTCGGGCGTCAACTCTTTTTCATCTTAACGTTGTCAAAGTTATAATCGCCGACAACCTAAGAATCGCGTTGCATGTTTAGATACTCTATTTCAGTACGAGGCGTCCTGAACTTTCCAGTGATGGGCGTCAACTCTTTTTCATCTTAACGTTGTCAAAGTTATAATCGCCGACAACCTAAGAATCGCGTTGCATGTTTAGATACTCTATTTCAGTACGAGGCGTCCTGAACTTTCCAGTGATGGGCGTCAACTCTTTTTCATCTTAACGTTGTCAAAGTTATAATCGCCGACAACCTAAGAATCGCGTTGCATGTTTAGATACTCTATTTCAGTACGAGGCGTCCTGAACTTTCCAGTGATGGGCGTCAACTCTTTTTCATCTTAACGTTGTCAAAGTTATAATCGCCGACAACCTAAGAATCGCGTTGCATGTTTAGATACTCTATTTCAGTACGAGGCGTCCTGAACTTTCCAGTGATGGGCGTCAACTCTTTTTCATCTTAACGTTGTCAAAGTTATAATCGCCGACTAACTCTTTTTCATCTTAATGTTGTCAAAGTTATAAATCGCCGACAACCTAAGAATCGCGTTGCATGTTTAGATACTCCTATTTCGAGTACGAGGCGTCCTGAACTTTCCAGTGCTGGGCGTCAACTCTTTTTCATCTTACGTTGTCAAAGTTATAATCGCCGACAACCTATGAATCGCGTTGCATGTTCAGATACTCTATTTCAGTACGAGGCGTCCTGAACTTTCCATGATGATTAAGGCGGCTACGATTACGCGATGGATATCGAGATGAAGCTAAAGTCTGAACGTTTGCCGCGGATCTCTCTCCTTTTTTTTTTTTAGAGTTTCACGACTTCCTCGACTCGCAGACGAGAAAGGGGGGCTTGTTTATAGATTCGGCGTTAGATTTACCAACTCGGAAGGCGGCCCGATGACCAAAATTAGATGCGAGGAGCGGTGAAATACGGACTCGCCCGTACGGTCCGACGGGAACACAGAGGAGGTCTTTGATGCCGTACGCGATTCGGCATGACCCGTCGGTGTTTACCTTATCCGCGGCTCGGTCTCTGGCTTCCGCTATTCGACTGGTTTCTCGTTTCTTGGCGCCGTTTGTTTATTAGCTCGGTCGCTTCTTTCTCCATTTTGTGTGTGTGTCTGTGTGTGTGTCTGTGTGTGTGTGGGTTTCTGTCTCTTCCGGCGTCAGCGTGGAGAAATATGACTAGCGCCAACGAAGACATGTACGGGTGCTCGAAGGCAAGTGGTAGCCGACGCGCGGCTGGGAGCTGCGGATGCGCTGGTACCGATGGGAGCCTTGTCTTCGGTGCATCTGGTTTTGTTTCTTGTGTGTTTTCTTTTTCTTCCTTCTTTTTTTCGGAAGTTTGGCGATGTCGGCGCGTGTATAGACCTTCGCAAAAATCGCCTTCTGCGCGCTGCCATCTTTGTCTGCTGGGCTGCGGAAGGCCTTCTGAGCATGCGCTGTTGCTCTGCTGTGTGGCATATCAGACGTTGCGCATGCGCCTACAGCTCAGTGACTCAGCATTTCTTGCCCGGGTGAGAAAGTCTATAGTGCCGCTGCTATATAGTCAGATACCGGGAGTCGGGCATACACGTGAGACTTCCTAGCGTCGTGATGGGTCCATCGGTGTTCTGATCGGCTAATGCGCATTCTGATTGACTGTGGAGCGCTAATAAGATGCTGGGGGCACTCCGCGCCCTGCGCTCTTTAAGCTCTCTCTGACGTCATCCGGCGGCGGGCAAAAATTTCGGCGCTGGATTCTACAACTAAAAAAAAAAAAAAATCATAAGTTGAGACTAGCGAGCCTCAGTAGATCCCCCCTTTTTTCTTTTTTTTTTTTTCTTTTTTTGGAAAACGCAGAAAAATAAAATAACGAGGAAGTAGTATTTTATTTTTGAAACTTGGAACGGCACGCCCAAGTAGAACACGCCCACCTGCTTGCGTGAGCAGCTTCTAAGAGCAGCTTCGTTTTACCCTGATAAAACAAGGAGCAATCGAAGCTCTTTTTGTTTTGTTATTGGATACATCGGCTGAGAAAGGTTGACAAATTTGCAACATATCGCGACGGGGGGGGGGGGGGGGGGGGGGGGTACGTCGCGCTGCCTGCCCCCCCCCCCCCCCCCTCCCCCTCCCTTTCCCGATAAAGAGGGCCATCGACACAGGTTTGCAAGTTGAACACACCTCTGCGTCGGTCGTCGTGAGTGTTATCGGCCGTACTCGCTCAAACCAGTTTCGTTTCGAGCGAGTTGATGTTGTCCCGCGTTCGCGCCTTCTTTACATATTTGTCGGTCGCTTTCCTCCGCGTTTCGGGAACGCTTGCCTTCGGCGAGTGAGGCTGCTCCGAATGTCCCTTTAACGCCTCTTTGTCCGTTATAATTAGACTGCTGTTTACGCTCTCGACTTACACGCACAAACGCAGCTACACAGAACTGCCCTACTTGGTTCACTGCTTCGGAAATTAGGTTGAACGATGGTAGATAGATAGACAGGTTTTGCTTGACAGTACGCGATTGCATTGTTATTGTTTTTTAATGCGAAAGCATTAACTGTCCCATGGAGCGAGCGGACGTCATCAAAAGCATTAACTGTCCCATGAGGGCGGTAAAACGTCCTGCTCAGCGCCATAGGGCAGTTTTTGTTTTTATGTCTAAACATATTATTAGTCTCATCACTCGGCGAGCGTGTCACAAAAAAAAAAAAATCTTTTTTACCGCAAAAATAAACTATAGGCATCGCCGAACGCTCATTCTCCGCCCACAGGTAGCGCTAGAGGTCACAACCAGATGCCAAAGTTTCAGCCCGATCCGATACCTTATTCAAAAGTTATAAGTGATTTTCTGAAAATTTCAATGAGAAAATGGCGGCCGACGGAGTTTTCGAATTCATGGGGCTCTATGGCACCAGAAACCGAAAACGGGCGAAAATGGGCTCCATTTTCCTATTGAACTTTTGAGAAAATCATTTATAACTTTTGAATAAGGTATCGGATTGGGCTGAAACATTTGGTTGTGACCTTTAGCGCTACCTTTGGGCGGAGAATGAGCGTGCGGCGATGCCTAGTTTATTTTTGCGGGAAAAAAAATGTGTAAAGCTTTTTTCGTTTTTTTTTTTTTTTTTTTTTTTTTTTGTGACACCCTGTAGATTGCAGCGGTTGGCTCTCCCAGCTACTTTCCGGGAGAGTAGTCGCTCCTGGTTTTTTTGCAGTGTAGGTCACACCGTGCTCAATGTGTGGTACTCCTTGGATGAAATCCACGCTCAGCATTGTGAAATAACGGCGAGCTCGAACTGCCCTTCCGTGTCCTTCGAAGGCCGGACGGGCTGCCATTCTCTGTCAGGGCTGGTGCACCGAGAAGCGTGGACTTTTTCTCGCTGGCCGACGTCACCCTTCTGAAGTCGCGCTGCCTCGTGACCTTGACTGCTGTCGCCCCGAGAACGACCTTGGCTCCAGCTGTTGCTCTTTAATTTCTTACCTCTTGCTTCTTGTCCTCTGAATGCACGTTTTGAGCGACCGAAAAAAAAAAAAAAAAAAAAAAAACTTTTCGCTCCGGCTGGAATGAAGAGACGCTTCAGGGGTGATCGGTGTGCAGCGACCGAGCGAACGCCTGTATTTTACTTTTCTTTGTATTTTAGTTTTATTTTTTACCAATATCTCATCGAAGGCTTTCGAGGAATTTGCTGTCTTTTCCAGTGGGTATGCTTCGACAACCTCCGCTCTCTTTAAACTGCATGTCAGTGACCATAGAAATGGTAATTTTTTTAGATCCATTTCAATAAGATTGACATTGCTTTTTCCGCGTTTAAATCCGTACATAGCGGTTGTACGTAATCATTCCTTTGTATGATTATAATATATACCGTATACCCTTATTTTGTTTATGTGGACGATATTTGTCTGGCAAGCATCTATCGGTCATCTATAAAGATTGTTGACTCTAGAATAAGAAATTGCATATGTTTTATCTACGCTCGACAAAGGCTATAACAATATCGTGTTTTTTTTTAACTTTAGTGTTTCAAGCCAAAGTTTTTTTTTTTTTTCTTTTTCTTTTTTTAAGCCACGAATTTTTCAGCCTAGCCAGGTCTAAATTTTGACTACTATTCGGTGTATAGTTAGCTCGCTTTAAATTTTTAATTCAATTTAGTTAATATTATTATCATATCGATATAACTGCCGTTATTTAGCGAACTACCTTAGTTTCCGTGCTAGCGATAATGTCAGCCAGACGCGGTCTTATATTGCCGTTACTGTTTGCGAATCCTCTTCCTTACTGGGCGATGGTCTTCTTCCACGATACTCTTTGAATGACAGTAACGAGTAGATATTAAAAAGAAAAACGGCGTATAAAGCACAGGGGTCGCGGCTTGGCTAATGGATTCACGCTCCGTGGAGCCACGTGGCTAGCTCGCCGGATTCGATGGAAAACCGGTCATTTGCATGGGTGCCCTCAAACCGGCTCGTCAGCGCAAGAAAAGTTGCCGGCGTCGACGAAAAGCTCGCTGTTTGCTCTTCGCTGGGATTCGAGGAAAGGGAGAAAGGCCTGCACGGGTACTGTCAACTCCGCTCGCTCGCTACACTCCGCGTAGAGTCACGGAGGGAGCCGAATTTCAAGCTGCTTCTGTTACGGGCCACAGGCTACACGTAAGCCGCGTATACCGCCACTGACCTTTATTAACGTACTCCTTGCGCACTGACGTATAACCATAGCCTCCTCTATACTCGCAAAGCCTGGCAGTTCCCGGTCGCAGATTTGGTAGCACAGAGCATTTCTCGGGGAACCCAGGGGGAACCTGGTCGTTTGCGCACAGCTTTTGCAGTCGCGAGGACCCGAAACATGGGCCGGCTTGCTAGAACAGCGTCTCATCCGAGACTGGGTGAAAGAAAGCACTGCAAAGGCTGGGACGCGCGAGCGTCTTCAGTCGAAGCTTGAGTCCCGCTCAGCTCGTGCGCTGGCTTTCGCAGTGCTTTCTTTCACCCCGTCTCAGCTGAGACGCTGGTTCTAGCTATACTCTGTTTCATACTTAGCGTGCAACCCTGTCAAAGCTATTGGCGCGAGCGCGTGGCTTCATCGATGGTTTTGTTTGCGCGATAACGCGTGCAAATGATCAACGAGATTGAGCCCCACGCTCGCGCCAGTAGCTTTGACAGCGTTGCACGCTAAGTATGAAACAGAGTATAGGGTTCTAGCAAGCCGGCCATGGTTTTCAAACCCGACGAGAAAAGAAGCGGTAGCGCGAGGAACGCGAGGAGCACGGGCGGACATTCCATTGCTCGGGAGAAGTGTGTTTCGGCGTCTCGCCGCAGCGGGGCGCCCCTCACGTAGCTTTCGATCCTCTCATCCGTTGTCTGCCGCTCTACCTTTTTCAATTTCGGCGGCCACGTCTCGTGGCAATCTGCCAGGCTTTGTCAGTATAGAGGAGGCAATGGTATACCAAATGTTAGGGAAATGCAGGATTTCTTCTTCCTATTTCAGCGTTTCACGGGACTCCAAAAAGAGGCTCGTGAAAGTGACACCGTCCGAAAGATGAATTATCTGTGTTCGGATCAAGTGTAGTCGTAGATAGAGTTTGATTGGATTACAGTCTCGGTGTGAATGGAAACGGCAGAGTCTCGGCGGCGCCCTTGGTGGGTAAATCGGTGAACCGTCGGAAAGGGTTCGGTTGTGGCGGTGTCACTATAGCCGATTCCCTTATAAACGGCGTCGCCTTTTATAAATGCGTAGCCAGCGGAGAGAGCGAGCCACTTTAAATGTCTCGGGCACCCCACCCGGTCTGGACCCTGCGACCCGAGCTTTCTTCTCGCGGCTCCGCTGATCTCGCTTCCTTTCGCTGAAATTAAGATGGGGCGGGGGCCGACCCCGAAAATAGATTCCCATTCCGGGAGACGAAGGAAGGAGAAAAAGATGGCGGTGCCTCTTGATGTCTTATGGAGAGCTCATTTCTGCGACAGTATGCGCGCGGCGTCGTTCTCTCGACCTGCAGTCTTGGGCAAGTTACTTTCAGAAAGTAATCTCTTAGTTACTGTTACTTTCAGCAAAAAAGTGGCGAAGCTACCGTTACAGTTATCGCAACTAAAAATAACTTGTTACAGTTACATTTACTTAGAAAAGTAACTGCTTGCTTTCTATAGTTACTTTTCTATTACACAAAAACAAAAAGTAGGAACCATTGTTTTGAAGTGAAAGTACTCGTGTTTCTACTTCATGTTGTAACTTGCCCTCCTATTTACAGTGATTGGTCACTGGTCATGCGTCGTTTCACGTCTGATGTGTCCAAAAATTGATTGGCCAGAAACAACAAACATCGGCAACAATGATAGTGCTATGAGCTATCAACATGCGAGTGTTCGGTTACTAAGAACTAGCGCGTGCGTAAGGATCACTAGGGTTTTTCACATCGCTCGCATGTGGCTATCACCGAGTCGTAACTCATGGGAAACTACGTATTCGCAAAGTAAGGGGAAAAAATAGTCGTTACTTTTTAGTGTATTACTCTAGAAAAGTAATGAAACTACAGTTAATATTACGTTTCGAAAAATTAACGCTTTACTGTTATCATTTACCGAAAATCTAACAACCTTTAAGGCGTCACTACCCAAGGCTGCGATCTTGCACGGCCATTCGCCGGATATTCCTCCTTTTAATCGGACAGTGCATCCGTCGACCGAGGGCGTGCAAGATAGGCTCGATTGACGGACTCTCCAGATCAGAGATTAGCAAGTAGGGAATGGCCCCGAGCCTCATCTGACTCACCGAATTACGCCCGAGATATCGCTGTTGGAGCCTGCAGGAGTGGCCGTGTGTAAAGTCGAACAGAGGGGGACTTTATTGTTCATCTAGAAACCACTTGCACGAGAACTGGCAGCTCTTCGAAAGACGAATGAATGGACAGATAAATGGATGCGTATGTATAAGGATAAAGTTGAAGCTCAGGCTAGTTGGTATGACATATTAGAGAATTAAAACGGCGCAAAGGACGAGGGACCAGATGAAAAAAATACACAAACACAGCGTTTTCTTCTTTTTTCTGCAGGGCTGCGCGTTTGTGCGTTTTTTTTTTTTACTTGGTCCCTCGTCTTTTACGCTGTTTTAATTATCAAATACGTCTAAACCCTTTTCATCGGGCGGTGGTACGAACCACTCGATGAACATTCTAAAGCGACGTGGTCGCCGCCTGGTGGACCCTTTTCGAAACTCAGAAGTGTGGATGCATTTCGAACGAGTGTTATGGTGCGCTCGTGGGTTCTGCGTTCGACTGGTCCGGCCTTTGGGAATGTCCCGTGTCCAGACTCTTCTCTTACGCGCGTACTCCACACGCGGCTATGACGTCACGCCTCCGCGGTGGCGTACTGTCGGCACGGCGCATGCTCAGACGCGTCAGCTCGCGCGACTCTGATTTCCGCGCACGGTGCTCACTCCCGGCAAGCGCGGACTCGTTTGTAAACAGCGTGTTGGCCCGCAAACTTGAAAACAAAGAACGAAATGAACGCGAGCAAGTGGAGTGCAGTAATGCGAACCGCGGGATCAAAACGTGTTTTTTTTTATGTATATATATATATATATATATATATATATATATATATATATATTTATTCGCTCTTCTGTCAGCTTCTGTGGACCTTTCATCGACCCCTCCGTGCCGTCAGGCTTGTGTTCGCAACGACCTTGGCGTACGGAACCTTCGGCGGCTTATCAAGTTGCGACATATGTGGACGCGATAGAACGTCGATCGGAGGGCGGAGACCAGGCGGACGGCGGTTCTAGGTTGACGGCTATCTGCTCAGGTGCGCGGGCGTCAGCTGCCGCGTACATCTCTCGAAAACGCGACCCAATCGAGCGGCTTGACGGACGTTCCTTGTCAAGCACTCGCGAGGACTTGTCGTTGTGTGCAGACTGCGGTGTGCGCGGCCTCCACTCCGAGTCGCACATTGGTCTGATCGGACGCTTATCCGGAGCGATCGAGCGTCCGCATGATTCCCGTGTCGTCGACAGCTGCGCAGTGCGTGACGTCGACACGCGCACCACGAGGGATTGGGAAATAGGCCAAGGTTCCCGTTAGGCGGGATTAGTGTAACACCCCCGTCACGCGGAAAAGTTATGGCAGTTGCATCGAATGAGATTCGAGCCATCTGTCAATCGGCGCGGGCCCCTCCTGACGCGGCACTCTTAGTCAGGATCGCGAGCTGATTCGCCGATCACGTAAATGTCACTCGATGGATATGACAGCCCCTGTTTTACTGTTTTACGGTCACTTAAAAGGTCTTCAGAACGAACTCCTTCGAAGAATCGGCAATTCACTTCGCGATGCCGGTTCCACCCGTGCCCATCCCCCTGATTTTTTTTTTTTTTTTTTACTGTTTTTGAGTTAACGACGTAACATCGATGCTACGTATGATTTTCGACGCGTCGTATAAGAAACCTAGCTACTCCGTACTTTTCTCGCGGATTGTGCGGACCGTATTATCCGGAAGCGTTTCCAGTATAGACGGAAAGGGAAAGATATAGAACCTGGCGAGAGAGAGCTGGCGGGAAGTTGCGGAGAAAGCTGTGTACGCGGCGGAACGACTCGGCGGCATTCCTCCGAAAAAGGGCGCGGGAGGAGCGAAGTCAAGCGCGAAATCACCGAGCCCAAAACCAGAACATTTCCTAGCCCACTTTGGGTCGGGTTTCGGAAAAGAGAAGAAACCAAACCTTTGTGTCCGTCTAGGAGGTATATACAGTCGTCTGGGAAAGAAGTATCGCGCAGGCGATTGCTTCCGCCGAGGTCCGGATAGAGTTCCTTGACTGCGTGGTTACATTCAACGTCACGTGAGCGCCTTGAAAGGGTTCTGCCGGTTCCTTTTAGTGGCGCCGGCACGCAGCTCGGACGCAGCTGATCGGGTGTTGTTGAGGCGTGGGTTGGGCCGTGGACCTTTTCGAAATCTCGTAGACTCGCGTGGTGCCTGTGAAGGCTGTCCAGTGGAACGAGTGTATGGGGAACCATGGTTTCACTCTGCTTCGTAGCCTCGTCCGAGCTTCCTCTGCAGCCGTCGTAGGGCGAGTGAACGGTGAAGCCGCGTCTGCGTTGTCGGAATGTTCAGTTGCCACGGGATGTATAGCACTGTCTTTCGGCTTAGGGTGAACCACAGCGGAGCCAATGCAGTGCCGTGTCACGTGACCTTCGGGGAAGGATCTGTTACTTGACTACAGCGAGCGTAGTCACGTAACAGATCCATAGTGCTGGATTAGGTATGCTGGTTCGTGGCTTCCGGTGTTGCTCGTACGAAGGTGAAACGGAGTAAAGATGGCTTGCATGTGACGTCGACACGCCAAAAATGAAATATGTAACTATACTGCTAGGACGCATTGTATGTTGCTATGAATCTGTTCAATTTGTTTCCAAAATGACGCCATAGTTTCGTAGATACATCTATTTATGTGAGGGACCCTCGGATCCGCCTCATTCGAAAAGGCCGCCGTGGGGTCGGTGACGTCATCAGCCCAACGCGCTGTGTCCCTTGGCTCTCACGGTGTTTCGAGCTTCGGCGTTGGCATCGCTCGCTTCGTCGATGTCTTCTTACATTGATCGCAGCAGCGATGAGTGTGATCGTTATCGAGAGTCGTTGGAAACGGGTCACTTTGACTTCGACTCGCTGGTGACCGGCTCCAGCGACGACGAGACTGTCACGGACGAACTCGCCGTGGTCGCCGCGTCGTCCGTGACGATATCGCGGGTGGTTGGTAAGGTCAAGGGGCCGGGAGCGAGAGCAGCGTTGGAGTAGCTGAGTTGCGCGAGAGGTTTTAATAGGATCGTGGCGAGGCGAGCTTGACCGATCATGGAAGCGCCTAGATTGAGAGAGCGATCAGGATGACGGGGTTTATGGGCACCGCGGTGCGTCTAAATTGAACAGCGTTGCCTGGTCGCTATTTTAAAATAATCAAACTTCGTAAATTCTCGAAACTTTCCCTAAAAATCGCGAAACTGTATATACTAAGTAGCTTATGAGCATTCCATTTCAAGAATAGTCTAGACGGACGCATTCCGTTTCAAGAATTGCCAAGACGGACGTGTCGGCCGCTTTGCAGCGTCTCTCCATAAGCTTCGAAGGGTTTCCTGCTTTGGGCGGGGATTCACTAATGATGACGTCAGGCGCAGGCCTTGTCTTTTAATTTGTTCATCAGCAACATCGCCGCAATGGCCGCTGATTTGATGTTGGTGCAAATCATGGATAGGTTTGAGATATGCTGTCGCACTGTCTTAATGGTTACCGTTAAAATTCGAACAAAAAATTATACGGCGAGCTTATCGAGTCAAGTTTATCAAAAATTGACAGAGTTGCTCGCTACCAGCGGCTTTGATATTTCTTTGCAATCTTTTCGCGTGCCTGTTTGTAACGATCTCTATACTGGAGTCTGTATTCAAAAAATACAAATCGCGTTCGCGTATACGCACAATACTCGTGATCGATTGAGGATACTCGAGGTTGTTATATTCCTTGACGTTTCTCCCAGCCTCTTTTTTCATTTCTTTCTTGTCATTTATGTTATTTTTTTGTTCCCGATGTCGGTGTTTTGAAATGCGCGGTTTCTTTTTTTTGTCCGAACGTCGTTCCGTTCTTATTTCCAGGCCCCTTTTGTGCGTTTGGCGATGACAAATTGAGCATTTCTCGGTCGCCTTTCTCCGCAGCGCAAGGATACGCGGTTTGCGCGAAAAACGACCGAGGAAAATGGAATACTTGGGTCGACGGTTAATGTCAACGTGTTCGTGTCTATTGAGGTGTTTTTTATAAGTGTCACTGAAACGAATCAGCGAACCGAAGTAGAAGAACCAGCGGAATATTCTCGCACTACTGATGTCTCTCCAAGAGAGCACTCCGCCCAACATAGTTACTTAATCGTACTATATGTTAAAAAAAAAAAAAAAAAATTGGCAGCTACCTTTCTTTCTAATGTTTTATAATGCATACAGTGCAGTATTTACAAAGATATGGTTTAAATAGACTTCTCGCAAAATCGAAGCGGTCCTAGCGGAGTAGTTTCCCGCAAAGCATCTCGAGTACCTTTTGGCCACCATTTCGGTCTCGATTTAACACCACGACATCCCTTGACGTCCAAATACAGTAAATGCATGCATTTTCGAATATGTGTCTTTCCTCAAATTTTCGTTGTTGCCTACCAATACCAATAAAACGCTAAAGCATTTTTTTTTTTGGGGGGGGGGGGGGGGGGCAACCATCTTGTTCCTTCGTCTCAATGTCCTATTGGCGGCGAGATTACAGACGTGTATTTGGAGAGTTTGGCCGTTCATTGGTTTCAACAGGCGAGCATCTTGTAGCCAACCACAGGCCGCGGAACAGCCCCTAGCGGTGGTCGTGAGCTCTAATAATGCGACCCGACTCATTTAAGCCGTTGTAGCGTCGCTGGAGTAAAGAGGTGTAACTCTTGGTGACTGAAAACTTGGTGCATGTGAGGTTTTTGTCACGTCCATATTCAAGGGGAGAATAAATGAACGCGCGCTTCAAACCAAAGCAAACTGCGTATAGTTGCGATTATTGCTGCGGATTTGCTATTGACGCCATTGTCACCGAGACGCCGAGATTGAACGCTTCTTTTTCACGCTTTAAATGTCGTTTCCAATATTGTGACGTCCCGGCCTGCTTATTGATCGACGCTCTGTCGCACTTTTAGTTTACGCTCTAACCACGTTGGGAATATTCGACGCTGGCGGCGGCCTTTGCTCCGCCCATTGGCCAAAGTCTCACAGTGCAGACGCTTTGCAGCAGGTGTGCATGCATGGGCGCCGCCATAACCGACCTTCAGAAGTTTTTTTTTTTTTTTTTCTCTTTTATTATTTCGTTTACTTCACTTCATCATTACCATAGCAGAGAGCCAAACGCCGGCGTCTGGCGTTTGGCTCTCGCACTCGAACAAGCTCGACAAATGCTGTGGAGAGAGAGAGAGAGGCAGTTAACTTTACGGCAATCAAGGTCGAAACCATGCCACTCCTCTCGACTGCCAAGGATGTCCCATAATGCAAGCGTGCAGTCTTGCATGCTGGGATTTTTGGAAGTAGTCAATTTGTTGAGAGGGCATTTTGAACAGTCGATTTGGGAAGTGAAGAGGAGGGCATATTTTTTTTAGCAATTTTCCCGTTAAATTTAACGAGGAAACTTACATCGTGCATAGGTCACGTTACGTCAATTTTTACGCTAAATCTAGCGGGGAAGCTGGATTGACGTATAGGTCACAGGTCACGTCGGGCCACCTAACGTCAATTTTTCCGCTATATTGAGCGGAAAATGCGTGGACGGACGGATGGACAAACTTTTGGGATCGACGGGTTCCGTTTCAAAACATTGAATCCTTTACAATAGTTGTAATCGTCTTTGAACCAAGGATGACTCTAACCACGATGAGGTTCAGTCGAGTCTATTTCGCGTATGACGTGCGTTTGTGGCTCGAAACGTGTCGCCACTGCAGCGCGTCACTCGTTGTATGTTGCGGTAATTTTCTCAACTTTAACATCACTTGGTCCTGAGACGGATCGGGACACCTTATATATATATATTTGAATCCTTTAAAATAGTTGTAATCGTCTTTGAACCAAGGATGACTCTAACCACGATGAGGTTCAGTCGAGTCTATATCGCGTATGACGTGCGTTTGCGGCTCGAAACGTGTCGCCACTGCAGCGCGTCACTCGTTGTATGTTGCGGTAATTTTCTCAACTTTAACATCACTTGGTCCTGAGACGGATCGGGACACCTTATATATATATATATTTGAATCCTTTAAAATAGTTGTAATCGTCTTTGAACCAAGGATGGCTCTAACCACGATGAGGTTCAGTCGAGTCTATATCGCGTATGACGTGCGTTTGCGGCTCGAAACGTGTCGCCACTGCAGCGCGTCACTCGTTGTATGTTGCGGTAATTTTCTCAACTTTAACATCACTTGGTCCTGAGACGGATCGGGACACCTTATATATATATATATATTTGAATCCTTTAAAATAGTTGTAATCGTCTTTGAACCAAGGATGGCTCTAACCACGATGAGGTTCAGTCGAGTCTATATCGCGTATGACGTGCGTTTGCGGCTCGAAACGTGTCGCCACTGCAGCGCGTCACTCGTTGTATGTTGCGGTAATTTTCTCAACTTTAACATCACTTGGTCCTGAGACGGATCGGGACACCTTATATATATATATATATTTGAATCCTTTAAAATAGTTGTAATCGTCTTTGAACCAAGGATGACTCTAACCACGATGAGGTTCAGTCGAGTCTATTTCGCGTATGACGTGCGTTTGTGGCTCGAAACGTGTCGCCACTGCAGCGCGTCACTCGTTGTATGTTGCGGTAATTTTCTCAACTTTAACATCACTTGGTCCTGAGACGGATCGGGACACCTTATATATATATATATATTTGAATCCTTTAAAATAGTTGTAATCGTCTTTGAACCAAGGATGGCTCTAACCACGATGAGGTTCAGTCGAGTCTATATCGCGTATGACGTGCGTTTGCGGCTCGAAACGTGTCGCCACTGCAGCGCGTCACTCGTTGTATGTTGCGGTAATTTTCTCAACTTTAACATCACTTGGTCCTGAGACGGATCGGGACACCTTATATATATATATATATATATATATATATATATATATATATATATATATATATATATATATATATATATATATATATATATATATATATATATATATATATATATATATATATATATATATATATATATATAATATATATACTTTTTTTTTATAAACAGTGACTTTGAAATTAATTGTCTGCTTAAAGAGCATATGCTGTACTCCGTAAAACACGAGCGCACACTATCATAAAAATACTTTCTTTTTTTCCCCCTTTGCTTGTTGGCACGCGTACCTCAGAGCAAAATGTCAAGTTTGGGAAGCGGACCGTTTGAAATGAAATTTCGCAAACCGGGTCCTTTTTTTTTTTCTTTTCCGGGCGCGTCTTGAGCGCTCTCTTGATTGTTGCCTCATTTTAATTTTGTTCCTTTGTTGTTGTTGTTTTTTTTTTTTTTTGCTGTTTGCATCGGTGTCGTTAGCTCGGCGACATTTCTCATCGGGGTAAAGAGGGTACTTTGGACCTCGTTCGCTGTGAAGTTTTGTTTATTCCCATTTAATTTCATCGGTGGGAACTGCTTTCATGCCTGTCCATTCGTCGTATTTTTTTCTTTTTATTCTGCTTTTTTTCTGAAGAAAAAAAAAGGGGGGGAGGACGTTGTTAGGCACGACGGTTTCTCGTCGTTTTTAAGATAGGCTCGCTTGGAAGAAGCGAGCTTCAAAAGTGAACAAAAATATAAAATAACGGACGGCTGGGAGAAAAATCAGAATCCTGGGAAGATTTGGCTTTGACCCGCTTTCGGTTTTTAAGTAGCCGCTTCCTAGGCCACTGTCAAGAAACCGTCGGACCGCGTCTGCGGTTTTTTGTTTTTTGTTCCATTTTTTTTTTTCTTCCCTCTGGAATATTCGACCTTGTTCTCACTCGTGGTTGGTTCCGCTCTTCGAACAAGTATCATTGAGTTTGACCAAAGTTTCGGTGGCGTCGGAGACAGACCAGGACACCTTTCTCGAGTCCGTCGAATCACCATCTGGCCTAATTGCTTGCCTAGTGTCCAACTTAGAGCCCCAGAGCGTGAAATTTGAGGCCCATTCCGCAGTTACACGCTTTGAAACAGTAGCGCGCTAGAAGAGGGAGAAAATAGTTGGTTTCGAAACATTTCAGTCTTTTATCATGCGCTACATTTTTGCATTATCCAAAATGTCGTCAACTCGAAATATTTTTAGCCGACTTGGAGCTATGGCGAAAATAACTCCCGGAGAAGGGGAACAAGGGGGACGAAGGACAAACACAAATCTCCACGGACAGCTAGCTGCGCGACCGAAAAATTCCGCCTGGTCCGGGTATCGAACCCGAGACCCCTCCATTTCCAGCGGAGCGCTCTACCAACTGAGCTAACCAGGGTTTAGACGTCAGTAGAGCAAACAGGTGTTATCAGCTGCCACCAGTCTAACATGATGGTTTACTTCGAAACGTTGCCTGTCTTGTGATTGTTCGTGTCTTGTACGAGTTTTGTCCGGACAAATTGCGCGATAAACACGGGAGAATAATCGATCGCTTCGGTAGTTTACGCCTACGCACCGTGGTGGCGCTGATTGTGGCTGTTCACATATTGAAGCGTTTGGGCTGATAGTTCATGGTGCCAAAGTTCAAGGGAATACGATTATGAACATGGCACGAGTCAAGACCCATTGGCGGAAGGAAGCCTGTACGTTTTCCAATCAGCCAGTGTCAGGAGGAATTTCGATCGAGCGACCAGGTGAGCTGAGCATCGCGACTATCATTCGGTAACATTTGGTTAATTAGCAGTCTTTTGTTTTCTTCTTTTTAACGATCGAACACCATTTGTGACGGATATAGCTAAGATATCTTGACGATCACGATACCTATCGGTAACTACACTCGATGTTACTCCAAGAAAGAAAAAAAAAAAAAGACGAGTTTTCGCATAGTGCTTTTGCTGCCCAACGTAGCTCTCATGAGGTTCCATTTAAAACTCGTCCGTTTTTATAAAATAGCTAATTACATACAAGGTTTTTAGTTCGCAACATAAAAAAAAAGAAATTCCCAACGCTCCATTTGAGCCAACCTTGTTTTGCTACGGTTGTTAAAAAGAGCCATTATCACTTATCCTTAACCTAACCAGTGAGACGGAAAGCAAACGATCTTGGGGAGCACTCGGCGGTATCTGTTGGTTAAAACGGGTAAAAGTTGTCAAATGCGGACCGAGAAAAATACCTCGATCACCGTCGGTGTCACGGCAGAAAAAAAAAAAAAAAGCGGAAGGCAATAATTGTACATCGACTAGAATCAGTCAAAATGAACTTTGGACAGGGTTTGGAGTGGCCTACAAACAGCGCAACTCGAGTCAACGATCATTCGACGCTGGTTCGTTTAAGCCCGTACTTCACTCCGACATCTAGGGGGGGAGGGGGGAAAATGGTCGAAGAAAAGTGTTGTTCCAGTTTGAAATGATCGGCTATGCAGTAATGTCAACACTCGTTGACGCGGAAAGCACCATTTCGAGACGCTGGCAAATTTGCCGGGACGCGGACTCAACCACTGTTTTTTTTTTTGTTGTTTTTTTGTGTGTTGGCGTTGTTAGGCGAGCACATGCGGGCATGCGCTGGTAACGACGTCGTCGCCGTCGTTTCTCTTTCCCTTATCGCCCGAGTTAATGATGGGTAATGGGCGGCAGGCTCCGTGTACGCGTCGCCTCTGAAACAATGGCCCCGTGGAGATCTCTGGAATGCGTGTCCTTGCGGTCGCGCAGTTGACCCCAACCCCGGCGAGACTGGCGTCGCATTTTCTCCCATTTCCTCTATTAGCTTTTTAATGGCTGGGGGCGTCGATTAAAAACTCTGACGCGATTATTCGCTACCCCTTAGTCGGTTAAGTAATCGATGAAACGGTTGTTTTGCCATTCGTATACGTATCCCGTAAAATAAATGTCAGAACTACACATTTTTATACTATTTCTCTCGTTATGTTGTCAATGGCGGAACGTACAGCCTCTTTTGAAATTTGACGTAGTATTATATTGCTCACACAAAGGGAACACGGGCGAGCGATCGAAGAAATGGAATATTTCCACATTATTTGTAGACCTCGTATCACTCAAGATTACTAGAATCGGAGATGCTAAATTGTTTTACCGTGGTATACGACGGTGCTGCTTCCTAAAATGACCGAATGAGCACGAAGTAGTAAAATACACTTCTTTTTTTTTTTTTTTTTACTCGATATTTCTAGCTCAGGACGTAACTGATTAACTTCACTAATCGCGATTGAAGGGTGAATTCATGAATCGGAAACAATCAATCAACTGGCCTAGCAGTCCTAGTTTTCTATCTACCGTTTCCTGGATTTCTTGCGCTTCTAGCGCTCGCCGCCACAGCTCGTTCTCGCTGCAGTAAAGAAAAAAGTGTATCACGCATGCGCATTCAGAGATTTCACTCGGGAGTGACGCAGAAGAGGCCAAACCCTCTCATACGTTGAGTTCGATCTCGTTCTCGTTCAGTCGAGAATGCCTTTGTCCTTAAAAAAGCCACTAAAAATTAAAAAAAAAAAATATTTTTTAACAGTCTGGCTGGGAGACGCGTGTCAAGAAATAAATTTTACGCGAAAAAAAAAATTAGAGCAATATTGACTGCGCGAGACGCGATTTAGTCGATAATCACCTCCTTTCCACTTATTTTCTCTCCCGGCATTTCGAGTGCGTGAGGAAGAGGTGGATCGGCTTCGCCTTCACGTTGAGGTGGAAAGAGCGAATGACCATCTCGTTGAGGTGGAAAGAGTGTATGACCATTCCGTGACGTCATGGACTATCATCGCTGAACCAATCATAAGCAGAAAAGGCCTCGTGACTCGCATAATGATTGATTGGTCCCATGAGCTCGTGGCGTCGACTGCGTCTGGACTTAAGCTGGAGCAGAGTATAAATATCCGCCCGTAAGTATAACCGCAAAATATTTAATAAAATCTTTCTATCGAGAAAATAAATTTTGAAGTTTAGACGCGTACACCTCCGAATCGTTCGCTGCCGCTCTCCTGGCAACAACGAGCAGGGGCACTCGTGACGTCATATGTCATATGCGAGAGCCAGACGACGCTCTCCTATAGACCTTTTCTCCTGTACTCTCGTCCCCAGCCACCTGATAGGCATATCCGGTATGGGCGACGAAAAAATAATAAAACATTTCAACCCGTAAATAGTAAAAAAAGAGATGGGAGGCAAAACGATAATGTGTGACGGTTACGCTTATTTCCTAAGTGTCTTCTACTGGCATGGTGACGGTAAAACAATGTTTTCGCCCATCCTGGAAGTGATGTCAATTCAAGATGGCGGCGCCCCTGAAGAAAGGGTCTATACTCCACAGCGTTGTGCGTTGTATAGTGAGCGTCTGTGGTTTTGCGAGTTGCGTCTGATTTAGGCTGTTTATGGCACGGGATAGACTGTGCACAGTCTATCCCGCGTCGCACTTCTTCGTGGTGCTATTGCACCCCCCATGGGGGGTGCAATAGCACCACGAAGAAGTGCGACAGAGTGGCGTCTCATTGGTTCCGAGCAGTCCGAGGCGAACGCTGGCTCCTCGCTTGCGCGTCGTGCTAGAAAACAGTTGGCACCTTGCTAGCAAATGAAACCTTCCGTGCCTTTCTGCTTCGAAGCGGCATCTGCGTCCACATGTCGGCGAATCGCGAATGCAGCCCCCACGGGAGGTCCCCTCGGAGGCAATACCGGCGGATCGGTTATATCGTATTTCTACGATGAAACATTATTTTAAGTTTTCTTTCGTTTGTTTTCAACTAAGCAATAACGTTTCGTTGAAAACGTTCGAGTGGACGCCGGAGCTCCCCTTTAAGTGAAATGCTTAAGCCGCTGCTTGTACGTGATACAAAAGACACGCTGCAGACCCGTGGACACGCCCGAAGCACGTTCCGTGCACATGTTTGCTTTAGAGTACACATGTGTATGCTTCGAGCATATCTGAAGACAGTTTTTGTTTGACCGATTTGGCCTTCATACAAGGAAGGCCTCGGACATTGTGAGCAAACTTTCCTTTGTACGGTACATTAGCAGTGCGACCCCGGCTTTAGCTGAAGGCGCCCGACTTTCGTAAGTTGAAGCTTTGCTTTTTTGTGTGTGCGCGCGTGTGTTTCTAACAGGTGTCTACAGAAATGGGTTTCCCCTTTCTCTGGGGTCTTTGGGCCCGAAGTATCTCTAAATCAATAAATAAAAGTATCGTTACATCGCTACGTATTGTCACGGAGAACGAGGAAGAAACGTTGCTTGGCGCCGGGCCTGTTAGCTCAGCTGACGGACGTGTACCGGCTTTAGCCAATTTCGGATGATGTTGTCAGCCGAATTGAGGCACTTTAGCCGTATGGAGACACGTTTGCCCAAGGAAGAGGTCACCCTCCAATATTCGCAACTTTCACGACCTATAGGGGGCGCGCTGGCGCCTGTCAAAATGGCTGTCATCTGGATGATCGTCGTAGAACAGCAGTACAAGGCGCGGTTTGTGACGCCTAAGTAATTCTAGTTTTGCTTTATACGAGCAGTATTAGAGCCTAACTTTACTTTTTCACCCCAGAAACATGTAGGCAAGCACCTTTATTGTGAAGCCGATCATCCAGGAGCTAAGGAGCGCGATTCTCGCACCGCGGTACCACCATCGCTGAAAGTTGCGAATCTGAGTGAGAGTTTTGAAAGCAAGGAAATCAAAGGAAGTGTTTCTGAACCAATGGGTCAGTATGTCACCTTTTTGCGAATCTCCTTTATTAACCTTTTTATATATGAAACGTCTTTCTGTTGTTGCTGTTGTTTTTTTCTACCGGGGCTTCGAATTTTGATCGCTTATGACTTTGAGGGATCCTAAGTTGTCCGGTTCCGGATAGCTGCCCCCCTAGATCTCCATCGTCTACAGAAGCGAACGTTTATCCCCGTGAATCTGAGCGGAGCCTTATTTCTCCAAGTTATGTAAAAGTCAGCGTTGTTTTTCACCGAGGCTTTGTTGTAGCAGCTGGTTTAGGGTTCGACCCGTGCATTGTGTTGGGGCAGTCGTGATCCTCGGAGGCGATAGTTTGACCGTGCTCCAAAACGTTTATTTTTTGTTTCTTCTCGTATTTGAAGTTTGACGTTAGATTTTATGGAACGACAACGGAAGAACCAAGTTTTTTGTTGTTTTTTTTAGATGAGAAAGAAGGTATTTGATGTACTCACGCTGCTCTAAAAGACAACAGAAACTTCGAGATACTGAGAGGAAAATATACAACAATATACAACGGCGACATTATGCGTGGTTGGCCGAATTTTGATCGGACAGTGCTCTCTCTCGCTCTCCTCCCGTCCCTTCCTTCTTCCCTCTCTTCCGGTCATCGTTCTTTACTTTCATTTTCTTTCTTTCTTCGCGACGTTTTGACAAATGGCCTCGCGAAGCTCCGGCGCGGTGAGGTCGAGACACTTGCGCTTGCTCTTCGCCATGCATATCTTACAACATGATCTGTTTATTTGGCGCCTCGAGCGATGACGGCTTAGAGCACCCACCAGCTAAAAAATAAAGAAATAAAAGGATATTATAACGTCGCTGATACAAAAAAGAATATTATGCAGTTTAAAGAGAAAAAGAAGAGGAAAGGGTAGTTCCTATCTCGTTGGGGTCATTTTCACATCTTGCGTGCCTGGGTTATTTCTGCTGTGGCGCTGCCTTTATTTATGTTTGTTTCTTTCCACTTTACTTCGAGTTATGGTTATGTCCGCTGTATGGCGTTTCGCCGTGTTGGTTTTTTTTTTTTTTTTCTTTTTTCTCGTAGTGTTCGAGCATCCGTCTTTTTGTCGGTCCCTCGTCGTCGCTCCCTGGTGGTGTACCGCTTTACCAGGGTTCTTTCCCTTTGCCCTTTCCGCCCCCTTTTTACTCATTCCCCGCGTTGAGTCTCGCGCTGTCTCGCCCGCAGTCTCGCCCCTTCTCGCGAGATGTGCGACAGAGCTAGCGAGAGGCAGGGAGAGAGAGACACCGCCCCCACCACCAGGCGGCGGAAAAGGTAGTAAATTTAGCGGTCGGGGGGAGGGAAATTTTTATCGTCACCTCGGCTCCGCACCTTCCTTTTTAGCCCCGCGGGTGTAAATATTTGTCGTCTTTCGGTTTGTTAGTTGGGCCCCCGTTTTATTTCCCGGTCCGGGTCGTCTCGGAAGATTTGATGTGTTTTGATGGTCCGACTTTGGGGAGCTGTCGTCGCCGCGGGTGCGCGTGCGCTCCCTCGCTCCGGCAGCCGAGCACGGCGGACATGTTTACACGCACGCTAACGCCTGCGCGTGCAAAAAGGCGTTTTTTTTTGTTTGTTTTTTGCGTGTGTTTGAAGTTGGTGTGATGGAACGGTGTTGATCTTGTGCGCCGGGTGTGACGTTTTAGATTATACAAATGTTTTTTTTTTCTCTTTAAAGCGATTTTTTCCCAGCCGAAATGAAGGCGTCCGTCTAGTGTCACGTGATATCAGAGCGTCGCGTGACGTCACGCTGCAACGTGATGTCATGATGTCGCGTGAAGTTCTATAGAAATTCCGTGAAAATTCTATAGAAAGCATTATCGAAATCAAGATTTAAAAAAATTACTCCGTAGAACTTCTATAGAAATCATCCCATGACGTCAGGATGCAACGTGACGTCATGTTGTCTATAGTCGGTGGCAGAGGAGGCGACCTCCTCTCCAGCGTTCGCTCTGCTGAAGTGGAAAGGGGTGGGAGGAGCTTCCCTCATAATGACAGCAAACCGATTTCTGCGATGGTCTATGATTACAACTCAATCTACGGACTCTAAGCATCCTAAACCACCACACATTACATTTGTGCGTGGCCGATTTCTCTATTGAAATTGGTATCAACAGATCGATTACCTCGGAACTATCGCAGACACCAAAGGGTGCCGTCGCACGAGGAAGGACAGGACTCTGCTTGCGATAGCACCGTCTGGTGTCGATCTTTTGATACCTATTTTAATAGAGAAATCAGTCACGCATAAATAGAATGTTTTTTTTTTTTTTTAATGATGTTTAGTGTCGACAGTAGACTGAGTTGTGATCATAAATAGACTATCGCAGAAAGTGGTTTAGTGTCTCTTTAGTTATGTCACTGTCTGAGCAAGCATTGACGATGGTTCCTCCAAGTAAGGTGCAAGGTACACAAGGATTGGTCCGTTATGTTGTAGAAGCTGTTGCTTTGACTGTACCGGAAACTCACACAGGACTGCTTCTTTTTATTTTTTTTTTGTTTTTTTGTTTTTGACGTTTTTGAGAACAGTTCCGCCCATGCGCCCCATCTCTCTCACTAAGCGACGAACGACTGAAAATGATTTGGGAGCAACTTTCTTTAACCATCTTCGCCACTTTTCTTTCATCAGTCTCATGACATCATCATTAGACGGCGGCGGCGGCGCCGGCCTTCGTAGCCTTTCTGCAGCATGGCGGCTCTCCTGAACCGAAACTAGATGTGTGCGATTATTATTACTCGGATTTAGTCCCCCGAGCCCTTACTGACTTCGCATCGACCTGCCGTGTGTCATCTTGCATTCCACGGAATTTATTATTATCGCTACTGTCATTATGATGAATTGGAGCGGATGTCTGATCGTTAATTCTGGTTTGCTCGCCATTGCATCGTTTGTCTCTCGCTGTCTAGAGATAATGCCATTCCGATGGGAAATTGTATGGCTGTGCTTGGCTGAGCCCGGGGAATACAGTTCTAGTTACTGTTAAGAAACGGAGAGTGTGACTAATTTTGGTCGCGCTTTTCGCTGCCTTATTTGTTCGATAAGATGACTCGCCACACCCTACGCTTCTGAAGTTGTCTGGGACTATGTCGACACAAGGCGGAGTAACCTTTATTTTTTTTTATGTCGGCGTTTTATTACAGACATTAGCTACGCTTATACAAACAACGCTTCGCAACGTTTCTTAAAAAAAAAAAAAAAAAAGACATTGTTGATTTTTGCTTACTTTTTGTCATTCCGAAACGGTTATTGGAGACAGCCTATCGGTTTGGATATGTTTACGCTGCTGTATGAACTAATGGCGGCCGAACGCCGCCGGTTTGAAAACGGCAATATGGTTACGCAAGCTTAATTGTAGGGAGTTCCCGAACGAGAATAACGGCAAAAAACTAGTTTGGAACGCCCCTTTTATTTGAATATTTTATTTTTGTCCGCAGTGTTTACGTAACTGTTTGGGTGGATAGGCCGCTTCCTGTTGGGGCGCCCACGTTATATCGGCATTATGTTTCTTTCCAGCCAGCTAACGCCGCTCCCGACCCGCCGGCGACGTCGTCTGGCCCCGCTGTGTCCCGATTCCCGAGAAATCCCGTGGTAAGTGAAATCGAGCTCAAGCAGCACGTATCCTCACCCTTGCCTGCTCTGGGTCTAGTGCCGTCAGACGCGGCTTCGGCGAGTATACAGTCGGTTTCACCCGGGCGAGAGGTGACAAAAGGATGAACACCATCGCACATGCGACGGACAAGCGACGAATTTCACCTGCACGGAGCTCGCTGTACGCTCGGCGTCAAAACGACGGCGACTCGTGCCGCTTATTTAATAGGGTTAATACCGGTGTCAGACGGCGTTCTAAAGATCCTTTTCACTAAGCTCCTTTAAAAAATCGGCCAATCAGCTCGCGATGTGGCGCGCGCACGTGCTCTACGGCGTGCGCTGGTTCGCCGATTTTATAAAGGAGCTTAGTGAAAAGGACCTTTAAAACGCCGTCTGACAGGGATATAATAGTGGTTTATTGAACCACTGCAGGTGTTCAGGCGATGCCATGCGCATGCTGTGCCCTCGCCGCTCGATGGTCTTAGGTCACACCTGTAATAGGGCTGAACTCTCGTTCAATAGCAAAAAAAAAACAAAAAAAAAAAACAAGTTACGCGATATTTGTTTTATTTAGATCAAAAGCGATTCGTACGGCTGCATGCTCAGTTCGTGTGTTTTGCGTTGTACGTAGTCTGCGTCTTGTGCCTAGTGAGAGACCGCGTCAGGTCGGCTTCGGTGTTTTTGCGACGCTCGAGGAAGCAGGAACTCGTGGCGTCTTTATTTAATTATTGGAATACTCTCGAGTCCCAGAACGCGTTACCGAAAGAAATCACGAGTAGTCAAAAAGAATACAAGAAGGCAACGCACGTAGGTTACCCGAGGAGACAATGATCTTCCCCGATTTGTCTCCTTCAGCCCCAGAACCTTGTTTTCAAGCTGAACGGACCAAGGGGTTAAAGCAAATTAGACGTGAGCGTTCAGACAGCGTTCACGCTCTCGTTGAGACGTTTAGTCATTGTGCTACGGAGTCTCTAACGTGCATCACGAAGCAGTGATTACACGTACGACCGCACGCTCATCCGGATCGAGACGGCCGGGATGGAGCCCAGGGTCCCTGGGCTGTGCAGCGCGTCGTTTCGCTTCACGCGCTTCGAACTGCGGGGCTTCAACACGGTCGGACTTGTTTCCCGAGCATAAAGTCGCGTCCCCGCTGCTCACATACAAGGTGTGACTGTTCCGGGACTCATTTTGTAGCCGTAAGAAGAGAGGGCAGCACAGTGAGGCGCGCGCAGCAGTCGAAGGAAGGGACCTTCCGTGCCTTCGACCGCTGCCCGGGTGCTACGCGAGGTTGTTTGAACACATGCACGAGCATAATGGCGATCTCTTCATGGCTGTAAACCAAAGCGAGAGCGAACATCAATGTGTTACGTCGATCAAACTCGGCATATCTGGAACGGAGGCCTCTGAAATTATTTAGAATGCATGCGTGAAAAGGGTAGTGAGGTGTGCGAGGTGTTTTGAGTGGCACTCGCGCCTCAAGAATGGCAGAACGTCACTGAAGTCAAGGAGAGGTCGGATAAAGGTCGTCCTACCGCGCTCTTCGTATTCCAGCGACGTGTTCTGCCGTTCCTGAAGCGCGAGTGCCACTTCAAACACTTCGCAAGATTCACTTCTTTCTGACACGACCCTGCCGAATCATTTCAAAGGTCTCCGTTTTACATTTGCCGAGTTTGACTCAGAATTGATGTTCGCTCTCGCACTGGTTCGCAGTATATATGGTGAAATGGCCATTGTGCCCGTGCACGGGGTCAGAAAAACTCGTGTTAGCGCAGCTCCAAATGTCCACAGAGCGACGCCCTTTGGTATAATGAGACACGAAGGTCCCTTCCTTGGACAGCTGCGCGCGCATCACTGCGCTGCCCTCTCTTTTGACGCTACAAAATCAGTCCCGGAACTTTTTGATCGCAGCTCGTATCACACGAAAGACGCGGCGCCCTCTGGAAACATTACGACAACATTATCTGGGCACATGCGTTAAGCACGTTCGAAGAGTGTTCACACATGCTTCTGACATGTCTGCAGACAGTCTTTTGTATGACCAGCGTGACCTTTGTACAAGGAAGGCCTCAGGCAGTGTCTACAGACTGTCTTTCGTAGGATGTGATAGCGGTCCCGCCGCAGCTTCCAGGCTTATTCAAACATGTCTGCGTCTTGAGTATACGGCCGACTGCGTTACGACCGCTCACGACGAGCGTTACCGTGGCAACCGAGCTCCGCGCGCGCAGTCTGCCACGGTGAAACGCGACCAACGAGGTAGAGGGCCTTCGGGCGATAAACTGGTAGCTGAAAGGGACCCCCGATTGGCCGCCGCCATGTTGCACATTTTTGATCGCTAGACACGTGACCTTATAGTTTTACGTCTCGATTTTAACGAAGTACCGCGCACAAATAATTGCTCATTGATCTTTAATAACGGTACCGACGAGATAAGTTATGTTTCGTTTGATTAAAGTCCAAAATGCGCTTTTAAGACAAAGGGGCAGTTTCGCAATGCCTCTGCTAGATGTCGTCAGCCTCGGTGCTGTATTTGGGTTTTTTATCGGAGCTGGACACTGATCTCTGGGGCTAACAGTATTGTAAAAATAGATATCGTGAGTTTTTTTTACAGTGACCGCAATACAAATCTCGGCTCAGTTGGCGTAAAAGCCTCAGGATTTGGTACGGTCACGTGCCTAGAGGTCAAAATCGTACAACATGGCGGCATCCAAGTGGGGGTCACTTTTGCCTTGTGAACGGGATGCCAGTTGATCGCTCTAAGCCCTCGGTTGAAGGCGACGCAGCGTGGTGCAGTCAAGGCGGATGTCTCGACTCGAGGCGCTGGCGTGTGTCGTTACCTGAGGTGGGAATGACCTTGGGAGGAGCGTACAAAGAGGTCGTTTACGCGAACCCGGGGGTCAGGCAGTGGGCGTGTCACGTGCCTACGAGCCGCCCACGTCGACACGAGGGGGAGGCCAGGGGAGGCGAGAGACGGGCTTTCCTTTTCATCTGCAGGCGGATGCTGAGGATTAGGCGAGGAGGAAGGCGTCTCTTCAAACCGGTTACATTTGATTGACTCCGGTTACTGTCACGGAGTCGCTTTAAACGCCCGCTGTCACTGAGCGACTCGAGCCTCTCCACGGGTGACTTCGGCGCGACAGCCTGCACCGCCTTACCCGCCGAGACAACGTATCTTACGTAACTTGCTGTGGAACAGACGGATCAAAGTCAGATTTGTGTTACGAATATTATTTGACAGTGACTGAGTCTGCTCTGAATCCGCGTCTGTTTTTTCGTATCACCGCGGTAGAGCAGCAATTTGACCTGTGCAGCTGGACATGGTGGGCGAATAGTTCCTGGAAGAGTCTCGACGCGGTAGAGCAGCAATTTGACCTGTGCAGCTGGACATGGTGGGCGAATAGTTCCTGGAAGAGTCTCGACTTGCTGCGATATTCGATGGTGTCGATCGCGAAATTCGCCTATCACTCGCGCTGCGGAAATGCTTCGAATCCGAGCACGGCGAACTTGCGTGACTGGTTCGGAGTCGCTTGGCGCTCGATATGCCGGCCACAATTTTTATCGTCCTGTACAACGTAGAAACCTACCGTCCCAATGTGTTCAGAGCCTGACCCTCACAAAACCCACGCGGTAAATGCAAGAATAACAGCCACTGGAAGCGAAGGGGCCCGCCCGCGGGTTCAATCACGTCCAAGTTCGAGTTCACCAACACCGCGCATGTTTCCCTTTTTGTATCGGTTCGAACACACGTCTCAATAATCGCTCGCCGTGATTTCAGGTTTCATTGAGTGCGCTAATCATAATCACGGTGATCCACAGTGCCGTACCCTTCCTCCATTGGAGCATCGCTTCTACGCCCGAATCCCTCCTCGCTGCTCGATCGGATCACGCGAGCAGTTGGGGTTCAAAAGAAGAAGGCACTCTCGGAGCCTCGGGGCCGTGTAATGGACTGTTCCGGCGGCAGGGCGGTGCTGTAATAATCTACGGGGGCCCACCCTCCCCCGAATCTCCTCCAAGGCCGTCGAAAACGAGCCGTGCTCTACGGGGGTCGTCGCGTAAACGCAATTTGGAGGGCCCCCCGTCTTCTCATCCCTGCTCGCACTTTCTCGTCTTGGCTTTTCATTAGGCCCACTCGGCCGCCGCTGTACCGATGAACTTCTCCCCTAGAGAGCCTATATTTCGGAGAGTTTCCAACTACTCGATCGTCCGCAAACGTATCTGCCTTTCCGGCCGCATTTCGTCGTCACTCGCCACCCGACAACTCTGCGCATGCGCGCTTGGAATCACGCAGTCTTGCCAGGAGGCGTCCACCAATAAATTGCGAACGATTTTTATGGTTTCAGTTGCTTTCTCTCTTAAATCTAGGCTCTCTGGAGTCCTACGGCTTGCTGAGCGGTTGCGTCACTGACTAGTGGCTTTGAGTGCCGTTGCGTGGGTGCGGGACACGATCCTAGTGTGGCCGGTTGAGGGCAGGAGTAGGCGGCATGATGCGTCGTGTTTGTCGTTTGAAATCATTGCCTTTCCGGAGTGAGTAATGCTGCGTGGGAAAGGTGGTTCTTCCGCGCAGCGAGTCGACGCACCCTGCGTGGTGTGGTTATCTGCGAGGTGGAGCGAGGTTTGGTAGCAGGCAATGAGACGTACTTTGGCAATTACGTACTAGAGTACGCGTGCTGCACGCGCTATCGCCTTATCCGTATAAAACTTAAGGCGTTGACGTTTAGATGTATTTTTTTAGAACAGTTCCTGGCGCAGACGACAGTGTGTGCAAGTACGCTCGCGGCATGTTCCTTGTACTTCGGTAAATTTCAACAACAACAACAAAAAAAAAAGATTACTTCCGCGTTAGTTTTTAGTTTCGCAACAATTACTCTCGTGGCGCAAGCGCTCGTGCAGCAACTTTTTTTTATGGTTTTAAATGACTTTGGGGGTAAGTTCCTTCGACATGGAAGTCAAATGTATGGGCGCTTTCAGCGCCGATCGAAGCATCGCAGCTCTCTCGTTCGTCCTCTGCAATCGCCTCGTTCGTGCAACCGTCGGATGCACTAGGCGTCTCGGTCCGTTCAGGGAACGCCACGCTCGACGAACGACAAGGTGCGGCGCAATCGATGGACAAACGAGAAAGTGTACGAGCAATGGAAAAGTCGGGAGGAGGAGAGGCAAACAATCGGACGGAGCAGATAAAGGCGGCCCAGTGTGCGTCCGCTTCACACGGCCACCGCCGCTTCTGTCAGGACCGCAGATGGAACGTTGCGCTCTCCGGGTGCATTCACCCCCCCCCCGTGCTAGACCGTCCGTCCAGGCTGGCTTTCTCTGCGCATGAACACGATCAGCTGCTGCAGCGGTAGCGCTGCGCGTGCCAAGCTCGCTCCTTCTCGTTTTGGGGGCATGGGGGGGGGGGGGGGGGCGGTCTCTTTGCTCGGAGCGCGTTGTTTCGAGCGTTCGGAATTGTGGCGACGCGCAGCTGGTTTCTGTCGTGCCGCAGATTTTGGTTCCATCTTTTATTTTGTCTGTATCTCTCTGTGTGTGTGTGTTTTTTATTTTCTTTTTTTTTTTTTTTTTTTCATCTGCCGCGTGCCAGAAGGGGGTGGAGGACCCGTCAAGCTGCTTGTACAGCTTTTTTCTTCAGCTCGCGCCGTACGTGTTTGGTAAATAAAGCTATTATTAGGGACTTTTAGCAAACTCAGCTAGGGGTGAGACAGGTGAAACAGGTTTTGGAGCAATTTTTTGGAGCAGCTTAGGAGCACAAAATTCTCGTTTTGAAGCGGCAGTTTACGCATCTTGGAGCAACTTCGAAGCAGAGAAGTCTACAGCTTGGAGCAGATTAGGAGAAGAAAATGTTAGAGCAGCTTATCAGCAACTGAAATCATAAAAACAAATCTGATTTAAATCATATAAATACTGATTTTTTTAATCTTTATTTGTTTCCACCCTGGTTTCAATAAGTCATCAGCGCCGATACGCACCGAGATAAAATCTAAAAGAACAAGAACAAAAACAAAAAAAAAAAACGGAAAAGGCAAACCCGAGTCCCATGCGCATAGATGAGGACAAAAACACAGGCTTGCTGCAAAGTTAGGTGGGTACCAGGTACCTCAAGCTTATACGAACTGGTGCCAATGCGCAATTGTAGTGCAACACTTTTTAAAGCGCTGATTCGAGAGCACGAACAGAGGAAGCACGGTTTACTAGAACCAGACATCTATCGGACGCTCGTAGAAAGCACGTGAAAATATAAAAAAAAAACTCGCGACAAAAGTGAGTCCCAAGGTAAATAGTGAATTGGTAGAAAAACTATGAGCACAAAATGCACGCTAAATATGGGTGTGACCGATTCATTCAATTATTCGTGCGCTGGAAGCACGTGTGGGATAACCGGAAGTATTCACGGCGACGGCGCCGTCCATTTTGACGAGAAGATTACGGACACGAATGAACACTTACACAATGGAGGCGCTCAATAGCACTTTTAAGAAAAGGTTTACTCTCAAAACGAAAGAAATACTTTCTCATCTTGATAGCCTGTGCGTCGTACCTCCCGAGGCCAGACAGCGAGACCGCGTGATAGCACACCGGTATCATGCAGTCACAAATGACAGCGGAAAATAGTAGGAAAATCGGGAAAAGACCACGTATCATAGGTAGAGAAGGGTACTACTGCTGAAATCTTCGAATCCGGCGGTTGCTTGCGCCAGCCGTGCCGTGTACTTTGACGCGCTTGAATGTTGCCAACCAAGCTCTCGTTTCCCGCTAAATCTAGCGTCGTCGCAAACCTTTTTGTTTTTTAGTTACTTTGGCGCAGTGTGGCGCAATTTCTACCGATTTCGCGTTTTTGGCGCAACTAGACGCAAAAATATGTGTTTGTATCAAAATGGCGCAATTGACCCCGTAAGTGATGACGTCACAACAAGGCGTCTGGGTCCAAACAAACCGTTGCTAGGGACGTTGCTATGGACTAATGCATGGAGACTCCACATGACGCTAGATTTATGCTTACAAGTAAGTAAATAATTTTTTGTAAGCAACCTAACTTCTTGATATCGAATTATGAAGATGTTCTTGTCGTCTCAGTGTCGTATCGCAACGATGAAAGCCATTTCTGAAGACTACACTCCGCTTTGCTTTGGTAGCAGACGACACGATAGATTTGCTGGCCTCTGTTGCAGCGGGCGTCTTCATTGAATTGTGTCGGTAAACGAGCGACAAAAACAAGTGCATCACCATGGCCGTAAAGGCCTCCGCAATGTGCTTTTTTTTTTTTTTTCTGTGAAAAACCCAGCTTAGTTACGAGGGGTGAAAATGCAGTAAAATCAAACCACGTCATGCAGATCAGTTACGACGACGACCTGAAGTGCATTACCGGCGTAGTGCAGGCCAGCATAAGAAACAAATCGTACGCCGTCGAGGTAAGTCGTTTGTTATTATTATTATTGTGGTTGTCAGGTTATTAAAGAATTGCATGTCTATCGCAATTTCGCAGTATTTTTTTTTCCCCCTTGGTATACATAAAATTCCGTGGATGTGCTCTTTTGGGGAAGATCTCCATCGAACCCGCGATGCGAGTACAATCTGTAATGAACTCACCTTATGTTTTTTATCCAGTTCTTTCGCGCTTTGGGGTCTTGCGGAAATCTGAAGAAACTGCAAGGGTCTTTCACCACGCGATGGTTACAACCAGGTATACGAAGCACCCTCGCATAGCGCGAGTCCGCAAACAAAATTTGGGATCTCTACCGATCGCCTGAAGTGCTTCTCTCACGGGTGCACCGTGCAATGCGATCTTTTAGCAGACGATCATCTCGATCGACGCCCGGACTTTCGATAAACCATATTTTGCATCGCACCCCACTATGAATTCTTATATATGTCTGATACTCATATTTCAAACAAATGCGATGTCAGAATATCGTCTTTATTCACACGATTCAAACGACGGCCCCGGTTTGGCCGGCCGGCGTGCGGCAGACGGCATACTTCTTGCATTCGTCGTCTGCTGCAGGCATCTTGAGGACCGGAAGTTGCAGTCGTAAATATTTCAGAAACGAGCGATTACCGGCACACTTCTTTCGAAACATATATGACATTCAAGCTTTCTACATTTGTGGTTTTTAGAAGTTTAAATCCTACTCCTGATTTTTGAACGGTTGGGTTTTCGTAGCGAAACCGAGCCATGTGTATTCGTCCATAACAACGACCCTAGCAACGGTTTGTTTGGACCCATGACGTCACACTTATGGAGTCCATTGGCGCAGATGGCACACCCCTGCAAACCGTTACCGTGTTCAGCGTACCCCACTACCGGAGCCTTTGAAGCGTGCTTTTAAGCGCGCCCCCCACGGTCGCAGTATCACCCGGTCGCGTGCTTAAAATCATGCTTCATAGGCTCCGGTAGCGCGATACGCTGAACACGGTAACTGTTTGCTAAAAGTCCCTAGTATTCGCACGATTAAAATGGCCTAAATGCTGCATCCCGAGAATTCCGCGAAGTGCCGGGAAAGACGTGGGCGAAGTCGCGTCGCTTCTTTAGTTGCTCGGCCCATCTCGCGAAGCGTTTTGTAGAGCACGCTCACCGATTGATTTCGTCGGATGTAGCGGAGGCACAAAGCCTACGAAAGCCGTTACACCTTCGGCGTTCCTCGATTATCGGATCGGACCGTCGGCTAGGACTCGGTGGAAAACGAACTATAGAAGCGTATGGTTCCGGGTCCTCACCCGGCAGCAGCGATGATGGAAGTGCCGCGCCATTGGCGCCAAATTGCGTCACAAACTTAACTCTGCTACATCTAACGCCAGAGTGCTTTATTTATTTATTTATTTATTTTTTTTGCTAAGAATCGCGTTACACTTTCGCCAAGGTGGGCGAAACAAAAACTAAAAATATTTTATTATTCATCGACTTTAATATTTGGAGAAGCGGGAGGAACGAAAAATGTTACAAATAATGTGTTTCAAAGCGTCTCTACTCACCGCGTCATCTGTTTCATTTTAGGTCCGAGCACGGTCGAAGGCTCGAAGCCGGACTAAAAGCGCGAGTCACGGGTCAATCGGTGCACTCGATTCGTTTCGTCGATGAAACACCACGCGCAGGAAGATGGACGTCGTGCCACGATGTCGCACTTGGACGCTGCTTCGGTCCCATTGGCTCGTTTGCACTTTTATATAAGGTAAAACAAAGTATCGAGACTGCTCGTCAAACGCGCTGGTTGGTTGATTGATCGCCGACATCGTAGTTTCTAAACGATGACGGCCTTGTGGGGTGTTAAAAGTCGAGAAAACATTGCCAAATTGTAGGATGGCGGCTAGTGCGATAAGATGAGATCGCTTAATTATCCTGTCTCCCGCGTGCCGCCATGCCGCCGCTCTAGCGCGCGCGTGTCGAGCTTCGCCGCTTTGCACCGGAGTGCTAGGTGCAGCGGCTGACACGGATGAGTGCCTGGGTTAACGCGATAGGCTCAGTAATTATGCTACGTACTGTTCCGGGTCTATTTTTTTTTTTTTATTTTTGTCTCTGTGCCAATGTTAAAAATCTGCGCCGAAGAAAAGAAAACAAAAATACGCGGGTTTATATTTGAATAATTGGTAGTCAAGGTTGTTACCGTGCAGCTGTCGATCGAGGGAATAGCGAACTTTGACTTCACTCTGGTTCCAACGCCGCTAAGGAGCAATATGCCACTTGCATGAGTATAGGTTTTCATAATATCCGGGGCTGGTTGTTTTGGCAGTTGGTAATGTGAAAGCCTCGAGTTCGGTAGGCTCGTAAGACGCGAGGCACGCATTTTTGTTTGATAATCCAGCCGCTTTTTGCAGGCATTTGAGAGAACTCTTATATACGGGCTAAATAAACTACCAACTGTCCGTAATAGTGCGAGGGAAGAGAAGCTTCATTCCGAATGAAGTGTGGCGCTACGATTCATTTTTCGTCAATTGTTTTGGTACCCATAGTAAATGGAACCTTCTCTGATTAGAGCCTTATTTCTAAAAAGAACGCTCCGTGTTCCTCTGGTGCCCTGTCCATCCTTATTACGACAGTGTATTAAGTAATATGCTCATGTATCAAAAACTAAGTCATTACCAAAGAGGAACTCATTTAGCGATGCAATCACTCGTATTTTTTCGAGTGATGTGCTTACAGATGTTGGCATCTGCTCCAAAATGATCAGTGACTGCTCCAAACCAACGTTTTGCCTGCTACGGAACCTGCAACAAGTGGTGAAATGCCACTTCCATCCCCGCTGCAGCTATGTCACTCAGCCGCCACTCGCTGCAACGATGCGCATACTGTTTTTTGTTTTCCCTCGTACCACGGTCGCATTGTTCATACATAACTATTTGCAGACACGCTTAAAGGGGTACTCGGCCGTTTTTTTTTTTTTTTTTTTGTGGTCCCCGATTTGCCCGAAACTTTGCTAAGCACACCAACAAACATCGCTGCAATAGTATTCCAAATATCAGGCCAAAATATTTTTCTTTCTCGCGAATTTGTTGAATATACAAATTTAGTCCTCACCGAGTTTTTGTTTAAGCTGAAAGTCTCTCCTGGCAACAATAAAAAAGTGACGGCAGCGGCAGGCAGGGGGGTTCACTCTTTGGACTGCGGGATTTGTTCCCAACTGTTAACGAGCAGTTTTCCGTTGTAACGTGAATCCTGTGGAAGCTCTCTCCAGCACTCGCGCAGCAGCGCGAAGCAAATGCTCGGACCGCTCGACCTGCGAGGCTGCCTTCCCCCGACGTCATGGCACTGAAAAGCGTGGGTAGATTTGAATGGTAATGTTGGCGTCATTTTCATTTGCCGATTTCGCAATAACTATTCTGAATTTCATGATACTGCTGAATAGAGTAAAAGCCGAGGATCCAGAAAATATAGTTAGAGGGGGTAGCGGCCTGACGTCACCGGATTAATTGAGGCCTCGCGTTCGCCGTTAACTGTACGGATACGAGGAGTTGCTCGGACATGCCGCTGAGTTGCGGCGGGTAGCAGGAACACGCCGGCACCCGAGCGCTCCCATGGCAGACCACTCGAACGCGTCTTTCTCTCGAGCCTCCCCGTCGTGATTGATCTCTCTTCGGTCGATTGTTCGGCGATCTCGTCGCTGCGGACGATGAGGAAGATGGATGAAGCGCCGCGAACGGAAAGGTTTTCGGGCTCGTCGGGCGAGGAGGAGCACGCTGCGACTGACTAGGGGGCAGCTAGGTGACAACATCGAGGACGGGTGGGGCTTAAAAGTGGGGAAAGGGAAAGCGGCTCTCGAGTCAATGAAAGGTCCAGATTGAATAGGTCCAGAGAGTGGCCGGGGATTTTTCCGTCCGACGGGGAGCCGCTCCCGCGCTGTGGGCACGAGAGAACAGTTGGCAACACTGTAATGCTTGTCCGAAAGCCACGCTCTTTATGCCGCGAAAGTCTCGCTATTGTGGGTGATGGTGATGTCGCTTTAGTGAGGCTACGTAAACCTTAATCGTACAAGTTTTGTCAGTCTAGACGCGTTCTAAAACCGACGTACGATTTCACGCTTCGCTGCAATCAAATAACAAAAAGATACAAAAAAAAAGTACCACGGATAAACAGGTAGATTTTGATGGTTGAGGAGTAGATAGGTCCCCGTAAGTCGGGAATGATGTACGAAGGTGTTCAAGGTGTCCAGTATCTCTCTTTTATGGTAACTCAGCAAACGGCAAGAGCTACGCTCCCAGCAAATAAATGGGAGCGTCGTAGCGAGGCACGAGGCAACGTTTTCAGAGTCCACCTTTCTTGGTGCGTTTTGACGCGGCTCGAACTGACACGCAGCTTTTTCCCTTTTGCCAAGTTGTACCGAAACAGGGTGCCTAAATTCATCGGATTAGTCGCTCCTGTAAAACCGGCACGACTCTTTAAGAAGGATTCTCTCGGCTATAATCTCTCAATAAAGAGGATTTCACGTATCGCTCGAAAATGATTACCCGCAGGAGCCAAATCAAAGGTTTGTTCTAAGCAGTAATGGGATCTCAAGGTCAAATACACGGGTGTGTTCTTAACACCGCGAGTGGCGAGAAAACCAGCGATTATCGCGGGACCTGAGGAGGCGTCCCATTGACCGTGACGACATGACGTGGCCGGTAACAATCTGTTCGGAAACCGGCCCAGCCTCTCGCGGCGTAGGATAAACACCGGCGCGCAGCTCCTTGGGATGGCGAGCTGTGAAGAGTTGGCGTGCTCGCGGGCCTTTCTTCTCGTTCTGGGCCATTGTCTCTCTTCTCGGCCCGGGAAAGTGCAGGTTCCCCTTTCCCACGCGGCGCCATGGAAGCTGCCCGGCTCAAGGAGCGGGCGGATCACTCTCACTGCCTGGAGTTTTTATTTCCTGGGCCGCACTCCGACGAACACAATGGGCGTGGGAGGAGGGAGAGCGATCACCCGCGACTGACTGCCGCGAGAAAGAATGAAAGAAAGAAACTGCAAAAAAGGAGAGGAAGGAGGAGCTTTTGTGCGCGTCTGCCGGTCGTCTCTGTGCGTTGCCGCCTCGCCCGTGGGTCGGGTTTCTGTCGTATGCCGCCGCCCGCGCCGTTTGACGAGTTGTTTCTCTGGGGGAGGGAAGGATGGACACTTCTTCTTTGACTGTCTTCGTTGTTTGCTCTCTGTATACTGCGAGCGACTTAATTTCCGCGAGAGTACCGCCAACATTTCGGTCTGATCGTCAGATGCGTGTAACGTGATCATTGCGTTCGTTCTATTAATAACGTAAGTATGTGAAGTAATCGAAAGAAAATAATGGCGCTATACCGGAATTCGTGGTCGCACCGAGAAGTTTATTTTACAGTTTCTGTTTTTTTTCTATTCGCAAAAATTTAATATATAAATTTTAGTTTTGGCCCGATTCGCGAAAATTTCGCCCTCGAAAATTAAGTCGTTCACAATACTCATTCGCGCATCAAGAAAAAAGAAAGTTTTGGTCTTTCAAGATTTTCCTGTCGAAGGAAAACACGATGCTTTTGGCGTTTAAAACGCGTGCGTCTTTATATATAAGATAATATATATGTTATCTAACATTCACCTAAATATAGCTTAATTAACCACATAAAGGGGGAAATTAAAAAATGCTCCACAAAAAGCCGAACTTTTTTTGTAGCGTCAGCTACACTGGCCGAGGTTGAGCAGTCTTTCAGAGAGCCGTGCTGCGCAAGCGCGAGGAGCAGTCACGTCACACGGTGCACAGCTGGCGCGCCGGAGCCGCCTCCGCCGCGCGCTCCGCCGCCGCCGCGCGCGCCTCGCCGGTCTGCTCATTCCAGAGGAGTGACGTCATAGCCGCGGCAGACGCACTGGCGCCGCCGCGTGCCCAGCTGTGCGCCTCCGTTGCGCAGTAGCCAAGTCTGACGCTGCACCGGAGCCGCTTGATAGCGCCTCTCATTTTGTGCGCATAAGCTCACGCTACGTATATCCTGGCATAGCCGAGCTAAGCCACCGCAATTTTTTTTTACTACGGTATTTGAGGGAAATATCAGTATATGTGTGACTGCTTGGGGGTCAAACAAATATCAAGAAAGGTACAGACACGTGTAGGCAGTAACCAAACCATTCAAGTTTCTTTCTAGAGTAATTTGGATGATTTGTTTGTTTTCGGCTCGTGAGTCTAATCGGGTGGTTTTTTTCGTTTACTTCGTTAGGTGACTCAATCGTTGTCTTTATTTTGTTCCTCTCGGCGCTTGGAACTAAATCATTGTTATGCTTTTAAGTTTGAATACAACCCTGCGGAACGAGCACTAACCATATTTTATGGCTTTATCGTATGCCGCTGTTTGCCGTTGGGGTGCATCGTTATCCCGGGGATGATTTTAGACGCACTCGAGCTCACACACACGGAACTGATCATTAGATGAACCTGGGGCCTGTGTAACATGAACCGATATGGGAGTTTTGTCGATGCACAGAGTCGCATCACTTCCACCATCGCTGGTGGCTCAGGAAACAAATTCACCTGCCTGTAATTACACCTCTGGATCCCAGTTGCTATTAAAAAAAAAACAGCACGTGTAATTTTTTTTTACATATTTTGACAGTAACATTAGAGTCCGGCAAAATGGGAACGATACTTGATGCTATCAAACCCTGCTGGAAGGTATGGGGGAATTTTTCCCATTGAGACTCGATTGGCTCGCCTGGCTTGCTCTACGTCCGGTGAGGTTGGCCGACTTTTCGACCATCGTGGGAAAGGTTTAACAGTTTCGCTTATTCATTAGCGCAGCATATTCTTAATTATCGTTACCTCTCACGCTTTCCAGGACGCTTTTAGCATGTTCAGGTATTCTTAAATAGGCATTGACCCGAATTGTTCTCGCCCAGCACATCTGTAATCATCATCGTCACTTTTCGGCGGAAAGTCATCACGGTTCCAGCTGTTTAACCTTCTATATTGTCATCATCGCCTGGCAACGCGGCGCTGTAGGCCTTCAGGCACGAACTGGTAGCTCTTTCGTGACGCCGCCATTCACCTAAGTTGAAGTAAGGACAGTGACAATGAGCATCGCTCTCGTATATAATTTTATGTAAAAACTTAAAAGTAAGCCCCGTCTTCTTGGAACTAGATAAAACACAAAGTTATGCAGGAGGACGAGAAATTTTGTGTTAATCAATATATATATACACAAGGTATTCGGTAACGGCATTTCTAAAATGCTTCTTTCTATTAAAAACTGTAAACGACCATTTTTTATTTTATTTTTTTTTTATTTTTAGAACAGGACGCGGTAATGTTTCTGCTGACATGGCATATGGTATCCTTCACCGAAGTGGCTGCAGTATTAACCTTCTTAGTGGGTTACCGTCCGTTCGGCCTGCCACCGTCGTCGAACGGTGGTTGGCGACCGTCTAGAGTCCACCACGAACAATCCCGCAGGCTGGGCACTCTGTTCGAAATCGGAGCAGCGAGCTTCGACTCATCGTGTGTCTGTTCCGTTCCTTCCCATTGTTGCGCCACAGGCATCAATTCTCGTCCTTACTGCCATCTTTTTTTTTTCTTTTTTTTTTTTTTTTTTCTTTCCGGGGCACAATGAAGCAGTGGCTTCGTTCGTCGCCGTAACCGTAATGGACGCTGATTTGTGTTCGTGGGCCGGACCCGGTGATTGCTCTACACTGCTCGCGCCGGGTTCGAGGCTATACGGGATTGTCCACTCGGAAGAATATCGGCATATGGCCGCGCAGTCCGCGGCTCTCCGTTGCGTAACTCTCGGAAGCGAGCAGGGAGTCGATATATTTTTTTTCCCCAGCCTAGTGATTATTACGCTTCCCCTCTCCCTAGCTTTTGTTCCCTGTCGTTGTAGAGAAAACGAGAGAGTGATTTTGTTGTAGGGTCGGCCGCTGGGACGACGTCGATGTTGCCTCGGTGATAGAGCCGTTGTCCGTCCATGCCTTTTGTGACAACTCTATTACCGAGGGTTGGCAACTCCTCGAAACAATGAATAGGTACTTAAAGCCGGACTCTGCACCGAATACCTCGAGTTTGTATTTTACATGTATAGTGGGCCACTCAAAAACGTGACCCCTAAGTTGTTGTTTTTTTTTCGCCGGGAGTATGCTTAGAGCGTCCCCAGCCGCGAAACTAGTATGTAAAACATGACCTAAAATCCACCGAGAAAGAATATGTGACTTGCGAAGGCTGCGAGCTTTGAGCACTAATGGTGTTGTCTGTGTGTGTGTTAAGACAGATTGAAGTGAGTCAACCCCGATGGTGGTCTGGTGTCTTAACTGTAGGTGAGAAATTTAGCGAGTGCAGCGCGACTGCTAGCCCACGACCGCACGCCGGTACGACGCTCACCCATACCGAAACGAACAGGGATGGAGACTGAACCCAGTATTCCATGGGTTCTGCAGCGCCAGCTTTCGCTTTACCTGCTCCGAACTACGGTGACCTGACACACTCGGCCACCGATCTCTCCGAGAGCTTTGAGCGGGAAAATGGAAATTTAGGAGTATCGCAACGATCTTGTTTTAGTTAGGCGAAAACAATGACAACGTTCAAAGGTAGGTAAGAAGGTGTTTGTCTATCTTCGTCTGTGTGTGTTCTACGCTTTCAAATCGTGAGGATTTAAGCCAACCCGTTCGTTGACCTCTTCCATTTTTACATCAGGAGTCTGTCTAGAGGCATTGTCCTCAGTTCGAAATCCCCGACTTTAACTGTGACTGGTAAGAAGTTCTTTTTTTAAATGTTCATATTTTTTTACCAGATGTAGCCTAACATTGCGGGAGCGGGGACGTTCGTCTCTAGTAAACCTACCACGACTGGCGAAAAACGAGGGTTTACGTCATCGCGTAGTTGCGTCATCAGTTGCTTTTCAGTTCATTTATCGAAGGGTTTTCGCGACAAGCAGAAACCATCAGCGTCTACAAAGCGATGGGGCGCACTTAGTTCGCAAACTCGCGACTTTGTGTTGTCTGCTCGTGCCCGGGATCGAAGGCTCTTGCCTCGCCAACTGTGATCGCTAGATTTTAGGATCGAAGGAATCGTTAGGGCCAGCCCTTAACAAAAATGCCGGCTCGAAACTGGAAGCGAGTAATCGTTCGTGCAATCTGTCGGAACCATGCGATTGGCAGATATATATGGTTCTGTTTTGCTTGGGAACACTAGCTAAATTTACCGAGATTCTGGAAAATGAAACGTTATTATTATTATTTTTTTCTGAAGGTCGCCACGATAGATATTATCTCTCCAAATATGTCCGACTCTTGGAAAACGCGTAAATTTGGTTTTACTTTCATCGGATGCATTAAATTATTGAGCAACTATTTTTCCTCGTTTCGGCTGCACGTAAACTGGGACCTCGTACAATACGGCCTAAAAGACGAGGCCTGCTCTCTTCCTCCTCATACGTCATCGCTAGTGGATCACGCGCGGCCGCCTAGCTCGCGTCACCGCCGCTGCTGTCGCGTCTTGCAACGTCTCACAAGGAGCTCGACGCTAGCACGCGGCGACGCAAAGACGGACGCTTCTGCCGCTTTGCGGCGTCTCTTGTCGAGCTACAGCGTGTTTACCTCTTTAGGGAGCGTCGGGGATCCACTAACGATGACGTCATGCGCGAGCCTTGTCTTTAAAATGACACTGCAATAAAAAATAGGCTTTTTTCTTTTTTGTTTTAAAGAAGAAAAAAAATTCCACGAGACATTATTTATTTCCGAGCAGTATTTACAATGCTCGATGCAATTTAGATGCAGAAGGTTAAGATCGCATCCCGCTAAGCCCCGCCCCGTGCTCACAAGTTGCTTACATCTCTCAATGGCTGGAGAGGTGATTGACGTGTGAAAGGTTGGTTGTAAATCTGTATCCCCGTGCCGTAATACTATTTTAAAATACTTTTACAGCGGAGCTGTTAAGGGCTAGTTTCCCTAGTATCGTGTCCGTCAGCAAACAAATGATGACACGAAACTCTGGACAGCTACCGCCATCTGTGAGCGACGGCGGCAACCGAATTGCCGGTTGTCTGGTTGCCGTCGTCGCTCATAGATGGCGGCAACCTTTCGAGCCTTTCCACTCTAGGTTGCCGACTTGCGGCCGGCCGTTACTTCATTCCCACCGCAGTACAGCTTCGCTGGTCTTCCTTCTTCTCTAGAGTAAAAAAGCCCAAAAGATTTTTTTTTTTTTAATTTTTAATGATTGAGAAACAAATAATTTAGATAGTCATTATTGTTTTCAAAAATATCCCCAGATTGCCTTTCTGCTTCGGCATCAAACGATAGCAAACATGGCTGTCGGCGTTTGCAGTGCACTCAACGAACCTAGGTCGTTAAACACTTTTTTTTTTTTATTTACGAGTTTTTCTGCGTTCACCGAGGTGTTTAGAGGAACATTTCAAGCGACCTAGTTTGCAGGAAACAACCGTCGCCAGTACGCGTCTTCGGAAGTTCTACGCGGGTGCTTGTTTTCGTAGCGGGACTGGCCTAAACTAATAAAGTTCCACGTAAACTACGTCGTTCGATTTCGCTTGATTTGTTCGTTTACTTACTCTCTCTTAACAAAAATAACGGTTCGAACAACTAACCTGAGAATAAAATGTTGGTTCCCGCAAGAACGGTTCCGCTGCCCTGTGAATTGTGCAACCATTTTGATTGCAACCAGGCTTTCAATACCGAGAGGAAAGAGATAACCCCACAGGTAAGAATTTTCGAGCCATTTTGGCTGGACGCAATCGGACGTTCGGCTCGCATCAAGTTAGTACAGGTATGTTCCCGTCATTTCGCTTCGATAGGGAAGTTGCTCTCAAGGTTTGCAATGCACCTGGCCTACCAAAGCGAATAGTTTTGGGTCACGATGTAATTGTGCGTCATGGCACTCATTCACCTTGCTCGCGGATGTCATGCGACAAAAATGGCAAGAACATAAGAACTGAAATGATTGCATATATATTTTATTGCGTTTTTAGTCCTCTCGGTCGCTTTTTACCGCACATCGACGGACGCTGACAGGCGTTTGTATTGGATCGTGGCTCGCGCATCATGAAACGCTAGAACGCCGCTTCTACGGTCGAGTTTCGCGAGTGCTGTAAAAGTTTTTAGACAGGGGCGGAATAGCAGACGGACGAAGGCGCAAACGGACGCCGACGGGCAGCGTTTACGTCCGCGTCCTATACGGGCATGGCAGACGACGATAGACGGTGGTGAAATAGCAGACGATACCAAAGGCTGCCGCGCGGGCGTTGCCAGACGCCAGACAAGAGGGGCCGGATGTCGGGAAAGGGAGACACCTGGCTTGTTAGCGTGTTCGGCCGGGCAGCCAAGCCAATCCAGCAGTAATGGGCGGGGCTTAGAGCGGGCCGTGATCGCCATCTAAATTGCGTCTACCGGCGTAAATCTTGCGCGAATGTTTTTGTTCTCGTGGAAAAATTACGGAAAAAAAAAGAACGTGTCCCATCTGTGCTCTTAACATATATATATATATATATATATATATATATATAATTTTTTTAAGGTTGTATTGTTTCATGCCGCGAGCCGTTGTGGTGCCGAGCAGAGATTAGGCTGCGGTATCATATGGGCAACTCCAGAGGAGGCGACACTACCCAGCGGCAATGGCGGCAAAAGTGTGAAACACAGGAACGAGGAATAAATGGACAGTGTTAGATTCGAGCCAAGAAAACACGTTCAGTCACCCCAAACATGTCCTTTACTCACTCACACCTCCAGCTATATCCGAGACGTAGCGTTTTCTCTTCTCATTCTCCTTGTAATTGGTTTTCTCCTTATTTTTTTAGTGGGAGTATACGCGTCACGATTCCAATTCTTTTCATGCCTGACCCTCCCTCGCTTCTATCACGCCCTCGCATCTTTCGCGACGTTTCAGCCGCGATTTCTTTCTCAAGTTGCTCGACCCTTGCCGTGTGCACGCAGCGCGTGTGTGTGTGTGTGCACGTGTACCGCATATGCGCCGTGCCCGTGCACGCGGGGGAGTGTTTTCCGGCGCTCCTTTGTGCGGCGGCGTGACGTGCAGTTCGAATCTGGCGAAAAGGGGCGTGGGTGGTGAGGTGACGCTTTTCGACGCCTATATAGCGTCACCTGGCGACTTACCCTCCGCGCGGTCACTTTTGTTTGGGTTTACCAACACTCGCCGACGCCATTGAACGCGCTGGAATTTGTTGATGCTTTTCTTTGACTTTTTTTCTTTTCTTTTTAGTTTGTTGTAGGCGGGCTGAGAATGGGGTCGGCGCGACGCGCTTTGATCATTTCGCGTCCGCGCGGCGCAACTATCCATTCTCTGCCGTCGTTCAGGCTTTTCTTTTCCGCTCATATTTGACGAGGGATTTTTTTTTTTTCCTCACTTCGCCGGTATTGCCTTATTGTCGCCAAGCGATTGGTGTGGCACGGCTACTCTGACGCTCGGGTCCTTTGAGCGGAATATTTGTTTTTGAATACGTAGCGTTTCTAGCAATATATTTTTTAATGCGTAGCATGTATAGCGTTTTCGTGTCCGCGGATGCAGCCTAGATGACGTCACGTGCCAGTGTGACGTCACCGGAAAGGCTCTCTAGATTCGTAGCCTTTCGTGTACTCAAGAATGTTACGGGACGCCGTGACGTCACTGACACTGTCACGGCGTTACGTGATACCTGACGTCACGTCTCGAAACGCCGTAACATCACCTTTTTTGTTCTGTCTTTGGTAGTTTTGATTAGGGCTCGGCAATTTGTCGATTTACCTACTGATTGATCAATTAATGCTTTGCCGGTTTATCGGTAAAAGTTCTACGAAGCAATGGGAACTAAAACGCGTTCACCACGCAGACGTGGACGAGAACACCTGTACGAAGGGAAAACATTAGGTGAAATGTAACCTAAACTAAACTGTAGGGGCAAGAAATGTAACTCCAGACAAGTGCAGAAGGTTACACGTATCCCGGCCACTTCGACACCGTACGAGTGTCTGTTTAGCACCGCATCGCGTCTCCAGCTCGAAGCTCGCCCTCCCGCGGCGGAAACGGGAAGCGCTCTAGTGAGGGTCCCCCGATTCTCCTACTCATCGGGCACGGCGGAACTGCTCGCGACTATGTCTCGCGAAATGTAATTTCCGAATGCAAACAACACTCTTCACTGTCCCAACGTAGTGCTGCAACCGCTATGGGACTGTACCTTACTGGAGAGTTTTAGTGTTGCGCATAGAAGCAAACGCAAGCGGTGTGCGTTTTCGTTAGAGTTGCGTGCCCCACGTTGTGCGTGCGCCTCATCGCCATGCGCCATCCAAGACCGCAGTTTTAGGCTCCTCGCACGCGCAGTGGGGAACACGCAAAGATAACGCAGAACACAGCACTTGCGTTCGCTCGTTAACGGAATACTAAAACTCGCTACTGTTTCACCGGCTTCCAACGACAACGAAACGTGCTGCAGTGAGCAGACGTGCAAGCAGGTAGGCGTTCCTTTGAACTGGAAAGCCTGAGGTTGGCAAAACGACGGAGCGTAACAATGAAAGTAACTAAATGTTATGAAAAGCTTGAAAAGCTTTTTTTTTTAACTTTTGGGCATTTGGTCTGGAAGGATATTGGCGGCGACTTGGACGTTTTGCCGATTGTCAAAAGTCGCGACTCTGATATCAAAATATACTTTACCCGCAATTAATGTAATTTTACAGGGCTTTCTCAGATTAGCTAGAATGTTTTAATTGATTTAGACTATTTTTATTTTATTACTGGGTAATCCAAAATGCTGCAATTGGCTCCAGTGATGATAATTAGCACACTTTTGATTGTCATATTTGTTCGCGCGTTTCAAGTTAAAACATAAGCAACAAATTATATTTGAGCTTGATAAATAACGTATTTTCATTTCTGATTTTTATTATTATTATTATTATTAGTGCAAATTGCGGCAATGTATGCCCCCAATTAACGCCAAGATCACGAAAATACGCCATTTAACCATAATAGTCTTTCCAGAAAGGTTTAATTTTGTTTTCTTTTTAGCATATGAAAAACTCTCACATCGTTATCAAGATAGACAAACAGTCGAACATGGGATGTATTATAAACTCCTATGCGTCACGCGTTGCTATAAAAAACACACACACAAACACACTCGGATTCTGTCTTTGGGTTGTTGCAGTGAGAACAGCGTTTATTAATTTATACGTTTTTGTGGACATATTATAGAAATTGGAATTATTCTATGTTGAAAAACAGCGCGAAAATCACACGGACAAGAAGAGAACACACAGGACGAGGCGCTGACTATCAACTATATATTCAGAAGACATACAGAAACATTCACGCGAGGACTGCTTCTTCTTTTCCTCTTCCAACAGTCATTCGCCATTAAGCGCGCAACATTTTAAATCATATCAAATTAAAACACACCTGAACATTAAAACACACCAGCACAGGTATAAGTCATCGCGTCTTCTTCCTCCTTCTTTCTTCGATCTTCAATCTCGATCTTCAAATCTCTGGTCAACCCATATCCAAAAAAACCCTCTCACTGTCCACTAGGTTAATGCTAATAATGTTGCGCGCTTAATGGCGAATGACTGTTGGAAGAGGAAAAGAAGAAGCAGTCCTCGCGTGAATGTTTCTGTATGTCTTCTGAATATATAGTTGATAGTCAGCGCCTCGTCCTGTGTGTTCTCTTCTTGTCCGTGTGATTTTCGCGCTGTTTTTCAACATGGATTCTTACCAACTCGCCCAACTTTCCATTCTAGTAGGACTTATTCTCTTATTCTTGTGCTCGGAATAATGTTAAACCAATTAATCATCTAAATATCCAAAAATCCATTGAAATGCCCGATGTTCATTATTTCCCATGGCAATTATCTGAGCGAGAAAATGCAGCGAGAACGCACAAATATCAGCACTGATTTTTTCAACAACAAGACTACAAATATCAGCCTGGATCGAACATCTTCTTTAACTAACTAATTACGATGCGAGACACATCTTGAGTTATGAAAGAATCCGAAATTAAGACTTATATTGAGAAATTAAATCCAAACTAGAGGTCAGTTTCGGTTTCGCTCCAGAATTAAAACGCGCATCCTCGCGTAAATATTACACTAAACACCGTTCTTGTTTTCAGGATAAAGAGGTGACCTGCGCTTATTAGCGGCGAGATGTTTTGGTGGCGCCCTCCTGTGGTTCCCCCTTGTGACGTCATTACCTTGCAAACAACAAGTTCGATGGTGTTTGTTATTAGCATGGTGGAAGCCTGAAATCATAGCGCTCTCAAAGCAACACTGCCAACACCGTCAAAATTAAAGTTCTTTCATTCCTCTTATTTCCGTCGATGATAAATCCCCTTTCCGACGTCATAGTCAGCGTTCGGCCAATCGTGGAAGGCCGACCACAGCGACGCTTTCGGTCGCGCACGGTGCTAATAACACCCTAGCTTCCTGGGCCGGCTTGCTAGAACAGCGTCTCAGCTGAGACTGGGTGAAAGAAAGCACTGCAAAGGCTGGGGCGCGCGAGCGTCTTGAGACGCAGCTTGAGTCCCGCTCAGCTCGTGCGCTGGCTTTGGCAGTGCTTTCTTTCACCCAGTCTCAGCTGAGACGCTGCTTCTATACTTCGTTTCACCTTATCTGCGAGCGAAGGCAAAACTGGAAGCGCGAGCACGGAAGCTCCGTGCGTTCAGGCTTTGCTCGAGCGCGCGAGCTGGGGAGAAATGCAAAAAGCGCTGGTCTCGCGCTTCTAGCTTTGGCTTCGCTCGCAGATAAAGTGAAACGAAGTATAGACCTTTCCAATGTTTACAAAATCACAGTCCAGCGTGCGATCTTCACAGCCCAGCACGTGCGTGTTCGTCGCTTCGGAATGCGAGCAAAGCACGCGCCATACGCACGAACGCTCAAAACGGCACCGGCCACAAGCTCGTTTTTGGAAAGGTCTATAGCAAGCCGGACCAGAAATAATTTGTGTAGCTGAGTGAAGCCAGCACACTAGACAGGCTCAACAGCGGCACGCTTCTCCGACCCTCACTATAACCGCCATTTTGGAAAATGAGTGGCGCCACCTATAGTTAGTTAGAGTCGCGAATTGTGAACTATCGAAGGAAGTCGCTCTTGCCGGAAAATATCAACGAACCTCTTTGCCTCCTGCACCTGAAGTAATAATCTTTGAACCTGTGTCGACAAATACCGAGGTCGATTCATAATCGAAATTGTATATATTGCGTCGTTTATCACATTATCAACAAAGAAAAAAAAATAATTTTGACTGTTAAAATTATTATGCGGGGAAATAAACGAGACTATTAATGGATTCATTGATCGATTAAAGGGTAGCGATTAATAGGGTTAAAACTTTTAATCGACGCCCAGCCCTAGTTTTGACCCCTACTAACATATTGAACCAATTTGTCTTTTCTTGGAAAGAGCAAATATCGGCCTCTTTAAGCGCCACGTGACCAAGTGCGCAGCGTTCCGAATGTCCGCTTTCCGGCCGATACACACAGGCACGGGCAACATTGGGCTGCGGCGATCGCTAAGGGTTGACGAACAACGGTCGACCGGAAGTGCCGTCTGCATTGTGGGCCGGTGGGCAACAATGCGCATGCGTAAGGCCGGCACGCGAGCGCACTCGCTCGGATCTACTTCCGGTGTGCGCGAGTCCCAGTGGCGGACGCCGACCGGCGCTTCTTTTGTTCCGTTTGGTCTGTCCAGTTTTTTTGTCCCGTCAGATGGCCGTCTGATTTGATGTCCCGCTTTTCTCTTCCGCTACTGCCCGATATGAGTTTCCTTTGTGGCTTTCTGCGTCCGAGATTTGGGCTTCTGCAGCCTTCGCGTTTCGCGCGTTCCGTCGAAAGTGGAGGTGCCATTGTCTCGTCATTCGGTGCTCCTTGGAAATGATTATAATTTTGTTGTCATCTTATATCATCCCGATGTCTTTGACTCTGTTTTGCGTCGCTTGTCACTCGGTGAGCGTTCATCTATACTATCATAGCCTCCTCTATACTCACAAAGCCTGGCAGTTCGACGACGGAGCCACAGTGTGCCCGGGCGCAGATTTGGAGCGCGAGGATCTGGTAGCACAGAGCATCGAAGAGCTGTTTCTAGGGGAACCTGGACGTCAGCGCACATCTTTTGAAGCGGCGAGGACCCGAAACACACTTGTTCTCCCAGGTGAAGTGTTTCGGCGTCTCGCCGCAGCGGGGCGCCTGTCACGTGGCTCTCCCCTCGTCCGTTGTCTGCCGCTCCACCTTTTCCATTTCGGTGACTGATTCTCGTGGCGATGTGCCAGGCTTTGTCAGTATATAGGAGGCTATATGATACTACATCTTCCGGTGCTTATCACATAGGAGAAACATGCCGGGTCACCGAGCTGTGCACGCGTCTGATAGTCCGCAGAAGAGACCCAATGCGCATGCTCACAACGCGTTCCATAGCTCATCAGAGAAAGAGGACAGCGCGCGTACAGAAGGCCATTATTGGTATGGTCTATGTTTACGGGCTTCCGGTAGCGTAAACGAAGACATTCCCTTCAAGTTCCAGCGTGCGGTGGGGAAAGCGGCTCAGCTTGTCGTTTCGCGCTGTTTACGTGTCACACTGCTCATGAATCCGTTATCTGCGGGAGCCGCATTTGCCCACTGTCGGCACGTCGCGATAAGCGGTGCGGCAGGACGGAACAACGGGCGATTGAAAAGGGAGGAAGTGTCTCGTGGCCGTTCCGCTCCAGCAGACAGGTCTTGTAAACTCGCGATCCTTCCCGGCTGCGCAAGAAAGCGGCTGACCAGAGGGCTCCTCCTCGATGCCTCGATGATGGCCGTACGAAGGAGAGGGGGGGACGCGGCACCAGTGGCCTACTCTGGCTGTGTCGAGGGTGCCGCGTCCCTTTCATTGACCCGTCCACGCGGGGGCCAGGAGTTTCTTCTCCGCGGTCGTTTTAATTCCCGTCCGTGACTCCCCGCGGCGGATGAAACGCTCTGACCAAGGACGGCCAACTTTCTGAGGTCGTCCCCCGAGGTCTGCAGAGCGGCCGAGTTGGGTCGAAGATGGAACGCTCGGAAGAGGGCGGCGTGACCGGGAAAGCGTGTCGGGATCGCGCGAAAGCGTCTCTTAGGAAAGCGACGACGCGCACCTTGCGTATCCGCGCATCGGAACGTTCGAGATTTGGGATAGGGCAGATAGCCGAATGATTTTATGACTGCTGAACTGGAGGACGAACACGGGGCAGAGGCGATTGGTGATTACCGTTGTGGCAACTTGTTCTTCGGAGGAATCGCACGGCAGCAGTAACTGATGGTCAACGTGCGACCACCACTAAAACGGTGGACGCTTTTATGGGTGTCGACAGCTAAGGGATGTGCATAACGCGAACACGACGTTGGTGCATTTTTGAATTTTACTTCGAAAGGACATTGGCGAGCGCCAAATTAAATACAGCTTGGATTAGCGCCCCAAAGGAGCATTTCCTACCACACTATAGTCGAGAATCTTTCGGTTTTAGGGAGAGAAAAAAAAAACACATTAAAAACAGGCGATCGCTCGTTGGTGTTAAGAGTGTCGCTTAGTGTACCTTATTGCGTTTATGTATAGGCAGGGAACGACAGACCCGACGTTTTGGTTAAGGTTCCGAGTTTTCCGCCGAAACGTTCAGTTGCTTCTGTCTGGTACAAAAAACGAACCCGCTGAAGGTGTCGAACAGTAGCGCCGCCGGGAGACTGACAAGGACAGTACACTAGGCGCACGCACACGAATGTCTCGAGGCCGTTTCTCGACACCGCTTTCGTCGCAGCACATTGTATTCTGTAGCCCGATCAATGTTAATATGGTCACCAGCGAATGGATCGGAGGATTCTCAGTGAAAGGAGTTTCCGCCTCGTATATTTTTGCTCGGGTTTTCGTCTACGCGTACATTATTGATTTGTATCCGCCTGCTACTCGCTTTTCTTCATCGCTTGCACCGCGTGGCCTTGAGGAACGTTGGATGTTTCCTTCGAGATTTTGTCCGCGTATATTTGCTCGATATCTACGTCATATTATAGAGCTTTGTTGGTCCCTACTTTATATTATAGGATCAAATTTCTTTCTACTGTATTTTCTTTTACTGCTTTCTCTTGGACCAGCGAGCAGATAACATTGATTCTTCCGACGGATCCGGTATTGTGCGTACGCACAAACTTCATGTTCGTATTGACGTTTTTTCTGTCGATATTTTTATGAAATCACTCATCTTCCTGACGTTCAGACGGTAGCACTGGATGCCGAACGGAGCATGCGCGGTTTGCTCCGCGGAAAACCGGTTTCTGCGCCTGCGCGGTTGTTACAACGACTGTGGGAAAGCGCTCACGCGTTTATACGCGACGATTAAGTGCGTAAAATGGCCTCAGACATTCATACTGTGGCCAGGTCATCCTAGTGTGATGCACGGCCGAGCATTGATTTGAAAAAGAAAGTTGAAGAATAAAAACGGGGGAGAAAGAGAAGTCCGGTCGAAATTGTGGGCACGAAAAGCCATCGACGTCCACGATTTTAAACAACAGAACAGAACCATCACCGTCGTAGCGGCGCCTGTTCTATAATCATAACAGCGTTTTCAGCGAAGGTCGGGAGAAATGGGTCGTTTTAAATTATGTAGCAGCCGCGGCATATGATGCATATATGATAGGATGTCCGGTTTTGGCACCTTGTTCGCGCTTTTTGCTTTATGACAGCCTCCTTTTTTAGTGTTTTTTTATTTTATTTGACGGAAACCTTGAGGCCGCCGTTACGCGTCCTAGGCCTTTAAGTCAGTCACTATAAGTTGTGAAATTTCGAAGGTGGTAGAACGTTTAGAACGTTGCAGTTCCCGTAACGTGGTTATGTCAACATTGACTAGAATACCCTTTGAGACAAACGTACCAGTGGATGTGTTTGTTTGTTTGTTTGTTTGTGTGTGCGTGTGTGGGTGTGTGCTTTACTCAATTGTTGTTGTGCCAAGAAGCCCCGCCATGCGATGAGTGATGTAAGCTGCACGAAAACAAGAGATGTGGTACATTTGGAGAAAACAATCTTCCGAACAAATTTTAAGAGATGGCCGAAAGGTGGGTGCGTGTCTGCTCTGAAAGGATCGATGGTGTGATTGGGCTTACAACCTCGTAAAAAATAGCCACGTACACACAATTGTTTTAGAGCGCAGCTCTTAGGCGCCCGTTTCCGGGTTGAACGGCGTCGCCGTCGCCGTCACCGCGCGTTGCATTATGGGACGTTTCCCACAATGACGTCACACGTGACGCCACTCAACCCGGGAAAATTTCCCCGCTAAATTCAGCGGAAAAATTTCCCGCCAAATTTAGCGAAAACGTTTTACCCTCGTGACGTCACACGTGACGTCACGTGTGACGTCTTGTGAATGGATGTGAGGCCAAGTGAAATTTAGCAGAAAAACTTTTCCGCTAAATTGAGCGCAAAACTTTCCCGCTAAATCTGACGTGGAAATCGACGTCACGTGACCTCAACAGCAATTCAGTTTCCCGCTAGATTTCCGGCTGAATTGAGCGGGAAAATTTTGGTAAATTTCCCGCTAAATGGGAGGGGAGGGTACGGAGGGGGAGGAAGGGCATACCTTCCCCTCCACACCCTCCCCTCCTCCTCCTCAAGGGCTGCGCTCTAATCCAGCGTCACAGAGAATCGTAAACGTCTTTCATTTTTGTGTTGCTTTAGAAAGCGCGGTTTATAGATGCATTTGCCATTGGCAGCGGTTTGGTCTTTGATCTGAGAAGTATACTAATCGTGCTATATCTGCTACATTTTAGTAGAATCTGTGTAGTTTGCGCCATCATTAATCTACAAGTTATTTTATTATTTTTCGACGCCCAAACTAAAAACTGGCACCGCCACACTGCCGAGTCGTTATAGTAGGCACGTGCGGATTTTCGAATCTTTCGATTATCGTTTCTAATGAATTCCGAATAAAGTACTATTCCTGAAGCACTTATAATACGGGAGATGTCTCGGTAAATCCTATCATCCGAGATTCTTTTTTTTTTTTTTTTTCTGGGGTGAAAAAAGCGGGGGGGGGGGGGGGGGGGGGGGCAAATTGTTCTTTTAAGTGCGCTTCTTTGCATTCAAGAGTGGATTGCGGAAAAGCGACACCCGGGGAATGGACCCCGCGCGCGATTCCTCCAGTGTTGCCTAGCGTACCCGTGCAGTGGAGCAGAACGTAACGTATTCGTGCTCCGAAGCGTAACGCACGGCACATAAATTACGCGTGCCATGAGGACGAATGGCGCAAGCGTGCTACTCTCGGGGTAGTGAATTGCCCGATGACCGTCGTCTCCTCTCTTCACGTCACGGACGTCATGCTACCAATCGCATTTTTCCTTCAGAAAGTCGCACCTCTAGCGTTAGGACAGAGAAGGGTTTGTGACGTAAAATAGGTGTACCTTTTTGTAAAAGCTCGCGTGATTCTGCGTGTCTTTCGCTTCGTCCCACGATCAGGATTCAGGTTTACTCATTTGTCTCTCGTATAGGTTGCGTGGCCGTAAGCATAGTTGACAAAATTTTACTTAATCTCGGATAAAAGTCGCGAAAAAAACTTCATAGACATCGGGTCATTCCAGTCAAGAGAAAAGTCACTAGATTTTGGGAAGGTAGCGCCAAGCTCCCGGTGTGGTCGCCATTTCGGTCTATGGGACGTCGAGTTTCTCCCTGACGTCAGCATTCTCGGTAAGCCGATCTGAATTTGCGGCGACGGGTTACCTTATAAAGATATTTTATAGTTTATCCAGGCTTTGTTGTCCACACTCCGGCGAAACAAACGCACATCACCGACGCAATGGCAATGGCGCTACTTTCCCAGGATCTTTAGTGAAGAAGACTAGCGCCCGTCCAACCTCTCTTATTTGCGTCACCCTGATCTATATTCGTTAAGGCCTCGCAGAAAGGCAAAGCTAACGGATCGGCTGAAACAATAATGACTGTCACCGGTGAAATTAAAAACAAACGAGCAGAACTAGTTTGGTCTCTTCCTCCGGTGTGCGTTTCCATTTTCCCATGGTTGCCAGTCCACCAGCGTTAACTTATCAAAACAAACTCGGAAGTGCTCCACGGAAAGAAGAGAAAGGCTACACGCTGTAACGAGCTGCAGCGCCTGAGTGACGGCTAATAAAGCTGAGAGCTGCACCACGGTGTGGTCAAAAAATGCTCGGTTCCGGTCTGGCGGCGGTCGCCAGCTATAGTCAGATCGGTTTATGTCACTTCTCGGTTTTAGTAACGGTTCTCGGGGGTGTTCGTGGGTAGGTTTTCGATGGGGGAAAGAAAAACGAATGGCCGATATAAAGCTTTTCCACTGGCTATTCTGTGTCTCTTGTCCGAGTGTCATCGATAGTTTACTGCCGTAAAACTGGCCATAATGTGGAATAGTCGTCTACGATGAGAAACTATTTGAAAACAGCACACTCGTGAAGATGAAGATAAAAGGTTGAGCTTGAAAGGCACTCGATGAATTACTTTATGATAAGTTGCGGGATGATTGTTGACATTCATAGTCGTTAGCAATTCTTTGCGAATAATATGCTTGGTCGAACGGGGGAGTAGAAATGCCGTCTAGAACTTTTTTCTTCTTTCTAGCGTCGTCTTTTTTTATTTTTTATTTCATACTTAATAAATTCGTTAGGTGATATAGATTTTTATCGCACGGTGTGGCCATTTTTTAGAGGAAAACCGACCTTTCGCTTTGAGCAGTGACAACGTCAAATCTGCTTCGCTTCATTCTTCTTCTACGTCGACCCGCTGCACTTTGGGAAAGAAACGGAGGTCAAAGCGAGAATCTCGTCATCTCGCAGAGGGTAATGCCGGACAAATAATGACTCGCCGCCGCTTTGCAACTTGAACCTCGTGCGTTCGATCCCCTTTTCTCTGTTTCTCATCCCGGACGCCAGACCTCGCCACTCTTCGTTGCACACATGTATAGGCGCGGCTCGACTCCTTCGCGTCTTCTCCGCTGGGTGGCGTCGCGACTCCCTCGCAGTTGGCTAACAACAGGATAGCGCAAATGGCTAACAACAGGATAGATTTGCAGGAATTAATGAGCATCTGTGGTAGGGAAGGAGAGGAATTAGGTTTAGAATTCAGTAGTGAAAAATCAGCAGTCATGATTTTTAACAATAATGATGTTGAGAGACTGAAGATACAGAATATTACAGTTGAGAGAGCTAGTAAATACAAGTATCTAGGAGTATGGATATGTGGTGGTGCAGAATATCTCAGTGAGCATGAAAAGTATATAATAGGTAAGGGCAACAGAAATGCGGCTGTAATGAAAAATAGAGCACTTTGGGATTACAACAGGTATGAGGTGGTGAGAGAGATTTGGAAAGGGGTCATGGTGCCTGGCTTGACTTTTGGAAACGCGGTGCTATGCATGAAATCCGAAGTGCATGCAAAACTAGAAATAAAACAGCGTGGAGTAGGTAGGCTGGCTTTGGGGGCACATTGCAAAACATCAAACCAGGGAGTACAAGGAGACATGGGATGGGCGTCATTTGAGGGCAGGGAAGCTGTGAGCAAGATAGCATTTGAGGATCGGTTGAGGCAAATGGGAGGGGAGCAATGGGCACGAAAGGTTTTCAGCTATTTATACATAAGGAGTATAGACACAAAATGGAGACAGCGCACTAGGAAATTAAGAGGAAAGTTTTTAGGCTATAGTGGGGTTACGGAAGCACAGGTCTCAGTTAAGAAGAAAGTTAAGGCCACAGAAAGAGATCGGTGGCTAGAGGGAATGCAGACAAAGAAGGCTCTGGAAGGCTATAGATTAAACAAAACAGTTATTGCCAAAGAAAGCATTTATGACAATTCTAGGGGAAGCTCATTGTTGTTTGAGGCAAGGACAGGTGTTTTGCGAACCAGAACATACAGAGCGAAGTACCAGGAAATGGACACAGTGTGCGCTGCTTGTGGAGAGGAGGACGAGACGGCTGAACACTTGATACTCTACTGTAAAGGGCTTCACCCTATGCATACCGAAGACAACATAGATTTAATAAGGTCATTGGGTTTTAGAGACAGCGTAGGAAAAGTGGATTTCAAGACAGTAGAGATTACCAAGCAAAGATTAAGTGAATGGTGGCAGAAAGCGAGAGAAAACTAGGCATTTTCTTATTAACTGATGGCAAGGGGGATTTACAGCCTCACTTTCTTTTCAGTACGGAGTGAATATAGTTTTCACATTTAAATATTCTAAGCTTATAGGGTAAGACAAAATGGCTAGGTGGCGTAAGCTACCGCCCGATCCAAAGGGCTCAGCCGTATTCATCCATCCATCCATCCATCCAGTTTCTATATTTTTGCATGTTGGAGGTGCGTGGGCTGTGTACACAGGCAGGCAAGCGGGCAGACGGAAGCGTGGGAAGGGCCCGAGCTGCAACAACAAGACTGCGACGACTAGGGGACGGCATGCGTCGCGTCGCAGGGGGGTTGCTATGGCCACCGACTCTTGGCGACCACCCGTCACGCTCGGACCCCCATTCCCCCTCCACCTCGTTCGGTCCCAGGCTCGCTTTATCGTATTTTATGCTCCCGCAGATTTCGTCCAACTCTTTTATTCGGTTCTGACATTTTCTCTCTCTCTCTCTCTTTCTCATTATGTATGCCCCTATCACGCGATCGTTACGATGAGGTTGCCACATAAATCGGGTCTTTAATGCTCCAATGCCTATACTTTATCATCTGGATCTCTCCAAGCGCCGTTGACCCGTTCCTAATAAAAAACAAAAAGTATGACGTTTGTGTTTAGACAGTGTAAGGTCGGTCTGCAGTTCAGGTGGCGAGGACAGTGGTATTGCGCTGTAGATGAGAAATTTATCCAGTGCAGTACGACTACTAGCCTTGGGTCTTTAAGGTGCAGCACGCAGTAGTGCCCATGCCCGACCGCAAGCCGGTACGATGCTCATCCAGATGGAAAGGGGCAGGGGTGGGTATTCAACCCCGTTGCTGGGATGAACACCAGGACCAGAGAGCGTCACGTGCCAGAGAGTTGTGACTTGGTTCCGTGGCGAACGGAATCTCCAATGCGCAGTCTTGCAATGCGTGGCAACGCACCGGTTTGGTAGCCTCGTTTGAGAGCCAGCTACGCTTAGATCACTACACTCACCGATAGTCGCGCGGGCTCCGCTGTAAGCTCGGGCGACATCGATTTGCTCTGTCGCGGACTGCGAACTTCCCCGAAGGACGGAGAAGCTATCCAAGTTTTTCGTCTTGCACCAAATATGTTCCGGTAACGGATGTGTTTAGCAGAGGATGCAATAAACTACAATGCAATTCCCGTAACTAAATTACTCGTCGCTGTATGGAGTCACGATTAGGTCGCTTTGCAGCTTGTTAGGCCTCCTGTGACGGAGCGAGCTCTCGCTCAGCACTAACAAAACCGGAATAGGTATACAGTTACCGGCAGGTGTAGAAAGGCAGGGCGAGGTGGGTACTGTGTCATCACTCCGCAGTCAGTCGGATAACTAGAGAAGAACCAAGCAGGAACATAACAATAGAGAGTTTTCGTAGACCGCGTCTCCCCCTCCGCTAGCCCTGGAAGAAGCCGCTACTGCGCCTGCGCGCCGATAGCCTTGACTGTAGAGTTTCGGGTATCGAGCGGATTGCGGAGGGCGTTGCGGGACGGCGAAAACCATCTACGAAAACTCCCTAATGTTTCTTAAGGCCCGTTCACACTCTTGCGACCGAGTTTGACCGAGAGAGACCAGACCGGTTTTCAAGCCTCTTGCGATCTCTTAGGACCAGCTACGCTGCAGCGGAGCTGGTACAGCGGAGCTGGTCTTAAGAGATCGCAAGAGGCTTAAAAACCTGCCTGGTCTCTCTCGGTCGAACTCGGTCGCAAGAGTGTGAACGGGCCTTTAGGCTATCAGCGAGTAAACTACGGTACAGATTCGTCTGGCGTCGCACCAGGCTCGAGGAGGAGGAGGAAAGAAGGAGGGAGAGGAGGATTGGAGAGGTGGAAAGAAGGAGGAGGAGGAGGCTTGGAGAGGGGGAAAGAAGGAAGAAGAGGAGAAATAGAGAGAGAGAGAGAGAGAGAGAGAGAAGAGGAGGGGTGAGGAGGAAACTGGGGAAGGGCCCCCCGGAAAGTTTGTTGTGGGCCTATTTCTCGGGTTTTAAAGAACCTACTTTTGATTTCGTCTGCTTTCTTAGCATTTGGAATTTGGGTTGTTCTGTTATTTTATTTCACAACGCAAATTATAGTTATTTTCTGCACTGGGTCAATCCTGGGTAAAATTTTTTTTTCCTAAACTTATTCGAATGGGGCTGTTCCTATTCCGCTAACAAATCGCCGCGGTGCGCTGAGCCGAGGAGATTAAAAATATTAACCCCATTAATTACCTGTAACAGTAAGCGACCAGCGTTTAGTCAGACATCCAAAAACAGAGTTTCTGAATCTGCTAGAATGCACTAAGCACGTGAAAAGAAGATATCGCATTTCAAATCGTCTGCTTCCCCACAACGAAGTGCCCACAACGAATCGTCTTCTTCCCCAGTTTCCTCCTCACCAACTCCTCTTCTCTCTCTCTATTCCTCCTCTCTATTCTTCTTTCCTCCTCTCCCTCCCTCTTTCCTCCTCCTCCTCGAGTCTGGTGCGACGCCAGACGAATCTGTACGACCGACGTGCGACCCGTCGAGATGTCGAACGTGTAAAACGGAATTATTAGGCCTTCTCGATCTTGTCCGCTCAATCCGTCGCCTGGATGAACGCGAGGCTACTCGTGTTCTATTGGAAACAAAAGACACGCTCTCAGGCAGGAGGACAGATTTTCCTGCGCCTTATGCACGTTTGAAGCGCTTCGTACGTAAGCATCTCTGCAGGCAGCTTTTGGGGGACCAATGAGACCGTCATACTAGAAACAAACACGCCTCATCTGCGGTCTGTGTCTTTTATGGTGCATTAGCAGTGTCCTTCTCGTAACCAGATGCTGTCGGTCCTTCGCAGGGAGGCCGGGATAACTGGTGCTATATGATCGTCGCGCGAGAGACGACACGCGTCGCGTGCGAAAAGCGGGCCGACCACGAATCGGAGAGAACTGCAGGCTGTTTGTGCCAACGCGTCTTGGTCTGGCTGGTCGAGATGAAGGCTCGAAATTGCCCGAAGGCGCCGAGTTCCAAGTTGTGTCGGTCACTCTCGTCGAACAAATGACGCACGCACAAACTCCCACGCGGGGCTTCTCGGCTATACAGCCGGCGGGCTAACACCGCGGGGCTGGCAAAGCACACTCATATAAGGTCGTTGTCGGGGCTGCCACGTTGCCTCGGACCGTGTGCTCCTTGTATCCGTCGTGTGTCTGTTTGTTCTCGTCCCATGTTCGTATGTGTGTTCCCGTTTGTCCGTCGAGAGCTGCCCCTAATGGCCCGTATTAGCTGTCCGAGCCCCTCCGACGAGTGTGTTTGCGCACGGATGTGTCTCTCCGAGTGTGCGCAGCACCCTTGTACGTTCGTGCGCCTTCCATTGTGCTTCAGCCCCGCTACTACTGCCACTAAATACCGCCGAGAAAAGGAAGGACGGCGAGGAGACCTTATTGGATGGTCCCTATCGGACGTGCGCAGCGGAAGGCGACGTTCTTGTTTGTCCGCCTGCGACGCGTATTTTACGCGTACTTTCGTTCGTGCCTTTGCTTCTTCTTGTTGGGTGCGCGGACCCGCGTGTGCGCTGTTTGCTATCCGTGTTGCTCGAGCGGAAGTGTTATAAGACAGTTATTGCTCCGTTTTATTGACCTTAAGGTTTTTTTTTGGTTTTATTTTGTTTTGCGCCTCCAGCGCCCCCTGGCGGTGGGAGAACTCTTTCAGTTTAGATTTTGGGTCTGCTTTCTTCGCTTATTTTTGTTTCTTGACGGCTCCTCGATTGTTGCCTGTCCTAGGCGTGGGTGGTGGTAATATTGTAGCTCGATAGAGGGCGCCACTTAGCGATGTTCCATTGGCACCAGAGCAGGCCGTGGGAGTTTAGGCAGCTTACGTGCTCCCGCTAGTCCTATCAAAAACTCGTTTACTGCAGAGGCTAGCCCGTCGAAGATCGGACGATGGAGTGTGTTTTGTCTGTTTTTGGTCATCTTTTTCCGAGTTTTTGCTTGGAACAACAAATGGGGTCCCTTACTTCTTTTTCCCCCTTAACGCTTGTTTATTGTTTTAATATCACAATAACGGCATTGTAGTTATCACGGGTGCTAGTATCACGCGGATTGTGCTTCGATGAAATCTATGACTGTAGCGTTTTTGACATACCAGAAATGTTTTCACCCTCCCGCAATGTAGTCGAAAGTGTCTGCTGCTCGGCTCTGTTCGCACATTCCAATGTTGCACGCTCTGGAATGGTATTGCTCAACGATTTGTTAGGGTCGGACGTTTTCGTATTTTATATCTCCCTTAACTCGAGTCGTAAAAATTGGGCTTTATTTTGACTCGGACAAAGAAAAACTGGGAGAAATCTAGATTCATTTTGACTCTTCGATTTTCAGGTGTAGACATTGACGGGGGATAGATGGCAATGCCGCCTATTATTTTTCGTGTCACTTAAGGCACTTTTTGTTTTCTGCCCGCGTAAATTTATATTTTTTAGCGGTTCAATTGTTCGAGGAATGTAATCCAAAACAGGCAAGATGCAAATAACTGCAGTAACACGCTTGCAGTGATCGTGAATGTGTCATCCATACACTAGCACATTCAAGCAGCATTGCAAAGCCTTCGTTATTTGTATCGATCGAAAATCAACGGCGAGTTGGCACGAGAGCAGGTTTCTACCCGATTCAGCTTTGTTCCATTGGTTGCTCAGTGTTGCACCCTGTCGCGCTCTCTATAATCGTGCCTTTCACTTCGCGTTTTGTTTGGGAACGGTTTTGTTCGAGTGCTCTCGTGCCCCGCATTCTGCCGCCGGTCATTGTTGCCTCTTCCGTGAAGATGACGATACCGCCGTGTAGCTTCTATAGTCTTAAGAAACGTATGGCATTGGTTATTGTCTTTAGGATTCGTGATTCGCTGTTGGACATTCTTGTCGGAAAATGACGCTGTCTCTTAGGCGCCCGTTTCCGGGTTTCGCGGCATCGGCGTTGGCGTACTAAATTTAGCGGGAAAATTGACGTCACGGGACCTCAACACCAATTCGATTCCCCGCTAAATTATCGGGGAAAATGACGTCACATGACTCGGTGTTACGTCACCTATGAACAAATTCAGTTTCTCCGCTAAATTTAGCGGGAAAATTGAGGTCAGGTGGTGTCAACTTTTTGGCTAAATTTAGCGGGGAAACTGTGGGAGGAGAAGAGAGTATGGAGGAGGAGAAGCTGCGCTCAAATTTCGCCTTACAGGGATTTGTGAACGTCCTCCATTTTTTTTTTTTTTTAATTTGGAAAAACTGTGATGGTGTGAATACCGCTGAGGTGTCTAAAGTTTCCTTTAGATTTTTTTCAGTAGCAACAACGTAATCGGTAGTTAATCTTTCGCCCGCGGCTGCACAGCAATTCAATTCCTCTCTTCTATGCAGGAAAGCAGGAAAGCGGGAGGGTAAAACTAGCGAACATGACGTCATCAGCGGGGTCATATGACCCTTGCTTGTCACGAAGCTGGACCGGAGATGCCGACGATGACGTCATGACGCGTTTGACAAAGGCAGTAGAGAGTCTCGCCGCATGCCCTGCGTGCGACAAACCCTGCTCGTTTTTTTTTTTTTTTTTTTTTTTTTTTCTAAAATAAAAGCGGTTTACCTCGGTCTGTTCCAAACTTATTTTTCTCGAACTTAACTTGCCTCGATGTGCGAATGGTAAGTCAATATTTCTAGTGTTTGGCTTTTGCGGGTTGTTTAATATTGATATTTTTTTTAAGCGTTGTTTTCCATTCTTGCTGAGGTCGCAGTGTCTACAAATAAATGAAATTTCTTTAGCTTGCCTTTAAGTTGTGAGTGAGTATAGGTTTGTGCGGGCTTTAATAAATATGGAGACCTTCCCGCGACGCTCTTGAGAGAGCGTCGCAATGGACGGAGGGAGGTAGTCGAACGACGAGGCTGAACATGTGCTACGCCGCCTGGAAGGCGTCTCCGACGACTGTGTTCACACCATAAAAAACAACAAAAAAACATGTCGGTATTTGCCTGATGACGTCACAGAAGTGCCGTGTCATGCGCAGGTGCGCTTGTTCTGTCGCAGGTCGCTTGACAGTCCACAGAAGCTTCGGCAGTCGGGAGTTGGTACGCCGCGACAAGAGAGTATTGCCGAGTTTCCATCTGCTCGATCCGGGTCGCATGGTTTATGGGCCACTTATTAGAGCAATGCGAGCTCCGAGCAGGTGCCGAAAGCGTCGATCGTCTGCAAACGTCCCACCCTTCCGCCTGCTTCTTTCCACGCCACGCGAAAACGCAGCGCATGCGCACTTGCCATTCATCTTCGCAGGAGGCGTCTGCGCTGCGACACCGATTTCAGTGCCAGAACGCGGAGATTGATTTTTTTATTATTTTTTATTTAAACATTTTTTTCGGCTTTTTTTTTTTTTTTACAGATTGCAGCGATATGTTCTCTTGCGGGAAATTAGGCGCTCCAGGTTTCTTGGAGTACTCTGTTCCATGTCCGTCGTCGAGGCTTTGATTAAGAATGAACGAAGAAATACATATTTCGTGGAAATAGCAAGCGCAGAAACGGTCCTTGGAAGCTCTTTGTGAAAAGAGGAAATTCGACTAAAAAATTAAGAGCTGCTTTTTGGGAGGATCGATGTCTTTTAAAAAGGGCTTTTTCCCTACCTTCCCTTTTCGCTTTCCTGCGCTTTCCCGTTCGTTCACATGCCAGCGTTCCTCCTTGCGGCTCGGGAGAGGCCTGTTTCTCTTCCTCCCTCGTTCCTTTGTTCCTCGTTTGTTCCTTGTCTCCCACTTTCTATTGCCCCCCTTTCCCGGAGAGCCGGCGATGCGGAGGAAATGTTTAATAAGGAATGTGAGTGGCGGTCACCAATTTTACCGAAGGGCCAGGACGATCTTCGCCCTTTGGCGATGGACGGTACCACGTGGTATATTTTTCATTTCATTCATTTATTTACCTTGAGGACCCGTGTCCGGGTGTTACACAAGGGTGGGTAAGTTAAAAGACACTTGTTTGAACACAAAAGTAAAAATCACAAAAAAAAACATGGTACAAATGTTAAATGACAATAACAAGTTAACAAATCACTATACAAATTTATAACTCGTTCATTTCATCCAAAAAAACACTGACAAGTTCACAAAACGTAGATGTGTTAATGTCTAGTACAATGTCGTTGGGTAATGAATTCCAATCATCAGTAGCAAGAGGTAGCGTGGAATTTGCGAAAAACACGGATGAAGTGCGGATGAATTTGATTTTACACACATTGTCAACCCTAGCGGAAATTCGACCTGGGACGTTGAGAAGGGCCATTTTCATCTGCGGATTGTGATAATATATTTTATGAAGAAGGGCAAGTCGGGAGAGCTTTCGACGAAGAGAAAGTGTTTGGAGATCAGACCGATTACGAAGTGAAGTGATACTAGTGTAGGATGAGTAGTCGGAGTGAATGTACCTTAGTGCTCTGTTTTAAATTTTTTCTAGTTCGTTAGAGAGGTAATTTTGAAAAGGTGACCAAATCGATGATGCGAATTCCATTTGGGAACGAACCAGGCTTGTGTAGGCTAGCCTTTTAATTTCGGGCGAACAGAGTCTGAGGTTACGTTTTAAGTATCCAAGTGTGCGGTTAGCTTTTAGGACAACTTCGTTAACGTGGTTGTTCCATGCGATATCGCTGGTGAGGTCAAGTCCTAGGTACTTATATGATGTGCAGTGGCCAATGTTATTGATACCTAGTTGGTAAGAAAAATTAGACGAGGTGGTTCGACGAGTGAATGTTAGTAACTTGCACTTTTCCATGTTTAGGCTCATCTGCCAATCGTTACACCACTGTTCAATTATATTGAGGTAATTTTGAAGTATTCTGTGGTCATCTGGTGTTTTTATGGCTCTGTAAATCACGCAGTCGTCTGCGAAGAGACGCACGGGGGACGATAGAAGCTTTGTTAAGTCATTGATGTATGCTAAGAATAATAATGGGCCTAGTACGGTTCCCTGTGGGACGCCTGAGGTGACAGAGGACCTGCATGACATTTTGTTATTGATGACTGTATAATGCGTACGATTTGTGAGGAACTCTCTGATCCAGTCTATTACGTTTGGAGAAAGTTTAAGGTAAGATAGCTTTTTAATGAGGCGTTGATGAGGTACCCTACCAAATGCTTTTGAGAAATCGATGAATATGGCGTCAGTTTGGAGTTTGTTATCTAGGTTAGAAAAGAGGTCATGTGTAAAGTGTAACAACCGGGTTTCACAGGAAAACGTTTTGCGGAACCCGTGCTGGTTCGAACATAGCAAGTTATTAGATTCCAAGTAGTTAATTACGTTTGAATATATAATGTGCTCGAGAAGCTTGCAGGGAACACTGGTGATTGATACGGGGCGATAATTGGCTATTTGGTTCCGGTCCCCCGTTTTGTGAATCGGCAGTATTTTTCCTACTTTCCAGTCATCCGGTAGCCTCCCCGAACTTAATGATTGGCGACGAGGCACGTGGTATATATGGGATACTGCGAGACGGCGGACGTTGGAGGCCAGCACGAACGGCGTCATCACCATCATCGTCATCACCTGGTGATAACACAGAAATGCATTGGCTTAGGAGGGGAAAGGGAGGGGGGGGGGGGGGCGTTAGTATCCATCCTTTCATTCGTGTCAGTTGTCCGTTGGTGTCGCTCATGCCCCTCTGGTTTTACTAAAAGGCTGAACTCAACTTATACGTAACATGTGCATGCAACTAAACTTAAAAAAAAAAGAAACTTAATAAGTGGCGCAAGTTGCCTCCTGATTCAAAGGGTTTAGCGGTATGCATCCATCCATTCATCTACAGCCAGCGCCTTATCGCGAGGTCAGAGGTGTGTTGTAGCGTAGCTTTATTTAGTGACACTACCGTGTTGTATACACCAACACGCTGTTTACAATATAATTGACAGGATTCTGTGTTTTCGGAGCTTATTTTTTTTTTTGCCGAAAATTCGGAGTTTATTTTTTGTTTAATTCTCAAGTTTCAGAAATTCTAAATTTAATTTTGTAGTGGTTTCTATCTAAAAAAAAATAAAAGTAAATATTATCCAGGTGTAAACGTGTGCTAGATTAAAACAAACGTGCCCGTGTCAGTTAATATTTGTTCAGTTGAATTTGGCATTTATGCCATTGCTATTGGCTATACGAGTTTGTCTCCCGACGACAGTTGCACGCAAGTGTTGCTTCCGCTGGGACGCTCGTATCCGTATTCGTCCCATTTTATTCCACCAACCTATCCCGCGCGAGGTGGAGGGGTAAAGGTCATATTAGAGAAAGCCCCCCCCCCTCTGCCCCCCTTCCCCCATCTTCCTCCTTGTATGCAATCTCTATGGTTCATAGCTTTCACTTTTACAAAACAGCGATCCCTCCTTCCTTCAAGAAGCACAAATAGTATGGCCCAAACTGGAAAACAAAACTTGTTTTTTTTTTGTTTGTTTCGTGACCTGAAAGTGCACACCCGTTGTCCCGATCAACCTTGACGAGATAAGCGATAAGACCCACTTGTCAATCGTCAGAGATGTTAAAGATAACTGTGGTGGCATTTTCTCAGGACCGTTGACCCTGTGCGCTGACCTAATTGTAAAAAGCCGTCTTTGTGTGTGTGTGTGTGTGTGTGTGTGTGTGTGTGTGTGTGTGTGTGTGTGTGTGTGTGTGTGTGTGGAAAGGGGGGGGGAGTTATGGTACATACTACACAGACATTCCGAATTGGCGAAAACTTTCGCGTTTGCACCCCCCCCCCCCTCCCCCCCAGGTGTGAGCAGTGCGCGTGTGCAGCAACCAGACTCGCGTGAGATGAAGCGCATTCTCAGTGCAAACAGGAGCGTCACCGGACTGGCCTGACGTCAGATGTTTACTTACGACCCGAACGTGCTCTAAAGCTCCCGAGCGTGTGTGTAATAAAATCTTTAATAAAAACATTTTTTTTTCTCTGTTTCTGTAGAATGTGTTAGTGTATGGGGCGTGCTGTCAATGCGCGCGTATGCGCGTGTGCCTGCCTTCGATGGATAGAGAGAGAGGGGCTCTTTTGTGGGCCTCCATCCGAAATGGTGTTAAGTGGTCGCTCTTTGACGTTTTTGTGCTGCTTGCGCGATGACTTCGGGCTTTCCTTTTTGGATATTTACCGGCGTCGAAGTTGGTAATGTCCCGCTTTCGACATGTTTCTGCCTTCGCTAATACCGTATTGTTTTATTACTTTATTTATTTTTTCGCGATCTGACGTTTCTTTGTCGTGCCGTTCAATCGAGTCCCTTTTACCGAGGACTTTAGCTCGCCTCGATGGAGGGAGGGCGCAGTAATGCACTCCCCTTCTCTCCAGTTGAATGCGGACGGTGGCTTCCCTCTCCCCATCGAAGAAGAGGGACTCAAAAACCTCCCTCTTTGAGTCGTCGTCGAAAGGGCGGCAGCGCGCGCGGCTAATGCATCCTTTGTTAAAACTCCCCCCAAATGGAGGAAATTGAAGTAAATAAACGTACGACGTCAGGATGATATCGATGTCTGGATGGATGGAGGGATGAACCTCGGGGAGAGGTGTGGTAGTGGTAGGAAGAGAGGGGGGGGGGGGGGGGGGGGGGGGGTTCGGCTTTTGTTGTGGGATTCACACATTTAGGCGCTACTTGGACGGAGGCTTTGAGATTGGGAGAGAGAGAGAGAGAAAGAAGTCGCGAGATTTCTCTTCGTTCTTCCCGCGTGCGGGATGGACCAACATCTCCTAGAAGACGAGGCCTACGCCTTTCCCCCTCAGACGACATCACGAGCTGATCCACGCAGGACCGCCTAATTTGCGTCAGCGTCGCCGGCAACGCGTCTTGCAGGGTCTGAAAACGGGCGCGATGCTAGAACGCGGCAACGTCAAGACGCACGCGTCGACCTCCCGCGTGCGTCTTGTCGCGTGCGTCTGTCGCTTTGCGGCTGGACTCTCGTCCAGCGTGTTTGCCGCTTGGGGCAGATCGGGGATGCACTAACGATGACGTCACGCGCAGGCCTTGCCTTCTTGCTTGTATTGGATGGACCGATTGGTGCGCGAATGCGTGGGTGGTCGATTGAGAGGGAGAGAGAGTGGGTAAGTAAGAGGGAGAAGGAAAGGGGCGTATGTCTTCTTTGTTTGTCACGCCGTCTTGCCAGAATTGTGAAACTCTGCTGATGATCCGTCTTCGAAACGAGCCGGAATTGGACGTCGTGTGCACAAAGAAGGAGGCATTGGGAGAAATCACGGGAGGACCGTCCCGAGAGAAGTAGTCAGTCTTACTTTGCGCGACAACAGCGCACTCCGCCGCCATTTTCGGTCGTTTAGATTTCGTGTAACTTCCATTTTCCATAATTTTTGACAGTGGTTGTTGATTTTCTTTCGGTTCCAAGTGTGCCTCGACGTGTCGCATTTGTGTGGTGCGCTACTCCGGAGCTCTTTTGCTTTTTTTGTATTTTTTAAAAGTTTGCTGTTTGCGGCAATGCATAAGTCGTGCCTGCTGATTCTTCACTGAGAGTTCTTGCGTCACGAATTTGCAAAGATCGCACTCCCGTTATAGTTAAGCCGGGGTGACACTGCTTATGTCCGCGTCCCACTAGAGCGACAAACAGAAACAAAAGACAACGACAAGCCTCAAACCAGAGTCTTTCGCGATTTGAGAGGCTTTAGAGAATAAAGGAGGCTAAGCTCAAACACGAGCATCATGCACGCGAGGGTATCTTTGGCAGGCTTGCAATCGCTCGTGCTTACTTCACGAGCACCGAACGACTAAACGCCTGCCAAAGGTACCATCGCGAGCATATACTGCATGGGTTTGAGGCTTGTCGCTGTCTTTTGTCTCTGTCTTTCGCTCTAGTGGGACACGGGCATTAAAGGGGAACTCCGCCGATTTTTCGAGCTACCTAATCCAAAGGCATAATCTGAATGCGGATGGCTTCCTGATTCCGAAATGCTATCTCGTTCTCCCAGATTCACTCTAGTTAATTAAAAAAGTGACATTTTGTTTGCTGTCGAAAGCGAAACATCGTTCTCCCTAATTTTTCCCCAGTTTTCCCCGCCACACAAGCGTGACGTCACGGGTGGGCAGCGAGGCGCGCGGCCGGCAATCGGGTACGCTCGCGCCCGCCGTTCTCGCGTCTAACAGCGAGAAAACCTGGGCGTTCGTGCTATTTGAAGTTGATAATTATCTATATTTGCACAAAGTATGACCTTGGCCTACGTGCTAAACTATGAAAAGGAAAAAAAAAAAACAAAAAAACGGGAGCAATTGGAATTTTGATAAAACCGTTTTTGCAACTCGGTACGCTCAAGCCGCGGCTCGCTGTTTCGTGATGTCGCTTGTAAATCCGTTCTCTTTTTATTAGAAGATGGATGGCGAAGAAAGGTCGAAGAGTCACGCAATACATTTTATGACAAAATGCCAAAGCACCACGGAAAATGCTCGGAATGTGGGTACAGATGTCTCACACGCTCGTATAACCTGAAGGAACGCGCCATTTGTTTTAGATTTTCTTTAGAAAAGTTACTGTTGCAGGCGCCAGCACGTGTAACTACTCTTGTGGCATGAATATGCTCCTCGGTGCTTCAGTAATTTAGCAAAAGATCTATAGACCATTTCTGAAAAGCGCTTCTGGTCGATGCCATTTTCAGCGTTCGTGCGTGTGGCGCGTACATTGCTCGCCTTCCAAAGCGTTCGTGCTGGGCTGGGACGTAACAGACGTAGACTGATTCTCGTAATGAAATGTAGAGAATGGAATGAACTGCATTCGTGTAGATCAGAGAGCGGGTTACTGGTCATGAAGATTGTGTTAAAATAATAATTAAAAGAACTCCGCAACCACCAAGCCAAACATGAAAGTGCAATGGAATGCGTATAAAATACACAAATACACTGTTCATCTTCAAATAAAGAATATTTGCTTGAAGATACAAGAGTGCGTAAGGTACAGAAAGACATCATAAGACTTTTAATTCAAAATAAGTTAACAAAAGTTACTAAAAAAATGTGTACCCGTCTTTTTTAACTTTTGGAGTACAATGCAACGCGTTCAAACAGCCATCCACGAGAGCACATGGGAAGGGGACAATTCTATATACGATTTTTTTTTTAAATTAAGTTTTGGTGTAGCACAGTTTCCATCAGCTGTAAATTTGCATGCCTCCCCTCAATGACAGTAATATTTTGATGTTTAAAAAAAAAAATCTTTTCAGCCCTATATAAAATTCCTCCGCAATAGAATAAATTAAAGACGTTTTTATCACTTCTTCTGCAGAGAATATTGCACGCCACACCAACCATTTGACAAACCAGGCAAAGGCTCTATCGTATATTAATGGAGCTCAACACCTGCTCGTTAAACCCCTGTAATAGCTGACAGGAATAGCATTATGTCGAAAGTCGTATCTAAATTCAGACTTGAACTTTGTTTGGACGTTTCACTTCTCGTCTTCAACATATCGGCCGCGTGAGTGGAACTCCGAGAGAAGCCCGAGCTAGATTCGACGTCCGAAACAGACATAGTATTTATAAAAAATAAAAAAAATGAAAATCACTGAACCGATTGTGAATAACAAATGTGACTGGGCAACCCGTCGACTATAGTGCTAGATTGTGTACTATTTTTCTCGATATTATTAGCGCTCTTCTTTGGACGGCTGTCGTAGTGGTCGCAGCCGGCTCGAGTTAGCGCTTGCCGCTCTTGAAGCTGTTCCAGCTGCTGAAGGATACTCAACTCGCAGCACGCGGCTAAAAAGTATTCCGATCAAAAGTGAAAATGTTTCACGTGACACTAGTCCTCTCGGCACACAGCTCGCGCAAAACCACCTTGACGTGGCTGGCCTCCGTTGCTGCCGGGGAACGTATTTCTTTTTCTCCCACGAAAACTTGGGTAAAAAAGAGGCTTTTTCCCGGCACTGTTTCTACAATCTTTAGCGGAGCACAGATTGCTAAGCATTGCAAAGGAACTTTCAACCTTGAAGCTGCGAAAAAAATAATCGTGTTCGCTGGCGCCCGGAAAGCCACTTCACGGCGGCCCGAGTCGCTCGTCCGCCTGCCCACCCGTGACGTACGCGTTTAGGGAAAAGTAGGGATCTTTCATTGTTGCCAGTAGAGAGTCGCCTCCTGGAACCCTCGCGGCCGGCGTAACTTGAAAATTCAATAACTTCACGAAAAAATTTTATTTTTATAAAATATTTTGGTTATCAGCCGAAAAAGGGTTATTGATGCGGTCTGCAAATTTCCAGCCAAATCGAAGTCCACCAAAAAATCGGCGGAGTTCCCCTTTAAGCCCGGTTCAGACAGTTGCGTTTGACTGCGTCGCGGCAGCGGGAAACCAGGACATCCCCGCTGCTTATATCGCGTGCCAAGATGATTTCTTGAATTCGATTCCACGCTTCATACGAAGCACAGATGCGCCGGTGACTTGCTTTCGGTTCTCGACGCAACGCAGTCAAACGCACTCAAACGCAAGTGTCTGAACCGGCCTTTAAGGCTGGTTCACACACTTGCAACGATTACGTTCGCATGCAACCGAAACGACCGTAACGACAAAAACACCGCAACAACCGTGGCTCATGAGTTGCTTCGCGAAGCTACCTCTTGCATCACTTGCCATGCTGTGTTTGGCGAACGCTTGTCCCGGTGACTTTGTCGTTACGGTCGTTTCGGTTGCATGCGAACGCAACCAACGCAGATGTGTGAACCAGCCTTTAGACATCATACAAAAGACAGTCTGCATACAGATTCGAACGCGAATCACCGCGAGATCCGTGCTTCGAGTGCCGCGTTGCAATGAGCTCGAGGAGAACGCTTGGGCACGCGGCATTCGAACCGCGGACATTGCGGTGACTCGTGTTTGCAGACTGTCTGTTGTATGATGTACGAGCAGTGTGACTTTATCCAAGAGCGTTCCTTAACCTAGAAAGAGCGGGAAAAACGCAGAATTCTTCCGTCTAGCGTTTACAAAGATCGAGCTGCTGAAATAGTTACATACGTTTTGTCCAACGGTATTCGTTCAATTAAAATAAATGAATGTACAATGCCGAGAAAGACAAGAGGAGCGCATAACCAAATGTAGGATTAGTACCCACGTGATCGGAAATGCGCATATCCCATGGTGCACTCGGCTAGCCGAGGCACGGAAGGGGAAATGCATGTTGGAAAACAAGATGACGCGTTGTAGTCGAAGTGCGCTACGGTTGACTAAAGCCTCGGTGAGACTGCTCCTCATGCATGATGTAACTGTCCCGATGACAGAATTGCCTGCGGACACTCTTCAAGCACATGCTTGCTTCTTTTCGTACGACCATTGAGACGGGAAGGAACACGCATCGGACAGTGTACGCAAGCTGTCTTTTGTATGATGTGCTAGCATTGCGATCTCGCTGCATAGCAGGCCGCATACAGCTTGCTAGTAGGCGGCTCTCTGGCGACCGAAGAGCAAAGTAACATGTAATAAACTTTCTTTTTTCTGTATAAAAAGTAGGGGTGTGCGAATATTGAAATTTTCGAATACGAATCGAATACGAATAAGGCAAAAAACGGGGTTCGAATATCGAACCGAATATCGAATATGTGTCTAGTAATAAAAAAATTGCAAAACAAGAAGTAACTGCAGGTTATATTGCCTTTTTAAAATAAATCACTTAAACTGCATTTTACTGGGCTGCAACAGGCTAAAGACACTTCTAGTAATGCACTCATTACAAATTATAGTGTAGGAAAATTAACTGCTCAACGTGTTCAGAAAGTAAACGCTCCCTACGCACCGTGACAACATTTCCGCCAGTAAAAAGACCCTTTCACTCACGAAACCTGCGAAATTTCACTAAAGTTCGAAGATGTTCCACATATAGACAGTGTTGCCCGGCCGCTACACGAATATTTCGAATTTCAGAAAAAAAATTTAGAAAATACTTTATTTTATATTTCATAAAATGGTTACCAAATTTACACCATATAAAAGCGAAAATATGTGCTCTTAACGCTTTCATTAGTTCTTAATGTGAACTAGTGATGCCATTAAACCCGTTTGCTCTACTGACGTCTAACCCCCGGTTAGCTCAGTTGGTAGAGCACTCCACCTGTAATGGAGAGGTCCCGGGTTCGACACCCGGACCAGGCGGATTGTTTCGGTTGCGCACCGGTCACCTAGCTGTGTTTGGAGATTTGTGTTTGTCCTTTGTCCCTCTTGTTCCCCTTCTCCAGGGATTATTTTCGTCATTCTTGTCCAGCTCGCTTGCACCTTTGCATTTAATTGCATTATAATTAAACCCAACAAATATTGAACTTTTTTCCGCCAGGTGAAGTCAACTAGTTTTTTTTTTTTTTAATTTTGGCGCATGCGCACGAAAGTTGAACTTCACTCGAACCTTTGTCGAACATCACGATGAAAGTTCGAAAAATTTTAACTTGATCGAACTCTAACCTGGACAGGTTCGCGACATCCCTAGTTTTGACTGCGCGGGTGTGGCAGGAGTTGTTGTTAATGGCGATGCAATGTTCTGCTCGTCCCTAGCTTTTTCTTTTTTTTTTTTAATTTTCATACATTTATTTTAGATAACACTCTCATGATTTATTTTATATTTATATTTCATTCTCGAGGTTTATTTTATTGCATCTATTTATGGAACGCGCAGTTACATCACATATTGCTATACAAGTGCCACACAACAAAGCGATTGCTGAAGAAGAAACCAAAACCGATCCTGTCTTGCTGCCATCGGACAGATAGAAACGGAGCAGACCAATAACGCACGCATCATACGCCTTTCTCAGTGAATAAACATATTTATAGTGTAATGTGTGGCAGGCAGATTATTCGTTACTCGCTCGAATATTCGCAGTTTGTCCGAATATTCGCCGTTTTCCCGAATATTCGGCTTTGGCCGAATATTCGAGAACTTTTGAATATGCAATTTTCGAATCGAATACGTTTCGAATAAGAAAAATATTCGATTCGTATTTGAAATTTCGAATATTCGCACACCCCTAATAAAAAGTTATTGGAGGAGAAGAATATCCGCAGAGGAATGGAGTCCTCTGCCCTGTCATACCCGCATGTTTGTTTGTCCCGTTTGCCGTCAGTTGCCTCCGGTCAGAGTCATGCGCAACGCTCTAGCCAGCTCGCCCGTTGATGAACCTTCTATACTCGTATAGCTGGAGGAATACGCGAACGACTCCCAGTAGCCTTTCTCGCTGTATGATCTGTGCGCGGGTCGTTCGCCTTTGGTTCACGATCGCACGGACGCGGTAACTCGTAAAAAAAATTACCTGTCCCGTAAATGTGTTTTCCCCTCATGGCAGCGCAACTGAGACAGCTTTCAGGTTGGCACACGGCGTATAGTTCGCTGGTAGCGCTACTCACGAGGGAGCCACGCAGTGCCCGCTAATTGTAACGAATGACGAGAAGGTTAACGAGGTATAATTTTCCCCTCGGCGGTGTTTGTGCCTCGGCTCGACGGGGTCGACTTTTGACTGTGCCATAGCATCTGCGCGCTCGATTCGCCAGCGGTAAACACATTCGCGCGTCTGTTCTGCGTACTCTTCCTGTCCTGTGCGAGAAAGCCGCCCCTTTGGTCGTTATTTTTGCTCGTTGCGACCGTTACTCCCAGACGCATTCACCGCTTAGTTTCTGCCGTCATGTGTGTGGGAGCGCGTCGTTGTTACGAGGGCAGAAAAGTTGAATTAGGCCCGAGTTTTTCCGGTGTTTATTTAGGAGGGAAATCGGCGGACGCTTTGCAGTTTTTATAAGATATCGGTCTATACTTCGGTTATCTATATTGTCTCACGAGTTGCGCGCAATAAGCCACGGGCGGAAAGGAAAGAAAGCAACTTTTGTCCGAAGCTTGAGCGACGGGCTCGGGTTTATAGACCTTTTCCGCTTCCTCTCGCCCCCGACCGCCAAGTAGGCACATCCGGTGTGGGCGACGAAAGAATATTAAAATGTTTCAACCTGCAACTAGTAAAAAAATAGAGGGGAGACAAAACGAGAATGGGTGACGCTTACGCTTATCTCCTAAATGCAATCTATTGGCGTGGCGACGGCAAAACAATGTTTTCGCCCATACTGGAAGTGACGATATTTCAAGATGGCGGCGCCCTTGTGAAAAAGGTCTATATGAATCCGATCGTAGCGCAGCGGATCGACCAGAGAACCAATCATACGCACCCTGGTTTTTCTACTTCTTTCTCTTCTACTCATCTACTACCAATCAAAAAAGTAAAATCTCGATTCGATACGCCGCAGTCGCATTCATCATCTGGTCGCCGCCATGTCCTTGCTCGTGTGAGCAAGCACGTGCAAGTGAGCCTGCCAAAGCTATCTTCATGCGCATGCTGCACGTGCTTGCACGCATGGGGCATCAGTCGGGAACCCATGTTTGCGAGCGTCTATTGGCGACGTGAGCGAACGAAAGCGTCGCTGTGGTGGGCCCACCACAATCGGCCAAAGGCTGACTATGACGTCAGCAAAGGATGTCTCATCGGCGGAAATAAGTGGAATGTAAGAACTTTAGTTTCGACGGTGTTGGCAGTGTTGCTTTGAGAGCGCTATGATTTCAGGCTTCCACCATGCCCATTACAAACATTATCAAACTTGTTGTTCACAAGGTAATGACGTCACGAAAGGTAACCAAACGAGGGCGCCACCGAAACATCTCGCCGCTAATAGTCCTGCAGCCACTGCAACGAGCAGGATAGTTCGAGGTCGCTGCTTTGAAGCGTTTTTCCCGCGGAACGAGCGCTCGCGCTAGAAATGCATGTCTCAAAAAAGCCAGGAGCGAGGGCTAGCTCGCTCTTGTGGGTTCGGCTGCAGTCTGAGCTGGGCAGAATGGCGACGTTCGGGTACACAAAGGACGATGCGAGAAAGAGGGGAGTTCCTCCTTCCTCTCCTCTTGAACTCCGGTATACTCTCGCCCCTATACGTTTAGCAACACCCGCGGAGCTCGCTTCCGCTGGTATTGCTTCTCCGCTATGCACCGGTGCTCGGAAAGAAGCGCACTCAATGGGGCTAACCCACCGGAATCAACACTTCGAAACACTCGAATTGTACAGTTCTTCTCGAAGCGAATATAGAATATTCTATTTTTGGAAACTACTATTCGAAATTTCGAATATTCGCACTACCCTACCAATTAGTTATGACGGTGCAAATTTGCTTAAGTAATAGCGGCGCAATAAGAAGCGCGGGGTATATTTACGGTCACGCATTTATAGGTGGTGTCACCATGTCTGTTCTTGAAGCGGCGTGCTTTGCCTCCCTAACGAATCATAAACAGTTGATTTTGCTAATAGGGGGGAATCATTTTTGCGGTGTAAACATTCGCTCGATTTGTTTAATCATGAATTAAGAAAAAACTATACATTGTGCTTGGTTTCATGTCTGCAATCATTCAATTTTCTTTAGGATATCCAACTCAATTAATTTATTTAGACAAAAAAAGGTTGGCTCCCGGGATGAAAAACCTGCGAAAGACAGCGTCTGAGTGCCCGGCAAAAGCACCCGAGGCACGCAACATGGGACGCCGAAAAGAAGCCGCGTGCGGGGAAATCACTCGAGTGCAACGTTGTCGATGCCGGATTTACTTTTGACGTCGCTAAGAGTAAACAAAAAGTATCTGTTCAAACGAATAAAGATCTGCCTACCCAGATCCACGATGTGGTTCCTGGCATTTGACTCGAGCCAAGCTTGCTGGAAGTCAATTTCCTCGCGCCATTTAATTTTATTTCACAAATTAAACGGAAGACCGACGCCAGACTTCACTCGATGGGTTTGTCCCTTAGGCTCATATTCTAAATACGTTGTAAGGAAATGTCCGTATGGCAGAGTTTCCTAAGGTCAACGTCGTGAAATACTGATAATTAATGATTTAGCAGGGCGAATACTTCAACAAATTTGCTAATCGGCCTAGGATGGCCGTTTGGAGGTTTTCGGTTTTCACCGATTCAGAGAAAGCCTCCTCGGGGGTTAATTTTTTTTTTTTTTTTTTTTTTTTGGGGGGGGGGGGGAATTGTAGGCATAACCAAACTTGCGCCTGCAGCCGACGCTCTCTCTCGCGTTCTGTCCATCTGCGTGGGAGATGACGCATGACCGGTGGATGAAACCCGTCCCTCCGGCGGCAACTCTGTTGGGCGACACCGCGACTGATTAAAGAGTTTCCCCGGTGACATATATACACGGCGGCCTCCTCCTCGGGGAGAAGGTCTTTGGCCGCGCTTTTTCGCGCTCCATAACTCAGGCTTCCTTTTCGAAGCGAACTCGGCAGAAGTGCGCGCCAACTCGCATCCGTCTGCGCTGTCGGAAACGGGGGTCGTTCGTTTCCACTGGCGGGCTTTCTGGGTCCGGCGGGAACGTAAGTTATCAGGAGGCGTGCGCCGCGGTTTTCGCCCCATGCGTGTCGCTGAGGGGCCCGCCGAGACCGCGGAAAACTTCTTTTTGCTTTTGTCTCGACTCGTCCGCAGCGAGCCTGCGGTCCCGGTCCCGGTGTGCGCCGGCGAGATTGTCTGAGCGAGTTGAGGATGAGCGCTCGTGACGGTTATGCTAACGAACTCTCCCTTTCTTTTACGACGTGCTCCGAGGAGTCCGCCTTCTCCCCCATCGCACGAGAAGGGAGCTCGTGATTAGACGGAAGCGTGTGGTCTTGAAGGCTGCTTTCGGAGTTTGAGGCACCTACGTTGTTTGGAAGGTCTCTGTCGTTTTCTTTTTTCCCCCTTCTTCTTTCTCTCTCTCTCTCTTGTTGTTTCGCTCGCTCTATTCATGCTGGCCGGAAAGGAGACAGGAAGCACGAGAAGCTCTCCGAGTCGTTTCGGTATGTTTGGCAGTTCGACGACGGAGCCATAGAGTGCCCGGTCGCAGATATGGAGCGCGAGGATCTGGCAGCACAGAGCATCGAAGAGCCATTTCTCGGGAACCTGGACGTCAGCACACAGCTTTTGCAGCTGCGAGGACCCGAAACAAACTTGTTCGCTTGGGAGAAGTGTGTTTCGGCTTCCCGCCGCAGCAGGGCGCCAGTCACGTGGTTCTGCTCTCATCCGTTGTCTGCCACAGCAGCGGACGCGGCAGACGGCTGCGTTCTGCTCTGACTCGCTGTCCTTTTCACGCGGAGGAAACCTCTGCAGCAAAGAGTTCCGACGACAGCGACCCCGGCGTCCGCTCGTCGTTTTCGCCGGAACTTTTGCGAGCAACCGGCAAAATCGCGGCATTCGACAGCATGACACGTCTCAGCCCCCGTGACGCCATGCGTTTCCACCTTCCACGCGAGATAAGGCGCTGAACACGCCGGTTAAGACGTGTTCCCTGCACCGTAGTTACGTTTACGGTGGAAACAGGCGCAGTATCGATCTCAGAGAGGAATTCATACGATCAAATTGATGTAGGTCTCGATACAGTATAACCGTGTTTTTCCGGTTGGTAATTATTAAAGGATGAACGTTAGAATGCCGCGAGGTTATCGAGAGAACTATGTAGTACGATTAGCAGGATGGATGCTGGATCACGTAACGTCTTACATTTCGCCATTTTCCTCCCTTTCTCACGACGGAGAGAGAGGCGAAAACTGTCCCGAAGTGGCAACAAATGACGTCACAAAAGAAAACACAGCAGCTGGAGACACGTCCCAGACACCGTAGTGAGAACCGTAGTGCGAAGAGTTCCGCTCCTCGCGGGGCATTACTAATTTCTAGGGCTGGGCGTCGATTGATTCAATTTTTAACCCGATTAATCGCCACCCTTTAATGGATTAATTAATCGACTAATCGGTCTCGTTTATTTCCCCGCAATTTTAAAAGTCAAACTTGTATTTTATTATTACTTTACTGTTGTTTTTGCTGAATTTGTGATAAACAGCACAATATATAATTTCGATTATGAATCAAACTCGATGTGCAGTTTAAAACAGTTCAAAGACACACACACACATGTTATTACTTCAGCTGCATGAGGCAAAGAGGTTCCTTGATATTCTTCGGCAAAAGCGACCTCCTTTGAGTGTTCGCAATAGTCTCTGCTGAACTAAGCGGACACTCGCACGGCATTGAAACGGTCGGTACACGCGTAACCTTCTGCAATTGTCCGTAGTTACGAATCTCGCCCCTACAGTTTACTTTAGGTTAAACTTTTACCTAAAGTTTGCCCTTCATACAAGTGTACTCGTTCACGTCTGCGTGGTGAAGGCGTTTAATTTTTACTTTCTTCTGGTTCGTCGAAACTTCACCGATTAACCTTTAAAGAAAATAATTGCGATTAAAGCATTAATTGATTAATCGGTAGGCTTGCTTTGAAACGTATTTATTTAACGACCACAGAAATTGGTAGGTTAATCGGTCAATTGCCAAGCCCTAATTTCCCCTTTTTGTGAAGAAAATCAAGATATATTTAGGTGTCTTTTAGATAAGATATGGTATCGAGACACACATTTACAATGCCAAGAGTATCGCTTCTTTCCCCGACGAGCAAATCTTGTAAGAACTTCATGGCGCGTCGTATGAACAGTGCGCAAAACTTCCTTCTTACTTTCTTACTTGAGATGAAGACCAGTATGAAACTCGCACTGTTTATTCGGTTTGATTCAACGTGCAGGCGGCGAAAAAAGCCTTCCCATAAAATGTGGCAGGACGCTTTTTCTACGCTATTAGCGCCGAGATGTTTCGGTGGCGCCCTCTTATGGTTTCCCTCCGTGACGTCACGACTGGGATTTGCCTCACCGTGACGTCACCAGTTGTTATTCTGGTATACTTACCATCGGGTGCGACGACGAGTTCCATGGTGTGTTTAAAAAGCACAGTAGAAGCAAGGAGAGATCGCAATCCGAAACTAACACCGTCAAAGTTGACAATCTGACAGTGCTCATATGCCCATGGTTTGGCCAATCGTGGAAAGCTGACCACAGCGACGCTTTTGGCCGCGCACATCGCTAATAGCGCTCGTACAAGGGGAGGAATCACGAGCTCATGCTCATGCCTCGAGCAGCAGGAAACGCTACCCGTTTCCTAACGTGTTTGTAAACATCGGAGAAGTATTCATCATTTTCAAGTTTGAGCTTCTGCCAGCATTTATTTATAGTACGGACTCATCACAATATATCCCCCCTCCTTCCGTTTTTTTACAGTTTCATCTCGGCGACTTTCCTCCGCTAATGAACACCTGTTTCCTCCTAACTCAGCTGCCGCCCGTCTGCACCTCGAGACAGGTGCGTCGCGGGCCGCTATAAAATAAATGGCTCGTTTCCTTATTGGCCTGGGAGGCTGTTTTCTGTAAGGTCGGACGCGTGATGTCGCGTTCGTAAGAAGAAAATAAAGCGCGAAAGGTACCATTCGATGAACATTAGCGCATGGCGCACGCTTCATCGGAATCTTAGCGTCGGTGGACATACGCGAGAGCTGCCAAGTCCTTCTAATAACATGTCCCTCTTCGCGTGCACCTCTCGGTTTCCGTTGATGACCTATACTGAAACCCGTTCCAAGTCCCGTTGCAGCATCGCTTTCTTTATACGCTTTTTTATTTTATTTTATTTTTTTCTTCCTCGCAGAGCGAGGCTACGTTGCAGTTTCGGTTGCGAAACAAGGAGCTCAAATTGCCGTATCTTCAATTTATATATATATATATATTTTTTTTTTCTGGCGTTGTTTCGTGCTGCTTTATCGGAGGTGTTTCGATTCGTCCTTTTTTGCCGGGTTTATGGTCGCTTCGAAAGAGATACTTCTCTCGGTCGCGATGCGCGCTTTGTTGTAGCAACGACGCGTCCTTAATTGGCTGTGACGACGACGTCGCGTGGCAGCCCTCTGGAACGTCGAAACGCCCAAGACGCCTCGCGGAAATCTGGCTCTTATTATTGCTCTTGTTTTTGTTAATCATGATAATCCCGCGTGCATGTGTTTTCACGCGATCGGTAGTCTCGAAAGGTGCTTCGGCTGTTCGTGCACGGCCGGAGCTAGGCTTGAAAGCAATGCGCAGACCGTCGTCATTTTGTTGGTGATCCAACCGGTGTGGCGGCGATCTCGCGGGGCTCTTTTGTACTACACGAGAGGCTAAAGAGGCGTGGAAAATGTGCTCTGCCTCATGCGTCCCGTTGAGCGCTAATAGAGGAGCTGACTGATATTGTAGCTTCGTAAATTGCCTCGTTTATATCAAGCAGTACCTGCTTCAAAGAGGCACTCTCCAAAACCAGGCTGATACCGATGCTCGGGCCTCTAATCCGAACCCAGGGTCTGCTTCCTAGAATCAGCGTCTTAACTTAGACTGTGTCATAGCCTCCTCTATACTGACAAAGCCTGGCAGATCGCCGCCAGAAGCGCCCGCCGAAATGGAAAAGGTGGAACGGCAGACAACGGATGAGAGGAGAGCCACGTGACTGGCGCCCCGCTGCGGCGTCTGTGTTTCGGGTCCTCGCCGCTGCAAAAGCTGTGCGCTGACGTCCAGGTTCCCCTAGAGTTCCTGTATAGGCTCCCTATGGGAGCCAGAGTTGCGCGTTCATCCCCGTAGCGCCGTCTTTCCTGCATGGCATGTTGATCCAGCTCCTCAAGTGACTGAATTCGGCGAATAGCAGCGCCGCGCGTTCGAGCAGGGGAACGTTCGGCGGGGCGTGTGCAACGTCTACTTTCCTGTACGGCACTTGATCCGGCTCATCACGTGAACGCGCAACTCTGGCTCCCGTAGGAAGCCTATACAGAAACTTTAGAATCCCCGAGAAATGGCTCTTTGATGCTCTGTACTACCGGATCCTCGCGCTCCAAATCGGCGACCGGGCACTCTACAGCTCCATCGTCGAACTGCCAGAGCTATGACTGTGTGAAAGAAAGCCTGCCAAGCCTGGGGAGCTCGAGCGCTTGAGACTCGACTTCACGTGCCTCCCCGCTCGTGCGCTAGCTTATCGGCAGTGCTTTTTTTCAAAGAGTCTCAGCCATAGAGTTATTACAATAAACGCTAGAGGCTCAGCTGGCGCTAGTGTCAACGAGACTTCCGGTTGCAAATTGAAGCAGACAGCATGCAGTCTACATTTCCAGCCTCCCTGTGTATTCCTATGGGAAAACGCGCGTGAATTTTGTCTCTTCGCCGGAAAATAGCATGAATAACTTTTGTCATTTCGTTTGTACCGGATAGTATGTACCTTTATTGGTATTGTGAAAGTAAAATTGCTTTAGTTACAGCATTTTTCTTTACCACTGAACGATGTTAAATTTCGCTCTATTTCAGGCTCAAACCTTTGTTTCAAGGAAGGTATGTGAAAACGAGCGACGATTCTAAGCTAACTAACGATCGAAAGGAATGTAGAGTGTGCTCAAGGTTTGCTAGCACTTCGGTGGTGCTTATATATTGCTAATATGCCCGTCCTGTCATTGGATGAAAATGACTCCGTCGTGCATCTTTCCGATCGGTTAAAGAAACATTCGAACGCAAAAAAAATAAAGCACGTGAGCTACGAAAGGTGTGTCTTTTTATTATTTCCTATGTCGGGCAGTTTTTATCGGGCACCTGCTCCTCCGGCTCCCCCTATTTGCAAAGATTTGGAGCGTGCGGGTGATGATGTGAACCAAGAACAAGCATCTTCGCACATATTCATGAGCAGAAAAAATAAAGCAGTACTTATTTATTGCAAATCTGACTATATTACGTGGCTTTCAATTTATTTGTATCGTCTGCGTGCACAAGGAGTTACTTATCCAGTGTTACTTCGTAGTTCCTGTCGTCTCTCTTGGTTTTCCACATGTCCTTCGTTCGTTTGGCACGTATATCCCCCATGCTGGAAAGCGTCGACGCCGTGTTCGCGCTAGCAGTGTCCGACAGTGCACATAAATACACGTAAGAAGTGGTTTTAACACCGTTTTTCATGCCACGAATTTCGAATAAAAACGCTGTAACTGACCAATTATTTCGTCTGCGTGACTGAGAAATGTTCCAATGTGCCTAGTACCTACAAATTATTCGTGATATTTGCTCTTATAATCGAGCGCAGAGAGAAAATGCACTCGCTTTTTCCCATAGAAATGCATTACCGGAAGTCAATTTCTGACTGCTTGCTGTCTGCTTCAAAATGCAACAGCACACTAGCGCCACTTGAGCCTCTAGCGTTTATTGTAATAACTCTATGGTCTAAATTACCCAAGCATCCAAGAGAATGCTGGGAACGTAAGTACACGCGTAGCACGCCGTCGCCTTCCTTATACGAAATATTCAAAGTAAATAACCAAAATAAAGCGTTTGTGGAACGCGTGTGCGGAGTGCCATTTGTTTTATATTTTTGCTTTCGAACAGTTAGAGCTGCAGATGCCAGCACGCGCAGCGCGTCTATAGACGCGCTGCGCGTGCCGGGAACGTAGGTATAGACCTTTCCAATGTTTACAAAATCACAGTCCAGCGTGCGATCTTCACAGTCCAGCACGTGCGTGGTCGTCGCTTCGGAAAGCGAGCAAAGCACGCGCCATACGCACGAACGCTCAAAATGGCACCGGCCACAAGCTCGTTTTTGGAAAGGTCTATACCCAGAGGGTATACCTACGTTCCCGGCATTCTCTTTGGCCGAGGGGCTGCTGCACACCAGCTCGGAGCACGTACCGTCGTTCGGTCGTGTATCACTACTGCGTGATGCTCATTAAAGATTCCAGGCTAGCGGTTGTACTGCACTGGCTAAATTTCTCATCTACAGCTGAGAGACTCGTCGCCCTTTGAGGCAGACAAAGTGTTAGGCTGTATAAACATACTCACCCCAAGTTGTTTTTTAGTGTGTGTTTGGTCTTTTTATTTTTGTATTTTTCTCGAGAGCGCGTGCTGTCTGCGCCGGGTACTACGAGGAATATCATTACCCTAAGCAAGGCGCACATGACAGCGCGTTGCTTAGGGTAATAATGGAGTTGCTGGGCAAGTTGGACGAAGAGAGTGCAAGGTCACAAACAGTCTTCTGTGTTGATAATAAAAAACAGCGCGAAACACAAGGACACAGAGAAGAGAAATATTTACAGGACAACGCGCTGACTATCACCTTTCTTATTTTGAAAACACGCGGGCGTGGGTAAAATAAGGAAGTTGATAGTCAGCGCACTGTCTCTTCTCTGTGTCCTTGAGTTTAACGCTGTTTTATATTAGGAACTTTACCAACTAGCCCAACTATCCCAACAACTCTCGGGCGACATAAAGTTCGACTAGACTAAAATGGAACCGGTGTTAAATGATGACGTCGGTCATTCGCGACGTGGAGCTGGCTGAAACATCAAGACGATAGATGAGTAACCTTACATAAGTAAAAAATAAAAGGGGGAAAAAAAGTGAGAACCTCCAGAGCTGCGAGGATGATGGTCGGGCGGGCAGGGCGGACGGCGTGAACGACTTATCTCCGAAGACACGCGGCTGGATCCGTCGGTTGGAGGAGCCACCCCTCCGCGGCCATTACCTGCACCCTCTCTCCCTCCTTCGGGGGTTCCCGGGAACCACCGAAAAACACCAGAAAAACCCGAGAGAGCGTCACCTAGGTTTCGGTCGTTAAAAAAAAAAAAATAGTAAAATAGCGGGAACGATTTTGTAGTGTGCACGTCGTTTCGTTTCCAGTATAGGTAAGAGCCAGCGTTTTTTTTCCCTCTTCTTTTTTTTTTTTTTGTGCGTGTGTGTATGGTTTAGGGGGGGGGGGGGGGGGAGTTCAGTAGCTCCCGAAATGCTTCCTGAACGACGTCGATGATGTCCTTTGATACGGTATACATATACCACGGAGGAACACACATTGACCCCTGGGTTTTCGTTTTATTTCTTCACCGTCTCGGTCATCACTATCATCAGGTTATCGCATCCATCCGCGCGTAATAGTGCAATGATGTGCGCACGCTTTGTTGTTGCGGGGATCGACCGCGGATGTGGACTCGTCGTGAGCGTTTGGCGGTCGTTCCGTCGGCGTTTTTTCCTCGGTTTCGGCAAAAAAAAAAAAAAAAAGACAGGATGCTTTTTGCTCGCGCATCTTCCCCTCGTTAGCCTCCCGTCCATTGTCTTTCCCCTTCCTCGCCTCTCGATGAGGCGTTTGCCACTGACCGACGCGAACATTACCGTCGGGTTCAGCTTTTCCCAGAGTCGTGGTCACCGTTCGTGCCCGCGCCATCGCCTGCGATACCTCAAAGTGGCCTGTCTACCCAATACCAGCTAGAAGCCAAGGCCTGCGCATGACGTCATCGTTAGTGGGCCCACGACCCGCCCCGAGCGGCAAGCACGCTGAAGCTTGACGAGGGCCGCCGCAAAGCGTCAGACGCGTCCGTCTTGGCGTCGTCGCTTGCCAAACGTCGCGCTCGCCGCGAGACGCTGCGAGACGCTGTCCACGATGCTATCGCAAGGTAGGCGGTGTTTTCTGAATCCGCTAGTGATGACGTTTGCGGAAAAAGAGAGGGAGGGAGAGAGAGAGAGTGGCTGTCTTCTAGGTGTCCTATCCCGCAAACGCCCGATTGAGCGAGCACTGACCGTGGTGCAGCCGACCATAGATCGAAAAATGCGCTCCTCCTATGTATTTTGTCATCCCCGACACATTTAGCTTTGTTCTCCGGCTGGTCCCGTCTGTGCGTGAGGGTTACGGCGTCTGCCGGTGTCTGTGCGTGCGGCCGCTTATCTCTCGCTGGCCCGAAAGCTGACCTCATTCGTTTCGGGGGCGCGGCGGGCGACGCTATCGAGTAAATGAACGGGATCGCTTTCCTGGCTCGCTGGGCCGAATGGGGAGCGTGGGGAGGGAGAGGCTATCCGGCGCGATAAGCCCTTTTCCTCTGTACGGGGCACATGGGGAGTGACCGCATTTGGGGAGTGCGTGTGGGGCCCCCTTCGCCGCCGCGATGGACGACGGCTTCAAAGACCGACGATTTTCTTCGCCGAGGCGGCGAGGTCTCGTTTTTCTCGCAGACCGACGTCTTGATCGCTTTCTGGCCCTTCTCTACCCTCGTTTTTATTGATCTGTCATAGCTGCCCTTTGTGGGGGGGCCGGTAGCCGTGCTATTCTTTTTCTTCCCCGCCTCGTTATTGTTTATTCTTTTTTTTTTTTTGTCTGCGTTCGTTGCCGCGCCGTTCTTTGTCTTCCTGTCCTCCTGCGGACGTTCTCGCGATATGTCGTTTGCGGTCGGCAGCAAGCGGTTGTTTCGTGCCGGGAAAGTGACCTCCCTGCGCGGGTATGGCCGTACATCAGACATCGGAGAGCCGTTTTCTTCTTGTTGTCGGCAGCCCGTCGGACTTCTTTCTTCTTTTCTTTTTTTCCGCTCTTTCCGGTGGGAGCTTTTTAGGCGAGCCGAAGAAGGCCACCGAGCCATGCGCGTAGATCAAAATAAAGTATCTCTCAGAAAAAAAAAATGAGTGGTCAACACTGTTTCTCGTCGATCCGCAAAGGCCAGTTACCCGTGTGCAGCGCGTTTTCCGTGCAATGGAGAAATCTTGATACTAGTTATAAGCTTTTGAACGCCTGTTTCTCGTTAGAACTGATCGCATGTATGCGCGTTCGTCGCGGAAAGATCCTATTGTAGAGGATTTTATTTTTATTTGGACTCCCGTTTTCTACAAAACCTAGTTTGATGAAATCGATATATGCACCATTTAGTAGGAAATCCCTCGTCACTCCATCCATCTGTGCAATATAAGTGATTGATATTTCGTACGTGGTAATAGAGCCCGTAAGTTCCCGATCGCGCAAAAAAATTGTTTACATATAATGTTTCGCATTAAAGAGAGAGAGAGGAAGAGCGGGGTGCATCGCTGAGCCTGTTTGAAAAAGCCACCACGAGTTATTAGTTTGTGACAACCCATTTTCAAACTTAACGTTGCTTCACATACCTGTGACTGCTTGACCGTGTGCCTTAAAATCTCGTACAACGGGATAACACGCTGGCGCTATGTGTCGGGAAACCCTAGAACAGTTGGCATTTTTGTTTTTTTCGCGCACCATTTTTATATTTTCGCGGCGAAAAACTTTCGACTAAACGACCATTTTTCCTAGATAATGCGTATGTAGTAAATAGCGCAGAACCTTCGCTCCAGTGCAATGCAGTTCCAGGGTGGGGCCAGCGCGCCGGTGTATTCTCACGTCGTAAGAGATCCCGTGAACTCGGTCGTAGGCAAGTGCGTGAAGGGGCCTTGAAACGACACAATAACTTAAGGAGGCGAAAGGTGAAAATCTGTCGGCTGTCTCGGTCGCAGCGAGTTCGCAGAAGCTCCGGAACCGGACGGTCCCCGAACGTCGATGAACGGGAACCGCGTCTGCCGAGAGAGCGAAAAGCTGAGTCACTTGACCCCCCGGTGATCCCATTTGGCTCGACACCTCCTCACGCGCCGGCCCACCCCAGCGCCGGTGTTCTTGGGGCGAATGCCGCGCCCGCAGCCCGTCTAGGAGACAGCTTGACCGACGTTTCGACGCCGACTCCCGATCCCCCGCTGCGCTGCCCCATCGCTATCCGTGTTCCTTCTGCCGAGCGCTATTCTTACTCGCAGAAACAAAGGACGCCATTAGAAAAGGGAGGGGAATATAGCGACGGTTATTAGTAATTTTAGTACTTCCACGAGCAATCGTATCATTCTCGTAATTTCTTCCTAATAAATGCGTTCGAATGATTACAAAATTACTCCAAGAAGTAATCGATTCCAAGGAACTTGATTGCTTGTAACGAGTACATTGCAAAACTGCTTGCAACCTGTACAAAAAAGAATAAGAGAGAAAAAAAAAAAGTTTTTCGTGTTATAATTTAGGGTGACTACAATAACCGAATTCGAAAACGAAAAGAATCTCCAGGGGACCCTCCGAGACTGGAAGTCCTCCTTTGAAGTTCGTTTCTCCCACGTGCGCACGTTACCTACGCTCTTTGCTTGCCCCCGAAGTCTGGCCTCTCGGTCTTTTCCTGCTCGGTGATTGGTGACCGGAGAGCTGACAGTCTATTAGCGTCGGAAAGAACAGGCGCCGCACGTAGGCCCCCCTGCGTGCCCCTCCTCCCCAGCCGAGAAGACCGTCGCCCGCGATTGCGGCGTGTCGGAGTAGCGCGAGATCGGACGAGGCGCCTCCTCCCGGTGTCCGACACGCGTGCATCCTTTTAGCCAGATTGTGTTCTGTGGCCCTGTCCGTCCGCCGCGCGACGACGATGCCGGCGACAGCGCTGGGGATCGCCTGTCGTCGTCGTCGATGCCTGTCGCTGCCGCCTCGGAACGGGGCACGCCAGGAATGTCGGCCTTGTTTTATATCTCTCGTTCGCCGGGACACGATGAGGGGGCGAGCTCGCTGCGCCGCCGATATAAATGACCCGGAGGAGCCCGGTGGCACTTCGTGAGGCTTGCGCTATTGCTGCGCCAAATTTCCTCCTCTTTTATTATCTATATTGCGATGCCGCAATAACGCACGAGTAGGGGCATTGTGGTCGCTGTGGCTCCTTGCTCTTCGCGATACTGTACTACGTAAAGGCTCATAAACATTTCCGACGGTGTAATGAAACCGAAAACAATCGGCCCCTGTAGTGAGCGAGCCGACGGTCAAAATAAAATTTTTTCTGGAGAAAATCGGAAAGTGGCGTCGTCCCGGTAAGCGACTAGGTCGGAAAGCTTGGAAATTTGAGACTCGTGGCCCTCTGGAAAAGAGCGGAAATTTTGTTTCGAGGATCGGGTATAGAAACTTAGAAAGTGACCCACTCGAGATACTTGCCTAAAGATGACAGGTGTAGTGGTTTCCAAATTCGCATATTTTCAGGCTGAGGGATTAACTGGCCGCGTAAATGCTCCGGGGTTTGTTCGACTCGGCTAGCAACCCCTGCTCAATTCGGAAATATCCTAGGGAGTGGGGGGTATACATCAGTGGTGCCTTGCGCTTGATCGGCGAAGTGACTAAGGCGTTACTTCTCCGCGTCTTTTTCAATCCAGTTAGAAATAAAACTCTTACTAAAAGAGCCGTGAGAGGAAGAGAGATATTTTGTTTTGTCTCCAAATCTTACAAACAATATAAACGTGAACTTGATGGTAAACCTGAGCCTGGGTTAGGAAAAGTAAAACGCAAAGGAAGACAAAAAAGGAAAAGGCAACGTCTCAAAAGACTTTTCTTTTTCTGTCTTCATTTTCCTGCCCCAGTCTCGGGTTTACCGTCATGTTTAACGGACACCAGCTCGCCTGCACTCCATTTTTTCGTTAATATAAACATGTCCTTCTTTGTGTATGTGTGTGTGCACAAAAAAAATAACGAATTTCTGTTTTGTTTTTTTTTTTTCTGACGTAGTCACCGGTACTCGCGTTTAATTAACATATAGCTAGGTTTTGTAGCGAAAATTGTCACGCTCTTTTCCCCTCATGCGCGCTGAAAACTGTTTTTGTTTACAAAAAGCGCGTGTTGCCGACACTCGTCAGCCAGGTCCTGACGGATGGGTTTATTTCGAAAGCGCGGATAAAAGGTTTCCTTTTTCCTTCGTCTTTTTAGATTTCGGTAGCGAACTAACATTACCTTCATTTCTGTATACAATCTCCTTCGGCGACGGCGAACGACGCTCCGCCGGCATTCGGAAAACGAAGCCATACGCTTTTTGTTGACACCTTCTCTCCTCTCCCGTCATTGGACGCAGTCGATGGATTATATTGCTTTTAATTCGGTTCCATTTCTCCTACCAACTTTCTGTGTCACTCCGTTTATTTTGAGGCACGTATTTTTGTGCGTCTGTTGGTTGATCTGTCGATACTTGGCGAGCTTTCACGAGGCGTGAACGGGGAGCGGTGCATTTCGACGGTCTCGATACGACGTCGAGCCCTGCTCGTTTTGCGCTCGTCGAAAGGCATCAGTTCGTAATGGCATCTCGCTCTGAATGCGACTGCGCGCCGCGTGACGGAAACTGCCGGCTTTTTATGTCGGAGGGAGAACAAACGAGAGAAGGGAAACGAATTATGGGATCGGAAACCGAAGAAAGCGTTTTTATTCGATACTTTATATATCGGCAACTCATCTTCTCAATCACTAACAAAAGGAGAAGAAAATAAACACACGCGCACACACAAACGCAGCGACGGAGGCATTCATTCTGCTTTGGAGGAGATTTTCGGTAATCAGCTGGCAACTGTAAGTGTTCCTCGGCTTGTATGTATCCCAGTTGCAGCTCCGGGAATATTCCTGCTCCACTCGTGTGCTGTGCACCATAGAGTTATTATAATGTGCGCTAGAGGTTCAACTGGCGCTAGTGTGCTGCTGCAAATTGAAGCAGACAGCAACCAGTCCGAAATTGACTTCCGGTAATGCATTTCTATGGAAAAAGCGAGTGCATTTTCTGATAAGAGTAAATATCACGAATAATTCGTCCGCATTAGGTAACTTGGAACATTTCTCAGTCACGCGGACGAAATAATTGGTCAGTTACGACGTTTTTATTTGAAATTCGTGGCATGAAAAACGGTGCTAAAACCGCTTGGTACATGTATTTACGTGCACTGTCGGACACTGTTAGCGCGAACACGGCGTCGGCGCTTTCCACCATGGGGGATATACGTGACAAACGAACGAAGGACATCTGAAAAACCAAAAGAGACGGCAAGAACTTCGCAGTAACACTGGACAAGTTACTCCTTGTGCATGCGGACAATCAAAATAAATCGAAAGCCACGTAATATAGTCCTATTTGCAATAAATAAGTGCCGCTTTATTCTTTCTGCTCACGAATACGTGCCAAGATGCTTGTTCTGGGTTCAGATCATCACCCGCACGCTCAAAATCTTTGCAAATAGGGAGAAGCTAGAGAACAGGCGCCAGATAAAAACTGCCCGACATAGGAAATAAAAAAAAAAAAAAAAAAACCTTTCGTAGCCCACATACTTTATTTTTTTACGTTGGAATGTTTTTTAATCGATCATTAAAGATGCACGACGCCGTCGTGCGAGAGAGTCCTTTTCATATATTGACAGGACGGGCATATTAGCAATACATAAGCGCCACCGGAATGCTAGCGAACCTTGAACACACTCTACATTCCTTTCGATCGTTAGTTTGCTTAGAATAGTCGCTCGTTTTTACATTCCTGCCATGGAACATAGGTTTGGGCCTGAAATATAGCGAAGTTTAACATGGATCAGTGGTAAAGAAAAATGCTGTAACTAAAGCAATTACACTTTCACAATAATAATGAAGGTACATACTAGTATCCGGTACGACCGAAATAACAAAAGTGACCCATGTTGTTTTCCGGCGAAGAGACAAAATGCACGCGTGTTTTCCCATAGGAATGCACAGGAGCACCGCAAAAGTAGACTGGTTGCTGTCTGCTTCAATTTGCGTCACGGAAGCCGCATAGACACTAGCGCCAGTTGAACCTCTAGCGTACATTATAATAACTCAATGCTGTGCACACTGTGAGCTAGCAAATACAGTAAATCGGTCGTCCGGTTAGCTCGAAAGTTATATGAAAGTGTCGGCATCTTTTTACTCACACGCGTGACCGCGTATAAAATGTACACCTCCCATTTCTTTCCGCGACTGTGCGTTACGTCAGAGGTTAGGCGCTTTCAGGGTCTTTTTTTTTTTTTTTCTTCCGATTTTTGTTACGTGGTTTATGGTCTGTTTTCTCGATTCAGTTGAAACTGAAGGCTGGGACACATGTGGCAGAAACCACCTGAAAATCGGAACTTCCAGAAATATATCTACGCGATTTTTCATTAAACGAACAATATACTCGAATATTTGCGTACGTCAGCACTGCTGGAACTTGTCAGTTCCAGCAGTGCTGGAACTGACAAGTGGTGATTTGGAGCAGCTCTTGTAGCGGGGAAAAACTGCTTTTGGTGCAGGGATTCCCACTTTTGGAGCGCACAATTTTGAGCTTTCATGTAAAAAAAAAAGAGAAAAAAAAATGTGTACAATCTCTTTGAAAGTTAGCGCCCGTGGAAAAAAAAAAAAAAAAAAACTGCAGTTGTTGAAGTGTCGGGAGACTCAAAGTGTCGTACCTACAGGGTACCTGGCCGCTAGATATTTATATATTTATTGACCAATCATAGGGCGGTAATTTTGCAGGTGTCTCAATTAACCTAATAGGAGTGCCGATGGCGTCTTCAGTCTGTTTGTATCACGCTGCTCTCGCTCGTATTCCACCTGCTACTGTTCATAGAGCAGATAAGCGGAGCATATAGGTACTCTTAACTGATCACAATGACTAGCGCTAGCTATTCATTGCGATCGATGTGAGCACAGTTTGCACAAAAACCGATCACTCTTCGTTAGGCATGTGCAAATAATGAATTTTGGGTTCGAAGCAAATTCAAATTGAATAGAATTTTTTGCCGAATATCTTTTAATTGAATATCGAATAGTTGCTGGGCCTTTGTCCACGCCTTTCCCTATTGTTACACCGTGCTTAAACGAAAATTCAGCTTAACTCGCGAAGGTTGGTCCCAAGCTTCAAATTGCCCGCTTATGAGCTACGTTAAATTTAATCTAGCTACATTTATAGGCTGTGGCCTCAGAAAGTCCAATACCTACATTGGGATGGCAAGTAAACGACAGATTTGACATACAATTAAACCTATAATGAATCCCAGTCATACTTAATTGAGGGGATTTATATAAAGTCTTGGCTAAACGCAAATAATTTCTTCAATTCTGTATAAAAAACAATCACAATTATTGAACACAGGCTGGGAGAGCATCGGGGTCTAACATATACCCTTGCATAATAGCCACAGTTAAATTCGAAAGATTTCAGATTAAATTCGATATATATATATATATATATATATATATATATATATATATATATATATATATATATATATATATATATGAGTCGCGAGATCGCATTGTCAGCTCCGTGGGTATTGCTTGTCCGCAGTACACCGGTGGTTAAGGAGACGCGCACTCAAGAGGGCTAACCTGCCACGATGAACATTTCTAAAAAAAAGTATGAATATCGCAGTTCATGTTGAAGAGAATATCAAATATCATATTATTTGAAACTACTATTTGAAACTTCAAATATTCGCGGAACCCTACTTTTCACACATAGTACTTACGTATCCCCCCCCCTCCCCACCAAAAACAAAAAAAAAAAACCTGTTTTCCTTATTTTAGTGGCATTGCCAACAGTACAACGTGCCAGACAGTTTCAGTTTTCTTTTCGGGAACAGCTCCCTTTTGGCGCAGACATGGCGCAAATTGCGCACAAATACAGCCTTTAGAGCAGCGTGTAGCAGGTTGTTCGTTCTGGCGCAGTTTGTTGCAAATGGCGCGGCAATTCCACCACTGAAAAAGCTGGTTTTACCGAGGCAGTAGTCGTTTTTTGCGTGCAATAAACATTCTCGTTTATTGAAAACAATGGGAAACGATATTCGCGTGTTTCGACTTTAGCGTAATAACCAATTGATTTATTGATTTTTTTCTCGTTACGTTAATGGTTTTCTGTTCTATTTTTATTTTAACAATATTGGGGTCTGAAAAATCGTCGTTTCTCGTAGTTTGCTCTAGGGCGGCTGTTCGATGACAGCGTCAGTAATCGAATGGCCGGCTTGTACGCAGGTTCCGGTGTTGGCTGGCTGAGTGCCGCTGCGGCGTCGACCCGAGCCCGGGCTGGTCCGGGCCGCCGTGCGAGGCGCCCATGGAGAGGTCCTCGGCGGGCGGCCCTTCCGGGCGCGCCCTGAGGCCCGAGTGCAGGCGACTCCGAGAACGACCTCGGAGCTCTGCGGCGGTCGGCGTCGCGCGGGCCCCGAGCCCCGACGCCTGATCGGCGGGCGCGACGACTGCGACGCGCTGCCGGTGCCTATGGCTGCCCTGCAGGGGGCCTCGGGCGCCAACGGGTCGACCGCCGGGGTCACGGGGGCCACGCTGCTCCGGGCGGGCCTCTACGTTCGCCACGTCAGGCACCGGAGACTCATCGCCAGGACGCTGCAGGTCAGCCTCAGAAAAAAAAAAAAAAAAAAAATCGCGTATGATTTGTTTCGACAAACATATCGGAACGTGTATAAATTATATAAAGCGCATACGATAGGTGGCGCGCACTTTTGAAAAGGGTTTATTCTAATATACAATACCACCTAGAAGACAAGGCCTGTACACGACGTCATCATAAGTGGATCTCCGACCCGCCCGAAGCAGGTTGAAGCTCGACGAGAGACGCGGCAGACACTTCCGCCTCGACGTCACCGCCTGCTAGCGTCGCGCTCATTGGGAGACAATAGGGAGTTTTAGGGAATCGTTTTTGCACGTCCGATACGAACTGCGCATGCGCGAGTCTTCTCCGGTAGCGCATGCGCAGTTCGCAGCGGAGGGCTCATCGTATACCGTATCGGACGTGCAAAAACGGTCCCCTAAAACTCTCTAATCGGGAGTTTTCGTAAAGCGTTTTCCTAGCTCCGCTACGCTCTCCGGAACGAAGACTCCTCTACTGCGCATGCGCGGCGCTAGCCTCGCTTGCGGAGTCCCAGATCTCGTAGCGAGTTACGGAGAACGATGCGGGACGGCGCGGACCATCTACGAAAACTTCAGACGCTGCGAGACGCGCAGGCGGCGATGTGGACGCGTCCGTTCCAAGTTCTATTCCTCTCGGCTTTGATCGCTTTGGCGCGTTTGTTCGCACGCGCCAACGTTGCTTTTCTATCCGGGCTTTGCTGCCTGTGCGCTCGCTAGCGTCGCCGCAGACCTGCGATGAGGCAACCCCGAGACCGGGCAGGGAGACTGCCTGGCGGCCCTCGGTTAATTATGCCGCTCTCGCGATCCCGATTGTCTTTGGGCAAACAGGCGGGGGACGGCTTCTTTGCTCGCTCTTCCAGTTGGCGTCCACACACTTCCTTTTGAGTTGGGGGAATTGACGACAGCTCGCGCACGGTCTGCCGCCTTGCTTAGCCGAGCAGTCCCGTATTGAAAGAAGGGATAAGCAATTACGGGTGCTTCGGGCCAAAGAGGGACCATGTGATTACTTAATTGCCGGTCGCGTACAGTTGCTTAAGTTAAACTTAATCCCGACTTTAATTTCCTACGTCGGGTGGCTGTCTTATCGTCATCGTATTAGTCGGCGCTTGCGATCCGATGGTAGCCAATCAAAAACCGTCACGGCGCTGCTTGTCTTTCTGGCTTTACTATCACCAGCTAAACCAATCATGCACAAAAAAGCAAAAGAAAGAGGCGGCGCATTCAATGTGCGTGGTTTCAGTCGATGATAGCAACCCACAAAGTCGATGAGGGGCGAGATTTCTCGTTTTTGCTAGGTACGCAGAATATGTGGAAATTTGCGGGTCAGTTTTATTTATTTATTTGATAATACTGCCAGCCACCTACAAGGTGGCCGAGGCAAGGGTGAGCATTGCTTGAGCAAAATACGAGAAAGACGAGACAGAAAGAAAAAAGAACAACAGCAACACGATATCAAATAAAGGCAATACAGTAGTACATGACAACAAGTTAGCGCGAACGCGATATTGCCGCTTCATTATACGCTCTACTCGAACGCGGTGTTAAAAGGAGCATCAGATTTTCGTCCCCGAATGAGCACTTTGCCCGAAGCCAGTGGTAAAAATCACATTTAGCTATATCACTGCCTGCGCATATGAATATTTTTCATGTCCGGATTCGGCGAGAAATAAAGTGAGAATGGCCACCAAAAGTGAGGGTTACTATAAGGAGTATTCATTAGGCGCCATATTTGTGGGTGATGTCTTGAGCGCATGCTCCGAACGAGCCCACATTAATAGGCTGCTAAGACCGGCAATCTTGAGGGTGCGGAATGCACGTTACAAAAGAACCGTGGAAGCTCGCCATCAGCACGCGCTCAGCAGTCGTGCACACAGCTATGGCCGCCAGTGAATACTTCCTATTAGCGGCGAGATGTTTCGGTGGCGCCCTCGTTCGGTTACCTTTCGTGACGTCATTACCTTGCGAACAACAAGCTCGATGGTGTTTGTAATGAGCATTCTGGAAGGCTGAAATCATAGCGCTCTCAAAGCAACACTGCCAACACCGTCAAAATTGAAGTTCTTACATTCCTCTTATTTCGGTCGATGAGACATCCTTTGCTGACGTCATAGCCAGCATTCGGCCAATTGTGGTGGGCCGACCAGAGCGGTGAGAGGCCAAGAAGGAAGTGGAAGCTCCTCCCGGCAGAGCGGACGCTGGAGAGGAAACGACTTCCTCTCCAGCCTTCGCTCTGCAAAAGTGGAGAGAGGTGGGAAGAGCTTCCACTTCAATCTTGACCTCTCGCCGACTATCAACTCGAACTTCGGGAGGTTCTCCCGAAGTTCGAGTTTGAAAGGTTGCGAATTTTCGAACCTCTCGCTAAGGTTCGAATTTTTAAAAGTTTGCAACTTTAGAACCCCGCTGAGGTTCGAATTCGAAGATGTCGAATTACTTATAGATAGTTCGAAAAATTCGAACATTTCGAATTTATTTAGGATCCAAGTTCGAAAAATCTAAAATTTCGAAGTACAAGTTTGAAAAGGTCGAAAGTTTTTGATTTTAAGTTCCATGTCTGAATTTCACGGATGAACATCAAATTCCGCAGTTGCAAACTAACTTTTCATGAATTTATCTAGAAAATATCACGAAATGTGCTACAAATACAACTGAACACGTTGCCCATTTCCCTTACGCCGTGAATACACTTCCCTCCTTCTCAGTGCGCTGTGATACTGACGGTACTACCTGTAGTACTCGTTATTTGTCGTTACTTACGAAACAAGCGTTGAACTGGTTGAACGGTTCATCGAAAAGCCTCGAGGCGGTCAGGTGAAGGTACTTCCTACTTATCTGCAAACTAGTAGTAATCCGATCAAACATCGCCTAAATGCAATACTGGCATAAGACAATTAAATATGAGTGACCACGCATCCACGTAAAGGCATCCAGGTTTCCCGAAAACGTTTGGTTGCTCTGGCCGCTTATTTTCGGCGGGATGACCCGTGGGATGGAGAAAACACTGAACAGAGGCACAGCACCCGACGCAAGTTGAGGAGAATGCAACCAGACGAAATTCGGGGACCACCCGGCTTAATACAGCTGACCAGGTCACGACCGGTTGTTATCGGCCGAAGCATATTGGCGCTGCCTGGAACTAGGCTTCCCAGATGAAGGGAGATATTTGCCGCTCTAAAATGCAGCCGGTTACTATAAGTACGCGCCGATTCAGCGTTCGCTGTAGCGCATCGGCGTTGCTCTCCGCGTGCGCCTTTCCTTGACGCGAGGAAATCGAGGGACTTGCGTTCCAAAGCAGCCAAGGCTACGAAGGGCGCTCCCAGCGAAGCGCCCCGGTTGAATGTCAAGCCTGCAGATCAGGGATCTGTTGGCCTACAGCTGTTACCTCGGGGCAACCTACGGAGTTGTGCGCTGGAGAGGCTCTGTGCGGAAGCCGAAAGAAAGAGGTGCGGCGTACCAGGCTGAGGCCACCCCAAAGCGATCATTCGGCGCTTTACAGGCGCGTTGCTTTTGGCACGATCAGCTACCGGTAAGACTCTGAGTGTAATTTCAACTCCGCTTTACACATAGACAGCTTGCGTTATTTATATTTGTTGCCCGAAACCCACGGGGGTGAACTTGGCTCGACCTTTTTCGCACTTTTGTTCGGAAGTTCGAAGTTCGTGGGACTTTTGAACTCGGCAGGTTCGAAAGTTCGAAAATCGTCGAATTTCGTAGAGTAATAAGTTAGAAAATGTCGAATTTCATAGCGCGAAAAATCGGAAGTTTGAAAATAATCGAATTTCTCAGCGCCAAAAATTCTAAAGTTCGAAAATCGTCGAATTTTTATGTAATTCGTTCGACGTTTCGTAACTCTGCGAATCTTTCGAACCCCTTGATTCGATCTTCGAACCTCAGGTTAGCAGGAAGTTCGCGGCATCTCTAGTTACTATTAGGTTGACCGCATTTTAACGTGATCGAGCTATTAATGCGATTAGTAATAAGGCAATGACTAAATTACTAATTAAGGAAAGCAAATGACGCGATTGCTCGTACTGCGTACCGTGCCAGTTCGATTGCGAAAAGCTTCTTCTGGCGAACACGTGGATTTCGTCCGTTGTTGACTTGGTCAGAGGCTGAGCCGAGGTCAGCGACGATTCGTATGCGGCGGACGTCCCTACAGAGTCTCCAGCCACTTTTTTGTTTGTTTTTCTTCCGAGTTGGTGTTTTGCATACGCCTGTCGGCGTTTCTTAGTACCCGCATATCGCTTGAAAACGGTAGACAGCTGTAAGGGGGGGCATTATAGCGTAATATTGGCGCGTTGCTCGCAACACTTTGTGGGGTTTTCTGGCCCCCGATAAACACAGAACGCCCGCGTGACGTTGCGCTTTCGACGTTGGTTCACTAGCCTGATATTGGGTCACTGTATTGGCTGCGTTCTGAGTCAACAAAAAAGAAAATATCAATTGTGTAAAAAACAAAACCTTTTTTTTTTTTGTAAATTTACGCGTCGCTGAACGCTTAGTGTCTGCCGAAATGTAGCGGTTGGAATTATATGGCAAGATTTCAGAACTTATCGTTACCTGAATCAAGATTTTTTTTTCTGAAATATTTTAACGAGAATAGTGCGGACAGCAAAACCTGCAAATACTCTAATGGCGTCTGCTACCGGGAACGGGATGCATTTTCCCTGCAAAAGTTTCCGAAAGTCGCTTATAACTTTTTAATAATACTAATTTATTTTCACGAGAAAGTTTGCCCACTGAGCGGCGTGCAAGGCTAGACAGAAAGGTTAGTACCCATGTGCGCCTGCTAGCCCGCCGCTGTCGGGTAACACTCAAAAATGGTTTAATGAAACCAAGTCAGTGGAAATCCGAGTGTACCGAGCGGTGAAAACTGGCTCAGTCCGTGTTCTGCTAATTTCAAAAGCTCCTTTTGATAACCATTTCACGCTTTCTCTAAACCATATCCAAAATACGTAAAAAAAAAAAAAAAAAAAAAATTTGAGGGGGGGGGGGCAAATTTATTTCGCTTTTTCTTTCTTTAATCAATTAAATGCATTCCGCTTATCGTATGATAGCGCAGCTGTTTCCCTCCTCTCCCCCTTAGAGAGAATAAAAAAACGTCGGCGGCCAAAAAAAAAAAAAAAAAAACACTGTGGAGGCGAGTTTTTCTTTATTTTTCTTTTGTTGTCACGAGCCCATTTTTCTCCTCGGGCCTTATCTTTGCCTAGGTGTTGAAATAGGTGGGGCTCGTCTTTTTCTCTTCCTTTTTTCTTTATTACCTCCAAGTTTCTTTCGCACCAGTGCGTAGTAGGGCCGTGTTGCGTCACACAGTTGTTAAAATTCTGGAGGAGAGTGTAAACAAAGAGGAATAGATCTGATTTACTAATAATAAAAATAGCGGAAATATATTTTTGGTCAAAAATCATTGCACACAGGAGCATTTTTTTTTTGTATTTTAACACAATATTTATTAGATATTTGAGAGCCATAATAAGTCGAAAGCTCAGAACGTTGCATAGTACAGTATAAAATCGACAGTGATAATCATCTTTAAATACAGATTAAATAGAAAAGCTGCTGGAAGAAACGGGAAAGGGGAAAGCACCGTTCCAGTTTAAGTCCAGACGCAGCCGAAGCTACAAGCGCGAGCATGTGGCCCAGAGCGCACATCAGCTCGGAGGCACGTGGAGCGAAAGCTCGCGCTGCAGAACCCAGGGATCCTGGGTTCAATCCCCACCCCTGCCCGTTTCGATCTGGATGAGCATCGTACCGGCGTGCGGTCGTGTATCACTACTGCGTGGTGCACGTTAAAGACCCCAGGATAGCGGTTGTACTCCACTGGCTAAATTGCTCATCTACAGCTGTGAGACAAGTCGCCCGTTTAGGCAGACCAAGTTCAGGCTGTATAAACATACCCAGAACCCAATTTTCTGAAATCCCACAGAAAGGTGACCCCGAGAATAAAAGTTTCGTCGATCGTCACCAACCTCATTCACCACTGAACCCGCGAAGCCATTGTGTCGTCTGCAAGCAAGGCAAAACCAGTTGTGAAACTTTTTTACGGGCTTGTGTCATCGCTTTATGGTACTGAGACAATAGAAAAAGTCTTCATAATATGATAAAATCACTATGCTTGAAAAAAACAAAAATTTTTTTGTTTTCGGAAAATTTATAATTTTACGTTGAGCCCCATGCATTTGCCCATAGCAACGACCCTAGCGACGGTTTGTTTGGAGCGGAGCGCCATGTTGTGACGTCATCACTTACGGGGTCAGTGCTTGTGGACAGCCCTTCAAAGCCCGTCTGGTGATGTCCGTATCTCGCAGTATGTGCTGCTGGCGATCCTGTCGGTGACGGTGGTCATCAACGTGATGTTCATCATGGACACGAGCCGCAAGCTGCAGCAGGACGAGTCCCCCTCGCAGGAGGGCCGGCGGGGTGCGCTGCAGGAAAGCATGCCCAAGGCGCTCACCCTCGAGGTGGTCTCCAGCCAGTCCAAGGTGTCCGTCACCGTCGACGGAACCACCGTGAGTGTCCTTGCAGTCGCCCCGCCTGGCCTGGCCAGAGATCAAAACTTATTCGAGATGACCAACAGACGGGCCATGGGCCTCAGCTTTTCAGTGAAGAGCAATCAGTTAGTTGATCAAGGAGCGCATAGTCAACCATTTATGTGATTTCTAATTCTTTGCGCTCTGTTTTTGGACGGGTTTAAAGCGACACCCGCGACACTACGATCCTGTGTATCTCGCTTCGCCGCAGTGCAGCCAGGTGCGTTACGGGAAAGCCCTCTTTTGGAGCGCGGTATCCAAAAAGGCTGGAATTTGGTGAATGTTGGACGTGAAAACTTTATCTTGCAGTAAAATTTCAAAATACAACCGCAACTATTATGCGACAATGCATGTTAGGCTGCAGTGTCCTGAAAAGCTGCTTGCATCTGTAATCATAATTTTTTTTTTTTTTTTAAGTTCAACATTGAAAGAAGAATGTTTTGGCATTTTAAAAGAATTTCTAACCGCCCCCCCCCCCCCCCTTCCTCAGTACAGTTGGGCTGCACTGTAGGCTTATAAGTTCATCGTAAAACTATGTCCACGTGCAAAGTGCGCACACTGCCGTATGCAGGTCTGTTTTGTGCCAGTAAATCACTTATCACTTAGTGTGTAAAATGAAAACAAAACACATTTCTAGCTGAATTAAGAATTTCGCTTTAACTCGTTCCTGACCACGGGAAAAGTAGCAATTTTCAAAGGAAGTATAAAATAAGAAACGCACTTCCTACTACAAAAACCCAAAGACGGAATCCGAGTCATACCGCAAAAGTGTGTGTTTTTTAAAGCAATGCGTGACGCATAGGACTTTATATTACATCCAGGGTATGACTGTTTGTCTGTCTTGATAACGATGTCAGAGTTTTTCATATGCTAAAAAGAAAACAAAATCAGACCTTCTGGGAAGACTATTATGGTCAAATTGCATATTTTTGTGATTGTGGTATTTATTGGGGGCCTACATTGCCACAGTTTGTATTAATAATAATACAATTAAGATATTTTAATACATAGTTTTCAAGTTCTAATACAATTTGTTGCTTATGACATAATTTCAAATGTGCAAATAAGTATGGCAATTAAAAGTGTGCAAATTATCATCACTGGTGCTGATTGCAGCATTTTTAATGCTGCAATCGGCAACACAAAGGTGTGTTTCCGTTCTTTGATCAGTACGACTCAGAAAAAAGCTCAATCAACGTGCTATAAGTATCGCGAGGCACAATCAGGTGAGCTTGTACTCCCCTAAATGAGGGCACCACAGTATGTTCAAAGCTTCAGTGCAGGAGGGCCATTTTGCCTGGCGTGACATTTTGAGGAGTGAAGAGTTTTAACAATCTCCAAAATGTTTCATAAAAAAGAAATGTGCATCATTTCTTTTGGAGTGATTGAGAAGTTAAAAGATAGATTTAGGAAGGTTTATGACTGTACACGTTTTTTCTTATCTCCTCCCAGATCTTGGACGACTCCGAAGACAACAAGGGCCGTGGCATCCATGTACTAGTTCTCAATCAAGCTACGGTAATACTTTCTCATACCGCGTAAAGGCATTATTTCTACCCGTTCCTCATAACCATTGTCTTAGCTCCTCTCAACCGTATTTCTGGAAAGCCTGCTTTACTAGAACTGGAAGGACTGAGGGCACCATTTATTCTGCTTTCAGGGCAGCGTGATGGCTCAGCGCATGTTCGACACATACTCTCCACACGAGGACGAAGCCATGGCCCTCTTCCTCAACATGGTTTCCGACGGCCGCGTCCTCATCTTCGCCATTAAGGTTCGTGAAAATTCAAGGGCAAATCTACCCAAAAGATGGCTGCACTGTACAATCGCTTCGTATTATAGCAAGACTGTGCGCTCAAAGCAGCTTTGTTTCCAGTGTATTCTTTTAAACTGGAGTTCTGAGTGGCGGACGGGTCGTTGTTCTCTGCAGGACGAGGGCACTTTCCAAATGAAGCAGCCTGCCAGGGACCTGCTCAAGCGGCTGGGCAGCAAGAAGTCGCACAAGATCGGCTGGCGCGACATGTGGGCCATGGCAGCCCAGAAAGGGGGTGCGTCCTTCTCCCCCTTTCTCATAAGCTGGTCAAATTGATACACAGGTGTTCCCAAAAAAATTTACTATGTCTTTTTCCACCTTAAAAATGAACTATACATAGTTCAACACTTGGTCTCTTCCCAAACAATCTGGACCATATGACAAGTTTTCAGAGCTTGCCGCTCTTTGATTTATTTATTCGTTTATTTTTTATAAAATATTTTATAAAACGTTATAAACGATTTTCGGAAATTTTTAACGGGAAAATGGTGGCCGTGAAGGCCACAAATACATGGAGATTAATAACTTCAGTTACCGGAAACCCATTCAAAGATTCGGAAAGTTTATTTTAACTTTTGAATAAGGTAGCGGATAGTTTGGAAACTTTGTAATGTGTTCCAGACTGCTAGCGCTACACTTAGGTGGAGACCGAGCGTTCGGCGATGTAAGACATGCTTCCACAAAGTATGCCATGCTGGGCTTGTTGCTTAGAACACCTTCTCTCTCAGGATGTCGTTGCAGAAGTACACCCACCTTGAATTGTCCTTGTCGCCTCGCAGGGAAAATGTTTGGGGAGACGTACAGCAAGAGCCCGGAGTTCAACAGCTGGGGCGCTCCTGTGTTGCTCAAGGTCGAGGTGCCTCTAGTCCCTGTGGAAGGTGAGTCTTTCCCTAGGTTGCGCGAGGGGGATGGCAACGCTAGCTAATGCATGTCGTGGCACCTTTCTCGGAACAATAAAACAAAACTCTGAATACTCGAGAGAGAAGGAACTGCACACACGTCCCATACATTTGGATAGCGACCTACCGATTTCAATCGAGTTCAGCTTAAAAAGTGGTGAGCATCTTCGGTCGCAGCTGAAACCTTGCAGTCAAGAATGATGTACCGAATGTTTGGTGCTGTGTTTGTAAACCATTGTGAAGGCGAAAATTCAATGCAGTTAGAAACAACAACAGATCTGGCACTTGAGGTGTGGGCTCTAGTCTTAGCCGAGGTGTCTGTAATGTGACTAAGATTTGTTGCATTGTAGGTACTGTGTAACCAAGATTGCAGTTTTACATACGAGACTGCCAGGCAATTTAAATTACACTGCGGCACATTCGCCAGATTCCCTTCGCTGCTTTGGCACAGGAACCCTCCAAATTTTGTTTCAGCATTCAAAGCGCTACTATTGCCCCTTTCCGATACAAATGCTTCTCATGACCTCAATATTTATACTGTCATAGTATTAGGATAGTGTGAACTGTGTATATGTGTGGGTATTCATAGTACTCGTTTGATTTAGGCATTGTACTTCTCGTATGGTTCCCTCTCTGATCTAATATGCTTGAGCTAAACAAATGCGAGGAACATCAATGTTCTTCTTTCTGCCTGGGTGACAGACAGTGAATGTGACTGGGCTGACACGGAGGAGAACCAGCGACGTCGCGCCTTCTGCAACCACATCGAGGGCTACGGTAGCGTCTGCAGCTGCGCAGACCCTGCGCCACTCACTTTTGCTCCGGAGCCCGTGAGTACCCCTCTCATCACTGATCGGCCGCTACTGCTGCCTGGCAAGTCCAACCTAAACCTGACCATTGCTCTTCTGCCCACGCAAGTTGTCCCCAGCGTTGTACACATTCAACTTGGCTGCATAGTCCTGTAGCCGATCTGGACGACTAAACGAGTCAATTCACCGTGCAACAATTGCAGTCTAGAAACTGCAGTTCGTGCTCGTACTTATTCTGATTAAGAAGCACGTGCATCCACATTGAACTTACTACGATGTCCATAGACCTTCCTTTGAATGTTAGTGGATTTTTCAAGTCCTGGATTGTAGGCCTGCATTCTTTTCTGGATGGTATCGTAAGAAAGTGGAAAGAGTATTTTTTTACAATGTTACAGATCAGCCTTTTTTTTTTTCTTTCTACTGCCAGAAAAACTGGCTATCAGTCAATCAATTGACTCGCTGATCAAACTGTGAATCAATGAAGCTGGTCCGAGAACTTCTCGGATGCTCCATTTCGACGTAAACCGAGCTATCGGAGTCCTCTGCGAAAATGTGGTTGAGGTGTAGTTGCGGCTTTGGTTGTGCAGGTGCCGAACAACAGGGTGAAAGATGTTCCTGTAGCCATCGTGGCTAGCAACAGACCCACTACCTGTACAGGTCAGTAATGTCTCAGCTTAATCGCTTTGCCATCTTGAACTCGTTAAGCAGAAGCAACTTGGTTTTGTTGTGTTGCAGGATGTTACGCTCTCTACTCTCCGCTCACGGAGTGAACCCGAGGATGATTACAGTATTTATTGACGGTTACTTCGAGGTGGGTTTTGTAACGCCTCTCTGCGGCGTGTTGCTTGCCTGCATTATCAAATGGCTTTCCTTGTTTGTTCCTACAGGAACCTCTAGAAGTAACCAAGTTGTTCAACATTAGGGGAATTCAGGTGAGTTTGAGCCTTGGCTGAATAGTTTTGCCACAGAACATGTTAGAAAAGGTGATGGTATATTAAAAAGAGCAAGTTAATCGTAGTGTTGTAAGTGGGTGATGCGATGCGAGATCGCGAGTTATGTCTCGTAATAATAATTGATTATGCAAGGAAATTCGGGGGTAGATATTTTGTGAATTAAGACTGCAAGTAGGGCTAGTGTTTTCCGATTCATACTAAGGTTATATGACAAAAACCCAAAGACTTTTAGTCCCCGTTTCTTTTTTTTTTTTGTATATTTCCGATTATCGTGAGAAAATTCATGTCCCCAACACGATTTTATGCACATGACATTTAACAGTTGTCTGGGCAAGTGGGTTGATGGGAAGTACCCAACTCGAGCGTTGTTTTCCACGCTTGCAGCACACACCCATTGGCCTGAAGAATGCTCGCATCTCCCAACACTACAAGGCTAGTCTCACCGCAACCTTCAACCTCTTTCCCGTGAGTGTGCTTCAGATGGAACAGAGTGCTCTGTGGCCGGCTTGTCTGTGAGGACGCCTTCCTTGCACGTCGGCTTTGCAGGATGCCCAGTATGCCATTGTGATTGAAGAGGACCTGGACGTGTCCCCAGACTTCTTTAGGTTGGTCTGTTTTTATCCTGGCGGATCTTTCGGTTCTCTTTCATTTTTCTAGTTCCGTGGAAGGGCACGAATGCCCAATGTGGAGGGCGTCTAAACCGACACGTGCCTTCTCTTTCCGCAGTTACTTTAGTCAGACGCTGAGGCTGTTGGAAGAGGACGATTCCATCTACTGCATCTCGGCGTGGAATGACCAGGTCTGGCATCTATTGTGGATAAGCATCAATGATCATATGCCGTAGTATATGCACAAGTGTACTCAGAAAATGGGAAAGAAGAGGGCTAGATCAGTTTAAAGAAGCAATCAAAAAAGGGCATCGGGATTCAGCAACCTCTTTAGTGAATTTTTGCTGAAGACTATGATTGCTCACAGTGACCACTTTGATTTAGTTTTGTATACCTGATTACGAGGGACCCGAGATAAGGCTGTGCTCGATCTCTTGCTTGGGGTGTGTGGGTGGGGAGAGAGATTAAATGTTTCTCTCTTGAAACTTTGTACATAACTAGGCTTCTGGTAGTAACATAGTTCAAGACTCGGTGGACCCTGTTTCATATTTGATCTCGGGTGTTTGCGGACAAGAGAGGCTTTGTTTATTGATTGTCCGATTTCTCCAACTCGATTTATGGCAGTTAGTTGCACACACGCGTGTAGAAAATGTCCGCAATTTCGCACTCGACTTCGCAATGCCTAACCACGCTTTGGTAGACTGACGCACACGTCGTCCCCCTCTGCCCTCAGGGCTACGAGCACACGAGCGAGGACCCCTCGCAGCTTTACCGGGTGGAGACCATGCCGGGCCTGGGCTGGATCCTTAAGAGGAGCCTCTACAAGGACGAGCTCGAGCCACGCTGGCCCACCCCGGAGAAGGTGATTCTTGCGTGCTATGTAGTGGCAGCAGTGTTGCACAGGATACTCGACAAAAGTATTTAAGATAAGTTGCTAAATACCCACTTACGCAAGGTACTTCCCCCGTCAAATATCCATACTGGAGTAAAAATACTTAGAAATGTAATTCAATTACTTGGGAAGATACTTCCGCACTGCATAATTTGCATTGACTTCACCCATTCTTTTGTTGGCATCTCGATCCTGCATCTTTAGTCCTGGCTTGTTTCCGCTTCAGTGTTCGGTCGTTTCCGCTTTAAGCTTGCAATTGGTTCGGCTTTATGCCGGGGTGTGCCGATTACCATTCCTGTAAAACATTCCTGCAACAAATATTTTCAAAGGTAGGTAAGTAAAATGTATTTGAGATAATGAGGACAAGGTACTGAGAAATGTAGTTAAGACAGAGTAGCAAATACTCTCACTCAAATATATTTGTAAGATACCAAATTACTACGAAAAGTAATTGAAATACAGTATCTTCAGTAGATTATTTGAGGTAGGCACAAGTCTGAGCGAAAGTGATGACCAGGTCTGGCAACCACGGTAGGGCCTGCTCGGGCTGATCCAAAGCCCACTTTGGCGCTAGCGGCAGAAGAGGTGCAGATTATGTTCCTTTGACTCGCATATGGCCAAGACGGCAGAGCTAGTAAACTACCCTGCAGATGTGTAATAGGAACCGACAGCCACTCTTTCTCAAACAAATTGCCGGCCTGCGGAGGCCACAGTCCGCAGGTTCGAAATCCTGGCCGAGGTGCTTCTGGTTCCCGGGTGGCCCGAATTAATCGTCGGCGCTTTAGTGTTTCAAGTGTAAAGTGACAGATCTAAAAGGCAATGAAACCTGAGGAAAAGAAGGAATGAGAATAGCCTTCTAAAATTTGGGTTGGGTGAATGTGCAGGCTTTGGACAAAGGATATAGGCAGCCCTTTGGGTTGGCAGGTGATCTTGTGAGCGTGGTATTGCCGCGAGCGCAGCTAACTAAGTAGGCAGCGCGCTCGTGGCCTAACGGTTATCACGCGTGCCTTCCACGCAGAAAGCCCAGGGTTCGATCCCTGGCAGCACCGCGTCTTTTATTTATTCTTCCAATTTAGATTTCTGGTAATTTCGAGAACCGTGTTGCTCGTTCTAGGTTAGAATGTTCTGCGCGCCGAATGTTCCAGGCCGAATGTTCCAGAAGCCCACGCGTGCACAAAAGGGGCTCCGCGTAACCAACCGGACTCAGTCTCGCCCCAGCGTTCGACTCTGCGCTTACGCAGACTTCGACGCCCGCGACGCTCTATTGTTATCTTCTGTTTCCTTCTTTATTTTTGGGCACAAGTTCGCCCCATTAAAGGTTTAGTTTCTTCAGTTATTCGCCGCCTCATCACTTGTCCTTCGTGACAGCAGAATTATGGATTGAGAAGGCATTTCTTGTGGCAAGTTCTAGCTACCTAACTAAAGCAATATGGGGAACTGACAATTCGGGTTAGTTTTGTCATGCTCTCGGCACTGCACGACAGGGTACTGACAAGCATAAGAGTTTACTGGTGCCCCAATTGAGCTCTTTCTATCTTGCTATGGCAGTTTTGAGACAGCCTTTAAATTCCCCAAACAAGAAAGTACTGGCAATCGCTGGTTTCTCCCGTGTTGCTCTCAGCACTGCGACAAATTGGCAAGACATGCTATGGGCCGTGTTGTTTGCATGCCCCTTCTTTAGGCAGTTATAATCCACTCCACCAGGAACGCAACAAACATAAAAAGCCGAGTCGTAAGGGCTGCATCAACAAATCAATTCCTCTCTGAATAAAATATCCAAAATCAAATTTGTTTTCTTTGCCAATGCAGCTCTGGGACTGGGACATGTGGATGCGCCTGCCGGACGTGCGCAAGGGCCGGGAGTGCATCGTTCCAGACGTCTCGCGGACGTACCACTTTGGGTCGTCCGGACTCAACATGAACTCCTACTTCCAGGACGTCTACTTCAAGAAGCACGCCTTCAACACTCAGCCCCACGTGCAGATGAAGGAAATCGACAGGTCGGTGGCTCCGGTCCTTCTTCCCACAAAGACGAGCACACTGGGAGGCCGATGCAAGGTGCCGCTGTAATTGCGAGCTTTAGCTGCCGAAATGTGTTTTAAAGAGCGGGAGGTAGCTACTCAAACAGCAGAAGAGAGGGCTGGTCAAATGCTTCCGCAGAGAGAACTGGAGACATATAAGAACAGAACAGTGTGAAAGTACAGAGAAGCTGAAACGGTGAAGACATTGTCTGCTCAAAACTGACTTTAAAATTATTACTGGTACTTAATCAAGTTTTGGATACCAAACTACTCGCCTACACACACAAAAAAAAACAAAAAAACTTTCAGTCGTTTCACTTTGGTGAAGGAAGACCAGCGAAGCTGTGCAATGGAAAGTAATGGCCGGCCACAAGTCGGCAAGCCAGAGTGGAAAGGCTGCCGCCATCTATGAGCGACGGTGGCATCCAGATACGTGGCTTGCCGCCGTCACTCATAGATGGCGGTAGGTGTCCAGAGTTTGGTGTCTTCATTTCTTTGCGGGGAAACACGATCCTGGGGAAACTAGCCCTTAACAGCTCTGCTGTAAAAACCTCAGCTTTGTAGGATGGAGTGTCAGATTCTCTTAGATTTCAAGCGACTGTCTTAGAGCACTCTGTCCCCTGTCTCTCTGGAACAGCGTCAAGAAGGACAACTACGAGCAGGTTGTGCATGACCTCCTCAGGCGAGCGATAGTTCTCGACCACAGCAAGAGTCCCTGCGAAGAGAACTTCATCCCAGACACCAAGGTGGGCATCGCCGAAATTAAAATTTACGGATTAAAATCGAGGTTTGCTCTCTTTCCAGGGGGAAGTATACGTCATGTTCTTCAAGATGAACGGTCTGCGGGACTTTTCCACTTGGCTGCAAATCGCCAAGGTATGGACAAAAAAAAAAAAAAAAAGACCAGATAAGTCTACAAATAGCGGTGCATGCTTTGCGTACAGCATTATCAAACCTTCTCTGTGCCGTTTACTTTCGTTCCAGTGTTTCAAGATATGGGACCTTGACCCCCGGGGATACCACAAGGTACGGTGCTTTCATGACTTCAACAGATCCGGTTGCGACAGACATTCGGTTATAACATATCGATTTGTGAAGTTTGGTTGGTCTTTCCATCTATGCCACTGAGCCAACTTCACTTATTACAGATTCTGTTATAACATACATTCGGATATAATGGTCTATATTAGGGAGTTTGTAATTAGCAGACTCTTCGACAGCAGTTGTTATTTTGGGCGTTAGACTGCTCTGGTTCGGTAGCTGTGGCATCCATTTTGCGAAGTGCTCTCATTGTCCGCAGCACCTCGCGAACAACCGAAAGCACGCAGTGATGATGTTAATCGGTACAGCTCGATAAAAATCACTACCTGTCAAAATTGAGAAATTTCAGTAAACCAGTTCTTTTCTAATATCCATTCACATTTCGTCAGTCGCACTGGTTAGAACAGACTCCAGCCAAATACACGTCAGAGTCAGTGGTAAGAGTATCTGCGTTCTGCACATTCCTTTCACAACAGACCAAAACCTTCATCAATGTCAAGGTCTGCTATGACAAGTTTATAGTGTAGTTCAAAAAAAAAAAAAATGCCATTAAACTCCACATTATTCATGCCTTTGACCGAAGTACAGAAAAAAAATTTTCTGATTTCGCGCTAGTTTCTCAAAGGTCCCATCTTGTCTCGCAGAGCATGTGGCGCCTTTTCATGAAGGGTAACCAGCTGCTCGTGGTGGGAGTGCCAAACTCAACCTACTCGTAAGTCTCCCCGACGCATCCGCCATCCCGTTCCCCAGAGAGCGTCTCACACTTGTCTATTTGCGACGCAGGTCTTTCAAGCCTGCCAAAGTGACGCCCATTTACCTCGAAGGACAGAAGATAGATAAGGACCGAATTCGGTAGCAATGCCGCCACACCTATATCCTCGTTCGTGTCATCATTCAAAGCGCTCTGCCGCGCTCGAACGCTTCGAGCTTTGCTTCGAGACCCACCGGGTGACATTCATGCGTGTGTGTGTAGGTGTGCTTGCTGTCAACGTGTGCGTGTGCGTATCAGTGTTCCATGTCAAGAGAAAAAAAAAAGAGATAAACGACCCTTCCGGAACTTTTGGAATGGGACGGTTCAACAAACCACCCCTTGCGTCGGAGTGTCGAGGGAGCGAACCCATAAGACAGCGTTCGTCAGAACCGAGCGTCGTGTCGCCATTGCCGAAAATGGTGGGAGCAACCTGTCGTCACCTGCGTCGGTGCGTGGACAACGCTGGCGTCGTGTGAACTTCGGACCGTCGCGTTCTGCCTTCTTCATGCTCTCGAGGCACGGCGGCGGGACCCAAGAAGTCACCAGGAACTACTCTGTATCATAACTTGTAAATTTTAGACTCTCTAGGAGCTTGTCCTTGTGCCTAGGCCCCACGCCCCTAAAGGTGGAGATGGGGTTAGTCTCCTCGATGTGACACCGTGCAGCGCACTGTTCATTTCAAAGCCGAGTGCCGTACTTAAAAGGATGCAGTGCGGAACAAAACTAAAGATAACTCGCTTTCATAGCAGATTCAGTTGTTTTTTTTTGTTCTTGTTTTTTGGCAAAAAGATTTTTACACCAAAACACAGAATGCATTGATTGGAATGAGCTTGTGAAAATCAGCATTGCGAAAACAGCGAGTGCTGGATTTCGGAGAAAACAAAGACTTTGTTACAGACAAACGTTTGTCTTGTCTTAAATGTCGTCCTGGAACCCCTTCTTAATTACTTTTGAGCCAAGACTGTTTTTCTAGATGCAAGTTTTTGACTTTGCAGTATTTTCAATTTGTTCTTTGGGTATTACAACTTCCAACAGTGTATAAGTGAGAAAACATTTAACATTTTTTATGCAAAAAAGTGCATCTGTACATTGGTGTTCTGCTTTCTCCACGGACTTTGAACCATGCCTTAATATCGAAGAACCTCAATAATTGTGGTTTCTATAGCGAGGTACACAAATTTCATGGAATTTTGAAGTTAGTGTATCTCTACTAAACAGTTGATGCTCTTTTGGCGATTAGGTAGATGGAGAACAAACCCTATTGTAGTACATCAGAACGGGGACTCTAGGCCCCAACGAGTCCATTAACATGCTTCTGGAGAACCTTGTGCCATTTCATTCAATATTTTATTTGCCTTTTTTTTATCAAACTTTTTATTTTTTTTAGTAGCTCCCAGTCAATGATACTTATATTCAAAATTCCTGATAGCAGTTCAAACTTCCATTGAAGCTGACAACACAGCAGTGCAGTGGCACATTCAAATTAAGATGCCATTCTGGGGTCAGTATGCTTTGCACTATATTGGCATCATCAATGGCCATACGTAGAATGCTTCGGTAGAAAGTGTCTAGTATATTATGGAATTTCACAAACAAGGTAAGTCAAAACAGTAAGTAATTTTCCACAGACAATTCTAACCAACTGCAAGTTTATGGCATTCGTTTCACGGTGGATAAAATAGAGCTCCTTCGAGGATGATGGCACGCTTATTTATTTACGCTACTAGAATATGTTTTGGGCTGTCTCCTTAGTGCCTAATTCAAGAGAGAACCAAATGTGGAATCAATCTAAGTTCGCACATGTCGAGCCTGTGACATAGGCCAGTCAAATCTCAGCTCGCACACTCTCAAAAGGGCAAGAGGGAACATTTTTGCATTTGAGAATATAATCTAATTTTAGAGAGGGAACATTTTTGCATTTGAGAATATAATCTAATTTTAGAGAAGAAAGAAAAAGATGGTCATGGAGTATTTTATTTGATGCGGGAGTGAGGCCACTAGGGTCCATGGGCCACAATTTTAGATTGGAGAATTTTTGTACACCTAAGTATCCGGAACCTGGTCTCTGCAAGAAACAAGAGGAGTGAAATACTGAAGTCCACCGAATTTTGGAAGAGGGTGAACTCACCAGGACTAGCAGAAGGCTAGCTCACTCTCGGGAACAGACCCCAAGTCCAGCTGCATTGCAAGACGTACGACAGGTCAACATCTGCTACAGTTGCTCACAGGATGAGAACACCATTTTTCTGATGCCCCGCGTCCAGCGTGTGCTTTGTTACCTTCCGTTGTACTTTAGCTGCGCATGCATGCTCAAAGCTCTCGAGATACCCAAGTGTTATCGAAGGTAGGAAGCCTTCACTGGAGGCAGGACAACTAAAGGACCTCTTGCCAGTCTAATCCCGTGACTATAATTCTAATTATGCAAAATGCTACGATGAATGCAATATTTTATATTGATTGACCTCAAAAACAAATGGCACTAACTGTTTTTGAAATGCTTAACCAACTAGGCCATCAGCTCGTATTATTATTAGGGGTGTGCGAATATTCGAAATTTTGAATACGAATCGAATATTTTCCTTATTCGAAACGTATTCGATTCGAAAACTGCATATTCGAAATTTCCCGAATATTCGGCCAAAGCCAAATATTCAGGAAAAACGGAGAATATTCGCACAAACTGCGAATATTCGAGGAAGTAACGAATAATCTGCCTGCCACGCATTCCCATGTGAATGTTCATTCACTGAGAAAGGTGTGTGATACGTGCGTTATCGGTCTGCTCCGTTTCTATCTGTCCGATGGCAGCAAGACGGGATCAGTTTCGGTTTCTTTTTCACCAAGCACTTTGTTCTATGAATTGATACAATAAAATAAAGCTCGAGAGTGAAATATAAGTATAAAATAAACCTCGAGAGTGTTATCTAATATAAATGTCTGAAAATTAAAAAAAGAAAAAACTAGGTACGAGCAGAACATTGCATCGCCACCAACAACTCCTGCCACTCCCGCGCAGTCAAGGAGGTTAGAAGTACTAGGAGGGGGCACGTTGCAATATTGGTGAAGCCTAGTCGTAAAAAATTTAAACGATATTGTGCCCAACGTGACCGCAGATCTCTCTGGCGATTGGTGCCCGTGACATGTCACGTGCAAGATGGATGGTTGATTGTAGAAGGATTCCTTGCAGGCTTGCGCGCGCTCCGTCCGGTAGGTTTTATCAGATCGAAGGCTAGACGAAGGCTAGCTACGGTCACGTGTTGGACTGATAAGTGAGGAGAGTAAGGAGGAAAATGAGAAGGAGACGAGGCGTCGAGGGAGCATGGCTTGTGGATGCTACGCGGCCGACGTCGTGCCCTCTCCTACCCTTCTTTTCTCCATGCGCGCAGTCAAAACTAGGGATGTCGCGAACCTGCCCAGGTTCGAGTTCAATCAAGTTCGACTTTTTTAACTTTCAACGTGATGTTCGACTGAAGTTCAGCTTTTGTGTGCATGTGCATAAATTTAAAAAAAAAACTAGTAGGTAGACTCCATTAGGCGGAGGAAAAGCGCAATATTTGTTGGGTTTATTGGCATCACTGGTTCACATTCATAACTGATGAAAGCGTTAAAAGCGCATACTATTCCCGCTTTTATATATTGTAAACATTGGTAACCATTTTATAGAATATAAAATAAACAACTTTCTAAATTATTTGTTTCCCGAAATTCGAAATATTTGTGTAGCAGCCGGGCAACACTGTCTATAAATCAAACTTCTTCAAACTTTAGTGAAATTGCGCAGGTTTCCCGAGTGAAAGGGTTTTTCTACTGGCGGAATTGTTGTCACGGCGCGTAGGGAGCGCTTACTTTCTGAACACGTTGAGCAGATAATTTTCCTACACGATAATTTGAAATGAGTGCATTACTAGAAGTATCTTTAACCTGCTGCAGCCCAGTAAAATGCAGTTGGATTGATTTATTTTAAAAAGGCAATAAAACCTGCTGTTATTTTTTGTTTTGCAATATTTTATTACTAGTAGACACATATTCGATTCGATTCGATATTCGAAGCTCGTTTTTTGTCTTATTTGCATTCGATTCGCATTCGAAAATTTCAATATTCGCACACCCCTAATTATTATTCATTGAATCTAGACACCATCAAATACGATCCACTAATTAGCGTGTCTTCGATTGCCTCTAAATGTTCCACATTTCACCCGATTCTGGGACTACCTAATTTTTTACGAGGTTGTCGGAACTGGGAGGGAAGAAATTTTAATTTGTCAAAATTAGACTGTCGAAGAATTATTCTCATTTGGAATACTAATTTCGACTAAAAACATTTTTCAGAAAACTGATTGAACTGGTTTATCCGTGGACATCTAAGTTTCCCTAGGGTGCCTCAAGGTTGTTTTTAGGGTGGTGCCACTCTTTGTAGTACCAGACGCCAAAAACATGGAATCGTGGGGCAAATACAAAGAAACACCTGGAAACAAAATGGCACTGTAGCACTGTCAAAGCTATCAGCTTGAGCAGGAAATTTTTTTTGCACAATCTTAAGTAAAAACAAAAGTCTTGATGCTACTCAATTAGACACATTCATACTCATTAAGGCACCCCAAGTTTGCCAGCTCACTAAGCCACAGATAGCCAAATAGAATAAAACGCTATTTTCGAGACACATTTTCGAAATGGATACATTTACAAGTCCAAATAAGGGGGCTATGTTCGACAAATGTTTTGTTTCTCCTGAAAAGAAACGGAAGTGACGATATCGCGTCTGATTGGCCAGAGGCTCAAATGACGAAAGAGGGAACTTTCGTCATTTGAGCCTCTAACCAATCAGACGCGATATAATCACTTACGTCACTTACGTTTCTTTTTAGGAGAAAGTTCCGAAACGAAACATTTGTCGAACATAGCCCCCCTGATGTGTGAATGGATAAGCATATACAGCACTACTACGCGGTCACTTGCCTGCTGAAGCTTCCGGCAGACGTCGGAGCCTTGGCGCGGTCTTCCTCGGCGTGGACGATCCTTGACCCGAACTGCATGGCCCTCTTGGGCCGAGAGGCCGCCTCTTCCAGGCCCAGTTGGAAGGCCAGCAGCCGAAGCAGCAGCTTGTCTCCTACGCCCCTCGGGAGGTCGGGGTTCACCTGAGCACCGACACAGTCCGGATAAAGCTTCGCCCTGTTGCGCCTTTGCGCGTCCCATTGTTGCGCGCGGTGTATACGAATCTGTTCCTCAGAAGTGTAATGTGGTTCTAAAAATGTGCCCCCTTTCTCTTGCTATCGTGGCAAAGTCAGTGGTCGAAGTTCTCCCCAGAAATTTTTGAGATGTTGACATCCGAGAATTTCCAGGGTGTTGGGGGGGGGGAAGGAGGGAGTGATTGCTGCCACTTTTGGCATTCTCGGAACTTTCTCTGCCGCGCAACGGCGATTTTGTTTGCAGGTTTGCTGCACAGGTCTCCCAAATGCAACAATCTGGGGCGTCGCGCATTTTAAAAATCTCCATCGTCCTGTCCAGTGCAGGCAAAATATAGAGGTGAGCGGGACATAGTAGAGATGGGCAGTCGGTCAGACTGGTGGGTGGCAAAACCACTGGTGCCCACTGTGGGGAGAACCCTGGCAGTGGTAAAACACGGAATGCATTGTGTGTCTCTGCACACATTTTGTGCCTCGACGGAGCGAACATCGTCGTACATGCAAGTACGCTTGCGGCCTTGTGATGACATTTGCACCAGCTGCGCCGTTGGTGCAGCTGGTTCAGCGTCGGACCCGCACCGCGAGAGATCCTGGTTCGAAACTGAGCGGTTCCATGCCTTCTCCTGTGCTTTTTTATACTGGCGAATTTCCGTGCGATGCTGCTGCATTACTGGAATCTGGATTACAGAAAACTGCTAGGAGCCAGTACTTACAAAATACATTTTGTGCTACTAAAACAGTGTCTTCATTCCTTATAGGGACACTAAATAAGCTGCCTATTTTTTGGGACACCATTAGTCGTGTTCTAAAGCCAGCAATTTTTTTACAACACTGTCGCATGGCGGTCTTCTGAGTCCCTGTGCAAAGGTCTTACTTTCATCCAAATAGGAATCTGGTTGAGGTAGTTGACGACATTCTTGTCTAGAAAAGGGAAGCGAGGCTCCCTCCCGTGGTCTGACACAATCCTGTGGGTAAGAAACAGTTACGGTGTCAGTTTTTTTTTATCCCCCTACAGGGCAAACAATGAATGAGGTCTTGCAATCTAGCTAAAATATTCTCAAATGGATACTACCTAAGGTGATTTTCTAAAGTTTATATTTACGGCTTTGGCACATAATTAAGAGTATCCCACAAAAAACTCTCATATTTTAATCCAAACAAACGAGTCCTTGTCTCCCAATTAAACAGAAGTAACCAATTGCATTGGCACCATCACAGAATAGACATGCGTGACTTAATTTGTTTTTAAATATTTTGTAAAGTAACATTTTGCAACGTCATTCTTGAAAACTTTGAATTTTTTAGTGCCCCTTTGATACTACCACGGTTGAGAGGACACTGTTAATAACCATATAGGAGAGTACTTATAACGAACAGTCGCTGCACACAACATTCCGTATCGGCAACGAATAAGGTGGGGTGCCAGTTCACGTCTGCATCAACATTCCTATGAATTCAGTGTGCAGCAGCAGCGGTGCAGTTTGTAAGAATGGAAATCGGCAGGGTGTCCGAACCGAGGAGCATAACCTAGCTCACCGATCGTCCCGTCCCATGTTGCGCGTCGCTATCCTGTCGAGTTCCATGGAGATCTCGTCTACGAGGCCTTGCCAGCCGAAATTTCTTCGGAAAAAAAAAAAGAAGATTAGCTCGCTCCACCAGATTTCCTCGTCGCTACGCAACAAAAGCGAAACTCACTTGTACTTGACCACGTGCCTGGAATAACCACCCAGCTGTTCGTCCGCTCCCATGCCCAGAAGGACCACCTGAAACAAGCTTGCAGGGTTAAAAAGGTACTGCAATGAAATTCTAGCGCCGATTTTATTGTCTAAATGTCAACCTCATTCTGGCCACACAACAGACACCAATCTTTTCTCGAAAAGACACCAAAACCTTAATTGAAACAAATAAATCGAATGTCCTTACGTCGTACTACCCTTAAAAGCAGTGCCACTCCGCAAAGGTACGGTGGCAAGCTGCGTGTGCCTGAGCCCTGTCCTAACTTGGCCGAACAGGATTTTGCTTCTTTCCCGCGCCTATATTCAACTGCTGCGGAAGCGGGCATCCCGAACAGCCAGGTTGTAACGTGTTGACGCCCCCAAGTGGCAAAGATCGCAACCACGCCAGCTTCCCTGTAGCTTTGCCCATGAAGGAAAGCCTGACGTCACAAACAAAGCACTGAGGGCGCCGGATCTCTCGAAGACGCATTGCGCTCTCCGATAGTGGCTCTTCGAGCACTCGCTGAAATCGGCCATTTGGAACAAAAATATAGCCATGGTTAAAATACAAACGTGCAATTGTCATTAGCAGATTTTGCTGATCACGTTTCACTCATTTATGAATGCGACAGGTATATTTTAATTTTCATTTCAGTATCGTGCCACCGTTTTTTCGACCGCAAAAGCCATAATTTACCAAAAAGACGTAATTAGGGTGTGCACTTATATTGTTAAAGTTTAACCACATGAGACCAAGTAGGTCAAGCTTTGTAGGTAGTCAGATGTCCTACATTAATTTGAAACTAAAAAAGAAAATTTTCTAGCATTGCAGCATTTACAAAACCAATGCTCGGAGCACTAATCACCTTGACCTTCCTCAGTGGTTATTGCTTGGACAAATTAAATGTGACGGCAGTTCACAGTGCCCACACTTCAATGAGGAAAACAATTTTCTCCTCAACCAGGCTATTCTGCACACTGCAATGTTAGGAGCGTACCACTTAGGAGCATCTTGGAGAAAAACTGCAACGTGCTCGGCAGAGTAATTATATTTCACGCATCCTGATAAATTGCTGGCACAGTAAACTGAACTGCCCCATATCTGTACTTTTCCAATTGTTTCTCGAGTGAACCAGTGGAGAGAGTGCTGATCGAGTCATGTCTTAATAACCACTGCTGCCTATCGTAACAAGACGGGGAAATAGGATGAGAAGTGGCGCACCCTGGCTGGAGATTCGTAGGCGACGTCCGGCGCATTCTCTCGAGCAACTGTTCCCCTCCCACGGGCTGCAAACCACAGGGCACAGCCCAGGCTGTCATCGAGCACGCTATCCAGGGGATAAATGAGCTTGCGTATGTGCCTGGTGCTGTGGTGGAGAAAAAAAAATGTTGGACATCTTTAAGCAAATATGCGGAAAAAAAAGACGAGAAAAAAAACCTTAAAAAATAACCCTCTACCTTTCCTCGGTTGAATTTCTTTGAAATGACCAGTACACAAGTTGGAAAGTGTGCATATCACTCATTTTTCAAACGCCTTGCTCAGTACCTGATAATATCTTTGTGTAGCCAAATATAAGAAAGCTGAGATATCAAATCTGGTTCTAAATCCTGCAAGGGAAAAGAACCATGCAAAAATGTGCTGGCTTACACATCATGCGAAAGCTGCAACTTTGTCAAATAGTGCGGCTGTGCCTATTGCATTTTCAATTTGAGCCCCATTTAGTTGCAACGATATTTCAGTGATGAGTATGCACAAAAGTTTTGAGTAGCTCACTAGTCTAGCTTGGACAGTTTATTTTAATTACCTGCTCGTTAAAGCCATATCTCACTGGGGACTAAGTGGGTTTGGAAGAAATACAATCTTAAACCTGGATTACTCTCTCTGGCATTGACTCTGTGATCAGACTTATCAGCCATAGCAACAACTCACCGTTCAGATTGAAGTTCTTGCTTGTCAATGTTGACCTGACAGAGACACCGCAGAAATAAAGCGAACTAAGAAACTGACAAGGTCGCACTCCTGTGGCAGAAGAAGCCATTAAGTTATAACGCAGTTATAAAATGGGTTGCAAACCTTAAGTTCACCTCTGGTAACTTTCAAACTATTTCTTCAGTCACAGCCAAGACCCAATTAAATATTCCAACAGCTCATTGAAATATACTGTATTTGTTATGCATCACAATTCACTGTCCTCCTTTCACAGACTGCAATGACTGACAAGTATGCATTACCCTTTATTCACGAGACTCCCGCGTCAATTGTGAGGCATTATTGCCGGGACGAAACAATAATGTGGAAGAAAAGATTGTATTTGTGGCACAAATCGTTCATTCGGAAAATGTGTTGCACCCTTCAATGGTCCCAACAGAACGAATTCTTCCAGGGTTATGTTCAGGTTTCAGTAAATAAGGAATTTCCTTTCCGCCCGAAAACCGCCGATCAAGAACTGGCCGGTTTGAGCCGCGCTCCCTCTCTTCTCCGTGATCACGTGCCGTTTTATATGGTTTAGACGCAACCACAAGAGATAATCAAAGTCGTGGGTCGTCGAAGGCACACACTCAATACTAGAAATAGACAAAAAAATATGATACCCATTTTTTGTGCCTTCTAAAAAGCTGCAAATACGTTGATTGAAAAAATAAATGGTGCACATCCACGTAACCTCCGGTATCTTTTTCCTTCCCTATATTTCTTCTCCCTTTCAAGTCCAGTTTCGGTTTTGGTTTTGAGCAGTTGCGTTTTTATACCCTATTAAAATATGTGTGACACTGTAGCAAAATATTGAATGGGTAGTCTTCTGACACCATAAAAAATCGCCTGGCAAAAAATTAAAAATCTTTTGGGGGTGGCGGGGGGGGTGTCAGTGTTTTTTAAATGGGAAAATGGCAGCTGACAGAGCCTTTGAATACAAGGAGCCGAATGGCCGGAGTTACCAAGAACAGGCCCCATTTTCCCGATTAAAAAAGCCGGAGTTACCAAGAACAGGCCCCATTTTCCCGATTAAATTTTAAGAAAAATCAATTATAACTTTTTAATAAAATAACAATTGGTTTTGAAGCTTTGGTATCTGGTTCGAACTGCTAGTGCTACATTTGGGCGTTTAGCAATGCATAGTATATTTTTGCAGTGAAAAAATAAACGGTGTAAATTTAATTTTAAAACACCCTGTACATCGAAAAAAATACAAAAAAGCTATGCCGGATAAATTTCCGTAGAACTGCGTGCAGGTGGCATAAGAAATGAAAGGGGGGGTTAATGCTTCGCCGAGTCGTGCTAGAGAGTAGCATGAAGTGCCCGTGCCGCAGAGGACGCGAGCTCGGCCACTTGGACACTGTTCAGAGCGATGAGCGAAGATTGTGGAATCGCGGCTGCCATAGCAGCGTCCATCACCGTTGCAATCAGACAGGAGTGCGTCGTGTTTGAGCGAGCAAACGAACAAGGCAGCAGATAAGAAATTGCAGCAGAAACCACTATTGTTAATTGTCTATGAATTGCAATAGCATTCGTCTAGGACGTCTTCCATCGCGCTACACCACAAGGAATTTGTGTATCTTAGAGGGGCCACACCTACTGCAAACAAATGAAAGACGAGGAAGATGCTCCGTTATGAGAGTAGAACAAGAGGAAGAAGCTCTTCAATTAAATGTAATGTAGATAAAGAAAAAGGAAGTGAAACTGAAAATAGATGAAGAAAAAGATGATATTATTTAACAGTTGCTACTCCAGCGGTGTGTATGCCTTCTTTATGTCAGTCCAATCCTTCCTTTATGTTCAGCTGGCACTACCGTAGAATACCGCGCATCCGCCCATTCCACATTAAGCGCCCATTACCAAATTTGTGAGATCTCAGAAAATATGCACAGTACATTTCTACGTAAAACTGATGACCGGACAAGCGCCCATCCCCCATCTTTTTGTGATTATCTTCAAAGTTTGGGTGGGTGCTTGCCCGGTATTTTAGGGTATATATAGCAATGAACCAACTAGCTCAGCTTCAAGCCGTCGCAACCTCAAGGACGACATCTAAGATGATGTCCTAGAGGACAACATCAAAGACGACATCTAGGATGGACGACCTCTAGGGCGATCTCTAGGACGACCTCAAGACGACGTCAAAAACGACCTCTAGGACGACGTCAAAAACGACCTCTAGGACGACGTTTAGGACAATGTCAAGGTCGTCAGGTACTTTGATGAGGGTGCGAATGTAAAGGAGTGTACGAATGTAAACTGAAATGGTCTACTGCGCATTAGGAGGTTGGTGTTATCTGTGTTACGTCACTTCCGTGACCAAGTTTTCGTGACATTGATCTCCCAACTTTGTGCCCCCCCCCCCCCTTCCAAGCGCGCAGAAAGACGTAGTTCTATGTCAAAACACTGACCATCACATTAGTTTATCCCTACAATTTGTCTGTATCCACATTGGAATTGCCGTCAAACAACACGCACCTCGACTAGGTTCCACCTACGCTGAGGAAAGGCCCTCCTGAGCTCGTCGAGCCCCAGCCTGGCACTCAGGCGGTCCGGGGCCTCGTACGAAGTGGCCCAGCTCTTGGTCTTGCTGCGGCTGTCAATCATGTGCACCTGGTGCTGGAAGGCCACGTTGAGCAAGTCGATCGGGCAACCCTGAGGCAGCAGCCTGGCACAGTTGAAATTTGAGCAACGGCTAGACACAATTGAGGATACACGATGGGCGAGAAAGGTATATAAGCATCTATACACTAAATCAGTGGTTCTCAACCATTGATGTTTCGCAGACCCCTTGTGGATCGGCAAATATGATGGAGGACCCCGTTCATAGTGAGGGAAAGGGAGATGTACAGGTTAATCGTGATAATGACTTAATAAATGGATATAGCTAAGGGCTAGTGTGAAGTAGACCTCTCATTGAAATGCACACGAGAAAAAACTCACTCAAATATTGGAACTTTCCTTAATTTTAAAAAGACAATGTTTATTGCTGAGCTTGACTGACGACGCAGGACTTCGTGGACCCCCATTTGAGAACCACTGCACTAAATGAACAAACCGAACTCGAAAACTGAAATTTAAATACTGTTGAGACCAGTTATAACGAAATAGCGGCTACAGCGAAGCGATCATGATTTCCCATTCCCTTTTGCACTTCATTAACCGAAGTCGGTTATAACGAAATAGCGGATATAACGAAGTGATTTCCGTTTCCCGTTAACTTCGTTATAACTGGTCTCGACAGTACCAACAGTCAAGCGCTGGGGCAGAGCAGACTACCCCTGTGAAAAAAGAAGTAAAAGAAACCGAGAGAAAGATGTGGTAGGAAACAATGCAGAGAAAATCAGCTTTTACCTATGTATAGGGGACGAAAACAGGAAATAATAGAGGAACATTGGTACGATAATTCACGGGGTAGCTCGTTATTATTTGAGGCTAGAACAGGAGTACTATTGTGAACTAGGACATACAGGACAAAGTATGAGGAAATGGATGTGCGGTGTGCCGTATGCCAAGGGAAAGACGAGACAATAGAACATATGGTGTTGAGGTGCACAGGGCTTGCTCCTGCCCTCCTCGACGGATTTAGCCGGAGCGCTGGGGTTTGCAGACGAGAACGGAAAAACGGAAGATAAGTGCATTTTAATAACAAAGAGGAGATCGGTAGACTGGTGTAAATTATCTAGGGAGAACTGAATGACGTACAACTAACTACATAACATAGCTGGGGATGGGCGGGACAGAAAAAAATTGGGACTTCCTCGCGCGTGGCTTTGGCCCAAAGTCTCCACCCTGTCTCCCAGTGGGTCCGGTGCTGGAGTAACGCCGACTAGGTTTGACCAAAGGAAAATTGGCAACTTTCTCGCCAGGGAACAGGCGGGGAGTGATATGTTTTTAGTTTTTTTGCCCGATCCCCCAAAGGTCATCCTGGTGATATCCCACGCCGCTTGGTGATTGTTACAAAATTGCAGAGGGGAAGCAAATTGACTTAGAAAGGTGAGGGGGGGAATCATACTTTCGGTTTCTAATTTCTAGGCTAGGTGGCGCAAGCTGCCACCCATTATAAAGGGTACAGCCGTTAGCATCCATCCATCCATCCATCCACAGACGGCTGGACTGAGCGGACGTTCGAGCAAGCGTGTCTGCTCCGCACCACAAAAGCTCCGGTATAATGCGCAGCATTACGATTTACCAGGGCTTTCGTTCTGTGCGACATTGAAGGAGGCACTGCCCTGATCGTCCCATACTGCTTCCATGCTAGAATACTGCATTTCTAAAAGTTGGGATGAAAACAGATGCTTTTCATCCTTGCCAGTTGTGAGGATGGCTGCTATAGATACCTGCTTGTTTGTACAACTTCTTTTATGCTGGCAGCATTAAATTTGATGATCAACTCAAGGCTAACAATGCAAAGATGTTATAAATCTCTCCTCAAACGGCCTTAACCCTTTCACTGCCAAATTTTTTTTTCAAAAAATGATGCAAATCTCCCAAATTTTTTTCTTCCTGTATTGTTTAGAAACATTATTTTAAAAGAAGAAACTATGAGCAATTTTAAATATTGGACCTTACTTAATAAATGCCGTGATTTTTTGTATTTATACGTAATGACTACTTCCAATGCAATTTTTCTATTCTTCTCAAACAAAAAACAGTCCGTGTTATTTTTGGAACATTTATTATGGAGATATAACATTCATACTTTGCAAAGAAAAGAAACTGGCAAAATGTTATTTTTTTCTTGACATCCTGTGCCCAACTGAGGACCGACTTAGAGAATCTAGATGTTGGTCCTCGTATGGTAGATCTCGAAGCATGGGATTACGCAGACCGCCACGTTGCAGTCTTTGCACCAATATCTTGTTTCCTTCCGGATCTTGGTCCCTCCGGTGGACGAGGCCTTGCAGCAGACGACGCAGCGCCGAGTCGGGAGCTGCTTGTTCTCTGTTGGAGGAATGAAGCTTACAAAAAGGCGAGCTGTAAGCCGCGTGGCTTCATTGTCGGACTTTCTTCCAACTTTCTTCCGCTGGCTTTCATCGTGATTTGCTGCAATCACCTTCTCTACGAGGTCCAGTCGGTAGTCCAGTTGACTGAGTGCGCCTCCTTGTTTCTTGTACAGAACAAAAGAGTCGTAGACACACATGTCGAAAAGGTGCCTGAAGATCTTCGCCCACCTCTCACAGCCGGGTAGTACGAGAGGTTCTGGTCGCTCTTGTCAACTCGTCCCATGGTGTTGTTGTAGTCGTAAACTGCAGCAGGCTTCACGACTTTCTCGTTCCGGGCGTTGACGCCTTCGACGACTGTGGCATCGTGAACTGTGCTCAGCAAGGTAACGAGCTTTTTGTTGCGCCACTGCAGGGCCATGCACTTTCCTCACTGAAACGCCCCAACTTCTCCTTTCTTGAGTTTGAGGTCTTTGAAGGGGGGCATGTCCTTTCTTGTTGGCCGAACCGTGCCATATACATCGGATCTTTTGCTGCAGGAGCTTGTCTACAAGCTCTGGAGAGGTGTAGTAATTGTGGACAGTGACGCAGTACCCTTTGCAAAGAAAAGGTTCCATGAGGCTCAGAACGACCTTCGTGCCCATGGCACTGTCCGCGTCCGGCGTAACAGTCCCCTTGCCGGTGTAAACGATGAGGTTAGAGATGTACCCGCTCTCAGACTCGCAAAGGAGAAAGAACTTGACACCAAAGCGTGAGCGCTTCAGGGGCAGGTACTGCTTCCAGGACAGCCTTCCTTTGTACAGCATCAAGCTTTCATCCACTGCTACAGTGCTCTCAGGAACGTAGAGGGTCAAAAACCATTCTTTGAGGAGACACAGCAGCGGCCACAGCTTGCGAAGCTTCGGTTGGGGGTGCTGTGATTCATCTATCTCATCTTCGTTGTCGGAAAAATGAAGAAACTTCATTATCAGGTGAAATATGTTCTTGCTCATGAGTTCACCAAAGATGGGGGTTTGGAGAATCCTCCTGGTCGACCAGTACATGGCGAGTTCAGGCTTGTCTATAATGCCTTGCAGCAGTATCAATGCGAGGAACACCTTGAGCTCCTCCGCAGTCAACAGCTTCCACGCTGCAGCGCGAGAGCCATCAATTGTCCGATGTTTTGCGAGAAACTGTGAGGCGTACCTGTTCGTTTCTTGCACGATCAGGGCAATAACCTCGTCGTCAAAAAATAGCTCGAAAAACTCAAGAGGGTTGCGCTCATCTTGAACTGTAGCCGTCATACCGGGAGACGCCAGAAAAGGAAATCGAGGGGGTGGAGGCGGCAGCTTCTCATTATCGAGTTTCGTCCACTTCCGAGATGCCTGTAAATCTTCGTCGTCACTTGTGTCGCACTCGTCCGAGCTCAGTTCAAGATCTGATGAATAATCGCTGGCACTGTCCAGAAGCAGTTCCTCATCTTCTTCATCTAAACTGCTTTGAATCTGGGCAAAAACGCGTTTTCGCCGTGGCACATGCGCGTCTCCGCTGCCGCAAGCGCTTGAGGACGCCGCCATTTTTAAAACCCAGGCAGCCAGACGATTGCTCCAGCTTCTCCAAAATTGGCGGAGCGCGAAAAAAGGTTGGGTCACCTAGCGCCATCTAGAGATTGCCGGTAACAACGAAGCGCTTTGGACGAGCCCAGCTCGTCTCTGGCATCTAGGAGACATCTCCGCATCGCAGGACGAGTGAGACTCGTCACTGGGAGAATTAGCACGGCAAGCGTGGACGAGTGGGACTCGTCCATGGCAGTTAAAGGGTTAAAGGGGCACTGACACCCCAAAGGTTGTATTATTTTATTTTTTTTGTCTAAAACGATGCAAGTTCTATACACTGTTTCACCTTGTGTTGTACCGCAGGAAAGGCTACAAGCGCGAGCTCCTTGCTCTAGGGCACATCTCGGCGGCACAAGCTCTCGTGCACCAAGGGCAGCTGCCAACGCTATGAGCTCGCGCTTCTAGCCTTCGCTGCGGTACAACATAAGGTGAAACGGAGTATAGTCATAGACACGCAAAAAAATACCACAACGCGAAAACATTTTTTTCCATGTGTGCGCACACCTTTTTATTTTTGACACTTTTCACTCCTCCTTCTCACCTCCTCGCTTCCTTTTATTTGTAATGTAATCGATCATGAAATTTAGAAGCTTTGTAAGCAACATTTCTATAATATTTAATAACGGCATTCCGTAAAACATGTTTTTTAACACAATTGCGGACGCACTACGGCCCTTCTTTTTTGAAATATCGAAAATTCGGAGTCCGGAGTGATGTTGACTCTTGGCATATTGTCCTCCCTCGGAAAATATGGCGGCACGACGGCACCGCGGCGCTCGGCATATGTAGCAAAGTGGATGATCGGTGAGTCAGGGAGTCGGATGAAGTTATCTTTTTTAGGTGCCCGATGACCTCTCAGACTTCGAAAAGGAAATTGTCAAACTGTCAAAACAACTGGGATTGGCATCTGTGTATCGTAGTTTCGGTTGTGAGTCTGCCGGGGCAGCCTTTCACGCAGAACTGGCACGACGTGGCCCCCTCACGTCACTTACAAAAGTCCACTGTGCATTCTCTTCAGTCGAACACCGTTTCAAAGAATTTGAGATTGCTGAAAGGGCCCTAAAAGAACTTCAAACTCGAAAGTGAAGCGTCGTCTGCTCACAGTAATAGGCGGCACGCACAGAGCAGTTGACTGTGGGACGCGGGCGAACACGACACGGAGGCATGAGAGTTGCAGGACGACTCAATCTTTGACGTCATGGGAACTTCAAATTCGGCTTTTGGGAATTGTGTTTTACTTCAGAAATACTGAATTCCTAAGTTGCGAATTTTGAGGGTAATGTCCAGGCATCGTTTTCAATCGTTTCGGATAATCAAAAAAAAATGATGTTGGTGCCGAGCAATAGAGGTATGCCAAGCTGAACCATAACATCATGTTTTAATAGCTTGCCATTTAAAAGAAGAAAACAAGAAGAAAACACATCTGTGCATTCATTTCAAGAGTTGAATGACACCAGCATTTCAACAGGAGCAACTGCCAAAATTTAAATTTTTAATCCCAGATTTTTGGACTTTGACAATTTCAGCGATGGTGGCCCTGCCCTGGTTCCCGGATGATTGGCTCAGTTTGCTGTTGCAACTGTGTATTCTCATAGGACTAGGACAACTCGTGCATCGTAGATCTATCCACATTTTTTTCGTTAAAACCCGACCACCCAGATGCCGAGCATTGAACAGGTACCACCACACTCTAAAGTAAAAAGTCTCTTCACTTTGAGCGGCGGATAGCCGCGGGCACTGAGAGTACCTACCTGGCACAGAGTGCAGCGATGACCATGGAGTCCAGTCCCCCCGAGAAGAGGACGGCCAGGGCGGCGTGACCGCACCCCTGAGAGCCGCCCGAGCTGTGCCGGTGCCCGAGGATGCACTCCCGGCACACCATCTGCCGGTTGGTCAGGCGGCACCGCACCGCCTCGCACAGCACCCTGTTCAGGCCTGCCACAGCGTCTGCAAACTCCCGCCGATCGTCCAGCACCTAAAATAAAACAACCAACCTAAAAATTCGAAGCACCGTCGCCTTTTCTCCAGAAAATACTGTCGTGGCTGGTTCGCACATTTGCGACTGCTTGCAACCGAGTGCCTTAAAACCTCTCATGATTTCTTATGACGAAAGACACACTGGTACACTCTATCGGGTGGTTCCTATATATTTCCCATTTTTTTGGCTCATTCTTCTCTTCCTTGTTGGCTCAAGAAGCTTTTGACAATGATAGAAATGACCCCTTCTCGTAGAGGTACGTACATTTGATCTTGCAAATATCGCAAAACCTTTGCTCCAGAGTAAGGCAGTTGCAGGGCCACCTCATAGAGGGCGCCAGTGTGTTCTCTCGTCGTAAGAGATCGCAAGAACTCGGTCGTGAGCAAACGCAACTGTGCGAAAAGGTGCTCTGTGGTGTTCGTTGTTCTTTAACTTGTCCGTCATCTTTTTAGCACTTTTATCCTACACAATATTGAATCAGCAACTAACCAAAGTACATACCCTTCAACAGCTTTTAGCCCTTCCACTGCCTCACTTCACTAGCATACGGGCAGAAGCGTCAAAATAAGGCACCGTAAGGAGCTATGGCCAAAGCTCGTAAGGTTTTGAAAATCAGTAGCCACGAATATATTGCCCAAAGAGCCACAATCATCTTTCGTGGTGAATTCCAGCTTCCGCTGGTGGGTGCTTTGAAGGGTTAGTTGATTCTGCAACAGAGTTGATTCATGATTTCTGACCAGGGTTTGTCTCGCACAGCCAGATCACCTCACGGTCCCTGCATGGCACCGGTCGCTAGGACTCTTCAAAAAGGACATTCCTAAGGGCAGTAGTACTACATTTCGAAGTAGGCTATACAGTGAAATTCACCTATAACGATAATGAGAAAACCCAAAATTTCATTGTTACAACCGATTATCGATGTATCTGAACTAGAAACTGATCGTTTCTAGTCTAGAAACTCTAGAAACTGATCCTTATAAGCAATATATCGTTATAAGTGGATTGCACTGTATCTGCATGAACTATAAGGGGATGAGGACATCGTTTTGGGCGGTGATGTACCGTCGTCTTTGGACATACTACCAATTAAAAGTTCCTCTTCTAAGTGTACCTCGCGCGTCATTATAACACCGTCAACTGCAACTATTTCAAGAATAATAAGAAAACACCAAGCACCTTCTGGAAGAAAGTCCGTCCAACGGCAGGTAGCGGAGGTAGCCTCTCGGCAAGCTCCCGGTTCAGGGTGTTTGGGATGCCCGCGTCCAGGGGGCAGGCGAGCGATTCCCCCAGGGCAGTGGGCTGCCACACGCCGGGGTCGAAGAGCTCGCCCGACGGAAACCGGCTCCATGGGAAAAAGCGCACGGCGAGGTGCCGATGACGGGTGCTGTCTCGCAGGTCAAGGCAGTAGACACCGTTGGCCGGAAGTTCTGTCCACGTCTGCGCAATTTTAACGCAGTATCCGTTTATTGGCTGCGACCCTCGAGGAAATTGTGGCGGAATGCCACGGAAACCGTCACGAAACAGACTTCAGGGAAAAATCTGTACAAAAGATCGGTAAATGGAGGAGAAAGAACAAAATTTGAAACTCGCCCCAACGGGAATCAAAGCCACGGTTCCACGACCGTGAGCTCGACATTCTACCACTGTGCTAATTAGTGGGTAAACAAAGAACAGAGCTTGAAATAAAATAACATGCTATAACAAAAAAAAAGTGCAACGTTAACTAGAAATTTTGAAGAATGCTGCAGAAAGAGATCCAGTGTATACAGACTGTTCCGTAGGTTCAAGATAAATCGAGTATTTTTTTTCTTTTATCTCGAAGTCACCAACCAATGCCTGGCAATGAACGATAAATTGCATCCTGCTCTACTGCGCAGCTTTCTATACAACGGGCAGATTCGTTTGCTCTTTGTGTAGAGAGAAGGGTGAAGAAAAAAATCAAGATGATTTATATCATCGCTTAAATTGGGATTTACATCGAACCGGTTTTAGTATTATGATTTAAAAAAACACTTTCCCAGAAAAATAATCCCAAAAATATTTTTATTTGCCTAAGGTTTATCTTATTTTGCTTTCTATATGAATTTGTTTTGTATTTTGATTAAAGAATCAACAACATGAGCACAAAGCACTGGACCTTTGAGCAAACCGGAACTTTTGGCTCTTTCTACTCAAACATTTGTTCATTAGTTATGTAATGTCTTATTGCGAGTAAATAATAATGCGAAAGAAACGAAAACTAATAAATAGTGATGGGCCAAACTTTTGTCGAATCGAACATTCGGCGCCGAATCTAGGGATTCGGCAAAGCCGAATTTTTCGCCGAACTTTTCTAAAGATTCGGCAAAGATTCGGTAAAAAAACATTGTTAACAGACCTAAAAGTTGATATATTGTTTTATTGTGCGAAAAGAGTGCTAGGTTTTTTGTAAACGCTTATTGACGCAGTTATTAGTAAATAAATGATATTCTACAAGATTACTGTATCTGTGTCATTCTTGTATGTTTACTGGTAATTTTAAAGTGACTCTGTGCAGAAGATCTGTGACAACGGGGTTGGGCAATAGCGGGCGCAATCAGCGCAGTCATGATACGCGAGTTTCGGTTTTGAGGCCTCATCAGCGCAAACCTGCAGGTGTGTGTTATTAAAGAAAAGGCAGTAACACTGTGTTCTATATTTCCTCTGCGAGTCACCATTTCGTGCGCAAAAATGAATGCAACGGCTGTTGAGCGTTCGCCAGAAGATATAACAATATTATTGTAAATATGCATGTTCTTCGATTTGAGTCACTTGACGCTAGCTTTGCATGAAAGTGTGCGTCCCATATTTGCAACGTCTCGTTTTTAACCTTTAAAATGCCGGTTTCCGATGTTAGGACACACCGGACGTTTAGGAAGATGGGAAGAGTTAGGAATGTCGGATGTGCACTGTGAAGAATGATAGTTTTGTGTTTAGTTTTATGCGGAAAGATGAAAACCGTGAAATAACGCTAGTTGAAAGCAATATTATTTTGTTCTGTCACAAACTACTTGTGAGCCGAAAACATGATTGTTATAATTGCAAGGAGTGCTTTAAGGTAATTGTGAGTCAATGCTTCAACTACCTCCTTGCATCACTAAAAATGTCAAATGAAAATCACGTTATCCCGAATGTACCGCATCATATGTCACTTGCGCAGTGTACTGCAGCAGTTTCGCGTCCATTTCTGGTCTATCTTTTGTTCCTGAGGCAGATAATATTGAAGAGAACCACACTCACAAAGGCTGACAAACACACAGTTACCCCGTCGCCTACTCCGTACCTCGCCGTAACTAGGGTGCCTACATGTTTCCGCTCCGGCGGACACATGTAGGCACCCTAGCCGTAACCGCTGGTAGTACTACACTCTACGATGGTAACCGCACAAACGCATGGCGTCCATTTGCAATCCTTGGCCCCGTCGCGTTCTCGCGCATGTGCAGACGTTTGCCGAATTTTTGCCGAATCTTTGTCGCACTTTCCTTCAAAAGTTCAGCATTTGCCGAACTTTGCCGAATCTGAAGTTCGGCAGATTCGGTTCATCACTACTAATAAAGTAATGTCCTATTGCGAGCAAATAAAGTTCTTCACTAGCTAAAAGAAATTAAGCCATTCTCGATCTACTATGGCAGGGTTCACTCAATAAAAAGTTGTTAATTCAAATCTACTTTAAATTTACAGTAAGTGTCTCTTCCGCATGCTTTTCAGTAATTGGACGGATTGATCAATCAGTCTGCCATATTGGAAATATATATAGTGATTAAGAATAACTATTTTAAAGCTACAGTGATTTAAACTGAATTAATCTGATTTAAATCAAATCAATAAATCTGATTTACTGAAATTTTTGTTTAAATCATTATTTCTTTCTATTTTGTGTCACAGTGACGTCACGGCACCGTGCTCTGATCTAAGGATTGCTTCAGGCAGCTGTTGGCGGCTGAGATGCTGCAGTAGCATCGTCTGCTAGTCATAGCAATGGCTGCCCTGCCTTTTCTGCAGCTTTCCGGTTCTTTATGAATAAGGACTCAGCTTTCGAGAAAGGGGAGAGGAAATGCCTCGAAGGGTACACTGTTTTTCTCAACTAACACCAACAAGATGCGTTAAAATGAAGAAAACAACTCATGATTGAGATGCTGTTTATCCACTAGAGGGAATGCCTTTTGCTGGGGCAGAGCCTGGACTCAAAAGTGGTCAATCCCTCTAACGTTTGTGATGCCTCCACTCTCATACGCGGAGACACATTTGGGTTGACTCAGCTTTCGAGAAAGGGGAGAGGAAATGCCTCGAAGGGTACATTGTTTTTCTCAACTAACGCCAACAAGATGTGTTAGAATGAAGAAAACAACTCATGATTGAGATGCTGTTTATCCACTAGAGGGAATGCCTTTTGCTGGGGCAGAGCCTGGACTCAAAAGTGGTCAATCCCTCTGACGTTTGTGATGCCTCCACTCTCATACGCGGAGACACATTTGGGTTGACTGGCTTCCCAAACAGAATAGGTAGCAAAGCATTGTATAGCACCAACTCTTTAGCATAGTTTTAAAAAACAGGGTATATACAGCATTTGTATCCTTAGAGCATGAGTCCTTCAGGTAGTAATATCTGAGATGCTCAGATACAAAAATGTTACCAGAGTTCGACTGCTTTTTACTACTATATGAGAGGCCCGTATTACTATGTGGAGGCACTGTCTTAAAATCTAAAGACAAGATCTAGAACATTGTAGCATCGAGGTTTCGTTTGAGTGAGCTCGGTATTTCGAGAACAGAAAAATGCACAGGTGTCACATCCAGAGGATAGTTTCTCAAAGATACGAGTAATATTCAGCAAGTGCTGAGCAGCAAAAGGTTGGTCAGCACTTCGAGAGCCAAGTATAGGGACCTACCTCGTGCTGCCTGCAGGAAGCGCAGGACACAATGCATAGTCTGGAGCCTTCGACATTGAAGAGGAGGCTACGACGACCAAACACGTCTCGCCCAAACCACAGCTGCTGTTCGTTCCTCTGAAACAGGCGGGCCCACACCTTCACATTAACATCACTCAGACAGGGCCCTGAAAAGAACTGAGTTGAATCAAATACAGTGTAACCTCGGTGATACATTTCCGCAGCTGTTACGCTCACAAGTGCCAGTCTAAGGCTGCCATACAAATATATGTGTATCAATTTCCCGTTTTTTGCGTTGGCATTGCCCGTTGATACGCCAAAAAATTAGCTTCAACATGACCAATGTGGGAATCAGGCTTTCGCAACCTGTTCTTCTTTCCACCTCTTTCTTCGATGCACGCACACGCTTCTCTTGCATTCAGTTTTCCTGCTTCCAGTAGTTTCATTTTGCACAAAAAACAAGATTCGTAAAAGTGCACAATGCGTGCATCAAGCCTTACCATACAGCACCGGCACAGATACTTGACTTCACCGGTATGCACCGGCGCACTAAGAGAAACAGCTAGCACGGTGAACTCTCGTAAGTCGACATTTCCTAACTTGCTATTCGAGAGGTGCTGTTAAAAATAAGATCCCGAAGAGAGTGCACAGTGTGGTGGCAAATGGGCTTCAGTCGAAACAGTACATTATTGCAACTTGTGTCCAAATTAACTAATTATGAGCTTGAGCGCATTGGAAGCTGGAAACAGGAAAAATCCACGGCAAATGTTCAGGGGACCACGGGCCACAGTTTTCAGCCGTAAGTTTTACATGTCTCAAAACTTGGAGGAATAAAAGTTTAAGCTCAAGCTTAAAGGGCCCGTGAAACGAATTTTGGGCTGGGATAAATCAATTTAGATTGGGATTTTACTAACAGCACATCGTTCAGTGGGCCAAAAGAAAAAAGAAGAAAGTCAAAAGCCTGACCTTCAGTACGAAAATTTGAAAACACAGCGAGCTATTTCGTACCTCCTTCCATTCGTAAGCTCTCTGCCTTTTCGCTGTGATACATCCGCGGTCCCTAAAGCGCGTCACCGTGTCCAAACGCACGTCACACGACACCGGACCTCACTTAATCCCTTCACCCTTAAGCTGACATTGTGATGGAAGCTACGCGCTTGCCGGACCAATCAGCCGCCTCCCTTTCATCACCTGACCTCATTGTCTGCGCGTGGATATGCGCGAGAGCGTCATCACGTGGCAAAAGTGTGGCTGGCCCACCGAGCCCGTAGCTTCCACAGCACTGTCAGCTTCGGGGTGAACAGGGTGGGGAAAGCAACTTTTGTCTGAATTTTGAGCGACGGGCTAGTCTTCTAGGGGGAGGATAGCTGTGTCCTGGTACACAAACGAGAGTCCAAGCAAGAGGGGACTCCCCCCATCTCCGCCTTCTTGAACTGTCTGGCGGAATGCGCAATTCATGAGTTGAGGAGGAAAGCTAAACAGGAAAAAGTTGGAAAAGTGTTTCATGACCCCTTTAAGGAACAATTAGGATTGCCTTTTGTACGGCTTCAAACCTCGGAAACAACAATGGCGCGGGGACACAAACCCATACCTTGAGGTACACCAGTGCCCACGGTCCCTCGATCCTCGAGATGGTGTTAAGAAGCTCCGACTCACTCGAACACTTTGACAGTGCATCCAGCAGGAAGCTGGTGTCACACTCTCTTTCCGACACCTGGCACAGGAAGGAGAGAGCATATTTATGCGCCGAGAAACTGAGAGAGAGGAGGAGACAAGAGCACGCGGGGACGTCAGAACGCCGAGCTCTGGTTGAAATGATTAGTGTGTAGACCTAAAGATAGCTGTCTTTGTCTCCACTGCACTCGTCAAACGTGTTAGAATGCAGAATGCTGGTGTCCAGCATTCGGCTCTCGCATTCAAATGCATTCAACGAATGCAGCGAAGGCAAAGACAGCTAGAACATGGTTAAAACTGCGCACAAATAGAAAGGAACAGGAAAGAGAGAAAAGACAAGCGCAAACTCACAACTCGATGTATTGAAGGAAGAAAAAAGAACAGCCCTCGGTATCAGCTCGAGCCGAGGCCCCACTCGCAGGGGGGCACCCGAAGGACACACACCATCAACTACACTCAAACGACTGTAGAAAGGCGATTTCCTTGTCGGTTAAAGCCACAGAAGGATGGCTGACACAACGCTTGCCTAGGCGGAGTATACTGAAAGCTTCAAAAATTTCCCTAGTGTGTTTTTCGATGAATCTGCCAATTATTTTTGAAGCTTCTAGTATACTCTGTGCGCAATTTTAACCATGTTCAATCATTACCAACTTGCCCAACTAACCACTTGACTAAAGGCAGCTGGCTTCAAGTCTACCTACTAATCATTAGAACCAGGGCTCGGCGTTCTGATGTCCCCGCATGCTCTCGCCTCCTCCTCTCTCCGAGTTTCTCGGTGCATAATCCTAGTCATTATCTTAAGAATCAACAGGCAGAAGGCAAAAAACTGAGGGGTTAAAAATGATCCCTAAACCTTTAGTACATACACATACACTCCACTTTTGACAATAGCAGATATAGATAGAATTGGACATATCAACGAGACTACTTGTAACCGAGGCCTTGCGTGGGTAGTGTGTTTGCAGTCTACATCCGGCCCATGTCTGCAAGTTTTCTACCCAACCTTTCTCCAGGGGCTTTGTGTCCAGATCCTTACTGCATCCCAAATCTCTACCTGTAATTATATGGGCATCCTAACTATAATCAACAGATTTTCCTTACCTATAAATAGACTACTTCCATAAATCCCTGCGAGCAACACCGCACGCGTTGCACTCTGGGAACTAGTTGGCCAGGGAGGAGAGTGGCATGGTTTCGGTTTCGATCGACACGTCGAGATGAGACCATACACAGAGCGTGGATTATAAACAGCCATTATCTCATGTTTCCTGGTCCCAAGTGCATCGATGTTGGTCTCTAAACTAACCTAAATGGCCAGACCTCGAAGCTTCAGCACAAGCCCAAACCATACGTAAAGCTTGCCTTGACGCATGGTTGTATATTTTTGTACTCGAGCCTTCCTTCTAGCGTGTGGAGGTATGTGGACGAGCCAGTGCTGGGAATCTCGATGCTGCGAAGCTCGGGGATCTTGCTTGTGTACGAGTCAACACGCTGTAACAACCAATAAGTTTGCATACACCGAGCTCGCAACTTTACATTAGTGTTGCTGGTCAGCAAGTTCGTTACTTGCTTTATGCGTCCATCGACAAAATTACCTTTTTTTTTAAATTAGTTTTTTTTTTTTAGTACGGCCGAGTAGGCGAGGTAAACTGGAAGACACCACTGAAGAGCTAAAATCGAACACTCCTTATCCCTTTATAGCTGTACTGACCCGCAGTACTGCACAAAGTGAAGTCCCTACACGCTTGGATTCCACTATTTCAATATCGCGTGAAGTTATCCTGCAATCATATAGGCACATTCATACATACAAACCATTTTGAAGAAAGCAACAGTCGAGCACTTGCGTGAAGAATGTCATACAGTTCGGCGGACAGCGCGCATACGCCGTGAACCCCTATGCGGTGCGCCAAATGAACTAAAGAATTCCAAGCGCATTTGGCGGTTGCTAAGGACCTTAAGATTTGTTATATGTTTGCTTTCTTCCTGACTGAGTACAGGGACGGCGCCAAAGGGAGGCGAGGGGTGGTGGGCGCCTCCCATAAAATTTGTCCTGCCACCCCAAAAAATATGCCAGCTTTTATAGTCCCCCCCTCCCCTAATTTTCGTGCGCAGACCCGTGCACACTACATGGCATGTCATTTTCCTAGTTTCCTCATCCCATGGAAAAGCATTGACTTGAAGGATAGCCAGCTTAAAGAGGCTGATACTCGACGTTTTCAACTTTTTCGTGCCGTCCGCTTTATTTCATTTCCGTACCCTGTGAAAAATGATACATGAATATCGGTATGGCTTGCCGAGGCTAAAGAGCGTCGTCTACCACTCAATGCCGTCTGTCGCCAACCATAAAACACTTCTCGAAAGTAGCGTCGCCCAAGTGATTACTCGAAAAGAAATTGGATCCCATCTGCACTGTGCCGTCGCTTCGTACCTGCAGGGCAAAGGAACTCAAGGGCACTGTTCATGTTCTGACCGAGGAAATCTCCCAAAGTTCGGAGATGCTCGGGCCGACTGGAGAGTCCCCAGGGGGTGGCTTTGATGTGTTGAGGTCATCCTGCTTATTTCAAGTCTATACGGCTGTGTACCACGGGTCCTTGAAGCAGCTTTGGTGACGGCAACTGGTTGTCTGTGTGTGTGCTTGGGAAAGGGTATAGGTCGGAGCCTGGCGGTCTGAGAACTGCCATACACCCATCATTAGTAAGCCTGTGGCACGGAGTTCCCCCCGAGGGACTACCCCAGGAGGTTGGAGGAAAGCTGAAAGTGTTTGTGTATTTGGGGGAAGGGGGGTAAATAAATGTTTTCCAGGTGGGAGTCATGTCAGTCCGTTCGTTTATGTGCTCTTCCTAAATCCTCACCACGCCCTGGGGAACTTAAGAATGTGGTGCTCAAAGGGAGCAATTTTGTGAAATCGCTCGTGCTCTCCGATACTAATCCAGCACAAGACTGCTTTTCTTTCGAGACACCGTTGCTCCCGAGATTCCTTCTGCAGCCCTGTACCAGTGCCTGACGCCATCCGAGCTCCATCACGGGGCCAACCACTTGGTGCCAAGAATATTGAGGAATGCTCGAAGAATTCCCCCGGGCGCGCTATGGCATCCAATCATCCGATTAGTGACTTCTTCCAACAAACAGAAACGAAGCAGAAAGTTCCAGAAAACACCTCCGATTTGGAACCTGCCAAGTGTTTGCTTGATGGAGAGTGGATGGTGTGTGCAAGCGCTGAGGAACATCAATGTGAGTCTTCATGCATGATAGCGATGACGGCGGACCGATTGTCAACTTTGAGAATGAAGAACACAAAGCCTGACCTTCTGAACTGAAGACAGAAATACCACCGGATGTAGCCCGAACACCTTTTGTCACTACAGCCTGTGCTGGTCTCTTCCTGTGACCAACTATGGCGATGATTCAAAGACCTTCAAGTCAGACTGGTACACCAGCTTTCGGTGGTTGGAGTACAGTGTGTCCTTGAATTCTGCTTGTTGTTTCTGTTGTCAGATGTTTTCCACTAGTAACGGACAGAACAGAGGAAGTGCTGTATTTTGACAGGGGGCTATCGAAACTGGAAGAAAGCTCTTCAAAAGGAAGGGGGACTACGACGCCACTCCAATAGCGCGGTGCACAAGATGTCCCAAATATCATTGGCTTCCTTCAAGCAGATGAAGAAAAGTGGCGCGGATAAATCAGTCACCGTGTACCTCAGCCAGGCGTATTCAGCAAAGGGAGAATCGTCACTACATCTACGTGATCGCTGACGTGCTCTGGCTTTCCGCGGTGCAGGGGACTGCCTAAAGAGCAGATGATGAGGCACGACAAGCGTGAACGTGCTTATTTAGTACTGCAGAATGTAAACAGTGCATTAATATTTTGCATGTGAAATGCTACATTAACCAGAGTTATAGATAGGTTGTAAAATAATAAAATAAACTGAGCTGATATCTATTAAAAACTCCCCAAGCGACTTGGTGCCCGCAGTCGATATTGCCAGGAGTGACTAGGACTTTACCAAGTCATTGTCCCTGAATATTTGTTATTTTAGTTGGATCGAAAGCCCATGCCTCCCCAAAAAGGCCGTCCGCCTCCCCACTGCCCCCACCCACTATGAAAAGCCTGGCACCGTCCCTTACTGAGATAATTTCAGAACCACCGTTCAGACAGATCTTGGGCGTCGGTAAAGGCTCATCCAAAAAGGCTTCGCGAGGAGTAGGGGACGCTTGTTAGGCACTCCGTTGTAGCTAGCCGATCTCGGTGTTTGCGAAAACTTAATTTCCAATCGGCATAAACTTTTAGTGGGATATGTATGATAAAAAGAGGAGGACTTCATAGTAACTTTTGTGCAGTAGTGAGTGTGAATTTATTGTGGTTCCTTAAAAGTTCATGCGCCAACGTTGGGCTCAATTTTGAGTATCCTGTGAGGTTGCGGCTTGTTTTTTGCTCAATGAAGTAACACAAAGCGGACGTTTGGTAAAGAAAATATGTGTAGGGCTCAAAGTGAGCAAATTTCAATTGTGGTTCACTGGTACCTAGACAGGATTATGGAAAGTGAGCTCAAAGATACAATCGTGGGGTGAGGGGACTAAGTCACGTCTCAATACATTTGCATACGCAGGCACAATATCCGGAATGTCGGGAACCAAGAAAAGTGCCCCGGTCTTCCTTCTGTATTGCTCGAGAATGCTTAGAGTATTGTACATTCGTGGCAAGTCGGACAATTGAAAACGCAAGCAGTGCATTCGGTCACGGCGTGATAGCATGAATTGAAGCTGCTCAATCGAAACCGAAACTGAGTGGCCAACTAGTTCCCAGAGTGCACTGTGTGGCATTTCGCCGCGATGGGGCGCTCCGAGTTTTGGAAGAAGTCTATTAGTGTGAATGACCCAACACAAAATACATTTTCACAATAATACCAGTAGCTTGACTGTGGAACAGTACAGGAATCCTACAGGCTATCCTCCCAGATTCCAGAGGCTTTGGGACTGCACAACCCCACCAACTTGTCGCGACACTCCAGCAATCCGACGGAGGGAGAATGGCACCCTCACCCCGAGCCCTCCGAAGACTTCCCCGTTCCAGGCCAGCACGTTTCCCGGCTCGTCCCTGACTGGCTGAGGGGTGAGCTTGCGGCCCCTCAGGCCAAGCACGCTGGCGAGGAAGCTGAGCGTTGCATCACCCTCGAGCTTCACCTCTTCCGCTGCACAGCCGTCCGGACCCCTCCGCTGCAGCAGCTGCACCGTCTCGGCACTCTTTGCATGCATAGAAAATTATTTATAGAAACCTTGAGTGTAAATATGGTCTGCTGCAAGTTTGGAGTAGCAGGACAAGTTCCTCCTCATAAACTCTGCTCTTCTACTTTTGCAGAGCAAACATTGGACAGCAGCAACCACCAATCATGGTGAGCAGAGAGATTTCTGGGAGGGCGTTATTCTGCTATCCTTGTAACAAACTATAGAAGCAATAAGCACATTGCTGAACCTTTGCACGAGACAAAGTGCAGTCACCACATGCAGCATATCTGAATTTATATTTTCAATGTTTTCCGTTTAATGCTTTTCGAAATGTTTTTTTCTTTTTTCATAATTTATCGTAGAATTGTGCGCCTCCAACCATTCCCGAATTTTTAAGATCTGAAAAAATATGCAAAGTACATTTATATGTTCAATTGATGACTGGACAAGTGCTCATCCCCCGTTTTTTCGCGATTATCTCCAAATTTTGAGTAGGCACTTGTCCGATATTTTAAGGTAGTCCTCGCTTTTTTTACTGTGATATCTCATAACACACAGTATAGATGCAGACTACTTTGCTGGCCATGTTTGCTTGCAAAGGCAAAAGTATCAATTCCTCCCTGCCAAGTAGGTGCCAGCTGGCATATGGCAAATGTTTCTTGACATATGCCAGTTTTCTTTTTCTATTAATTTAAAACTAACGCTCTAAAATAAAAAGATGTGTTTCCCATGTGCTACCTATGCAAACTGCTCCTGTCCATCCATGTTTGTATGGATAGGTTAGAAATTAAACCTCAACCGGGAGAGGTACCTCGAGATATTGTAGTGTCTCGTTGATATAATGTGAAGCAAGTTCAGATGCAGATCTGATTCTGATTTGCATATGTCAAATGATTTACTCAACAATGGGCTATCTCCCAGATGAGTTTAAAAAGAAAGCGCAGAAAAAAAAAAGAATTTTTAAGAAGCATCTGTGCAGGCAAGTTGCCAAACTGTGAGCCATACTTTGTTTCATCATAAAAAGTGAGTAAAGCCAAAACTATGATTGCGAGCATGTCACCTCGAATGGCGCTTTCACCGCACATGAGCTCGTGCGCTTGGCAAATCTGTTCAAAGTGGTGCGCTTGCACCACTTTGAATTTTGAACTGTAAGCTCTGGTTCGCTCTCACTTATGGTGAAACGGAGTATAGCACATGTGAATTGCAACTTCCTCTGGGCTTGAGGCTTCCTCGGGAAGGTCTATACCGAGTGGCTCTAAATAACTACAGCCACGAGTACCATCAATCACTTTAATAACCTCTGCATTAACCTTACTATGCAACATAGAGAAAGGCAACCGCAACTTTCCTAGTGTTAAAAAAAGAAGAGAAATGTGGGTTAACTTGGAAAGGAAAGGAAGACTGAGTTATCTTTTCATCCGACTCGTGTCAGCACTGCTGAGTGGCGAGAGGAAGGAGGGGCCAGCTTCCTTGCCTCTTTTCTTGTCAGCAGTGCAGGGTTGCAGTACTGCAGAAACTGTACTAGCCTTGATAGTGTTGCACAGAAGAGATGGCACAGAGTGTAGGTTGCGATTACTATCCCCCTTAATCATGCAATTAGTGCACGTATATTGGCTCCTGTAGCCCTCGCTACAAGGAGTACCTTTATCAGAGCTCATAGTATGCGTATAATAGTTAAATACAATAGCGTGCCCATCAAGTTTGGAGAAACCAAATCCAGGAGAATATCTAAGCGGGGGGGGGGGGGGGGGCAGTTGCAGGTTTTAAAAATAAATATTGATAACAAATTTACGTGAAGACAACTTCATTTCATTTATTGCACTGCTCATGCTAGCAAGATACAGCTGGGCCTCGCTATCATTGCAGCCGTTTGTTGCAACGGCAAAGGCTCCTTGTTTAAATGCGGGGAGGGGAGGCAATTTACGTTTTCCGGGACATTTATTTGGCAATCATACAAATTGGTCATAATTCGCGAGTCTAATGGATAATACGGGTAACTTGGCAGGTGTGCAATAGAGCCTTATTTAGTAACCCTCATGTCTCTGTACCAGCCTCAAACCAACTATTAGGGAGTCCCATCATATCATAGCTTTAACTGTTATCTCCCATCAATGCTGAACCATTTAAATTCTTTCATCGCTGCTCAAGCAAAAGCTAGGGATCACGTGTGGTAAGGTCTGCTGGTAAAGTTGGAACAATGGAACAATTCCAAAGTAGTACACACATCTGCATTGAATGGCGCGAGATCTAGTCTAATTCCACCGGTTCTCTCTCAAGAAGGACACGCAAAGCTGTAATTTCTCATAGACTGCCTTCAAACTTTATTAGGACACAAAATGATATGAGCAACACAAACAAAGAGAAGGGTCAACGGCTACAGGCTTGATTGGAAGTAACGCTCAAAGAGGCACGCATATCAGGAGAGATAGGGAACGAGAGAGAAGACTCGGAGAGACCCCCTCTCCCCAGTTTGATCTTCCTTTGCGAGATGCTTATATGTACACAGACACATCAGAGGAAGAGGCAGAACGTCACAATGCTGGCCTCGCACACCTCTGCTCTGCAAGTGTGCAGCAGCCTGCATAAATAACACTGCAAAACAACATTAGTGAACTCTCCTAACTACATGAAAAAAGTAATCATAGCAAAATCTTCTTATGCAACAAGTACATTAAGAAACTCCCCTCTAAAAAAATATAAATAAAACAGCAATGATAGCTTATCTTTCTCATCCCTCAACTTGCAAAAAAATCTACCGTGACACTCTGCAAAAAAGATCCTCAAAACAGGCTTTATACAGTGGTCGAAATGTGCTCTCAAAGCCCCCACATCAGGTGCACCCAGATTCAGTGTCAATGCAAACATTGGTTCAGACATCGAAACAAACATTCCACGGTCGCTAAACGATAGCATCCTTCAAACTCCACGAAGCAAGATACCAGGCAACAAAAAATGTCAAAATGCACGTCAAGAAGAAAAAAAAAAAAAAAAAAAAAAACTGCTGCTAAGACTTTTTGGAAAAAGTGCACCTTCCCCAACCTCGAGTAAAGTGCATCCTCTGTTCCAGAAGCCTGCTGTTTTAACGAAAGGAGACATCTAGTTGTTTGGAACGCGGATGCACAATAATCCCACACTGACAAGATAAGAGTGGTTCCTTTGTGGCGGGACAACACCTGGGACAAGTCAGACTCGACAAAAATAGCGCCCACCACTTCGCTCACTCTACGAGATAACATTTCATAAGTCATTCCTTCCGTTATCTGACAAGGCGTTGGAAAATCTGAGGAGGGGACAGAGGAGGATGGATTTTGACATGGCTGGCCAAAACGAAATGAGCAGAGGAGACTGGAATCTGAAACCTTTGAGAGCAACGACGGGTTTTTTTTTTTTTTTTGCACTGTGCTACCGCGTTTTCCGCCACGACTTGCAGAGACTAGTTCGGACGGGAAAGAAAAATGCAGCCAGCAACAAGGCTGTTGGCGTGAGAAAGACATGGACCACCAAGGAACTTCATGAAAAACAATGTTGCAACATTGTCTCCTGAAAAACCCGACAATTGCATCAGTACCATCAACATTAAACACCCTCCCCACAACCTATCGCCAAAGTACCACTGCATGCCAAACGACTGACCCAGAACCTATCCCACCGTCAACAGAGTAGCCCCGACCAATCCGAAAGAGCTCATACTCCCCACACGTCTATGCGGCCACGCCCACAGAACCACCTGTCACATCTTTCCGCCAATATGAGAACTCTCGCACCAAAAACGACTACGACACAGTCACTTCCCAGAAACCAATTGCCCGGTCCCCTGGCCCAGTGAAGCATCGTCAGCCAATGACAAACGACCCTCTGCCATTGCCAGCCAATTGGTACTGTTAGTCCCACCCAATCCAGGAGTAACTCGAAGAGAACAGCAGATGGGGAACGACTGCGCCGCCACCGGCCAATCAGCATCGACAGCTGCCCCCGAGTCCCAGGTTCACCGCCCGCGCGCCGGTCCTTAGCCCGGGGCGGGCGTGGGGGCTCCTCAGTAGCGGTTCCCGAGGTTCTGGTTGACGGCCGTGCGGGCTGCTTCTGCGGCCACGTTGGCCGCAGCCCCTTGCACGTGCTCGTTGCGCAGAACGCCCGCCGTGAACTCCTGCTGCGCCTTGGCGAACGACGCGCCGGTGCCGCGGTACAGGCGGTGCACACGCAGCAACATGATGCCAGACCAGGAGGCATTGACGGCGTGCGCCGTCGCCACGAGCGTGAGGAAGATCCCCAGCGGGATGGACTTTGTGAAGGCGTCGATGGCGACCACGAAGCCGCATGCACCCGTGGCGCCGATGCCGACGGCGTAGATGACCGAAATGATCAGTTGTACGAAGAAGACGAAGAAGAACACCATGAAGTTAAAGGAGGAGTCGGCGCGGAAGGCCTTGTACAGGGGCCGGAACCAGCAGAGGAACGACAGGGGAGCGAACAGCACCATGTAAAGGAGCGAGAAGCCGAACACGGTGGCCTGGCCCTCCTTGAGCAGCAGCGCCAGCCCGCCCAGGAAGTTGAAGACCAGCACGATCGCGTAGAAGATCCACAGGTAGTACATGGTGCGGACGATCTTCTGGAACTCGAGCGGGATGTCCACGCCGATGTCCTGGTAGAAGCACGGGGCCACGCAGCACTTCTGCGGCAGCGGCGGCCAGTTGTTGGCGCGCGCGTTGTACGCCGTGTTGCGCAGCGCCTCTTCGCGGGCCTGCAGCTCGGCCGCCTTCTTCTCGAGTTCCTCCTGACGCTTCTGCAGCTCCGCCGTACTGATGGACGACTGCGCGCCCGTCGGGCTGTACGCTGGGGGCGGCTCCGATACGGGCTGCATCATGGCGGGTTGCTGCTGCTGCCGAACGGGCGGACTCACGGCGGCCTGCGTCGCCGTGGCCGGCTGGCGGTACTGGGGTACGCTGGAAGGCGCTTGGTTCGTCGCGGGAGGCTGCGGCTGGTCCGCGAACGGGTTGTAGTCTTCTAGGCCTAACCCCGACTGCGCCTGCTGACTGCGACTTGTCACCTGCGTGACTGCGGGGTCCGCGAACGGGCTCGTCGTCACCGTGTGCGGGTCCGCGAACGGATTGCTGTCCAGGCCGGACATGCTGCTCGAGTCGGTGCTGCTTCCGAGGCCGCCGGGCTCAGGCTCGATGCGATACACTTCTCAACCGGCTGGTCGCTTTATTTGCGGGACGATTTTGCCGAACGGGATTCTTCCAGCAACATCGCGTTCGCTGCGCTATCTGACCGCTAGGGGAGATAGCGGCGCGGCAGGCGGGGAAGTTTATGCGCATGCGCCGAACCGGTATCATGGTCGTTAGACTTAATCGAGAAATCGCTAAGCTTCGCTACGTTTAATTAAACTTGAGGAAGAAAACGAGAAGGGACGGACAACGAGAAGGGACGTCCCTTCTCGTTTTCTTCCTCAAGTTTAATTATCCTTACCAACCCGCTCGTTCTGTCCCTACTTCGCTACGTTCCCTGTATAAATTAGGGGCAATGAATCGTCTAGGGGTGGTCCACCGTGGGGTGGTCCAAGTACTTCGAGCAATCACTCAAACTTCTAATAAAACGATCCCAAGCACATTCACCCAAGTTTGGAATTGCAAATACCAGGTAGCGAGGTAGACAAGTTTTACACGCCATGATTGGAACTTGAACACCGTGAACTGGAAGATGCACTGTAGGGTCAATAACTGCGTGGATTCGCTGAAACTATTAGTAGTCGAAGGAAAAGAGTTCACAGATTACTGTACTGAATCGGCGATCAATTATTACACCGATCAAAAATAACGCACAGAAATCGCTGGCAAGATTGATCATCTAACACGCTTAGTACCTCTTTTTTCGCTGTTCAATGTTCAATCAATCGACCATCGCCTCAGTATCAAAAGCTTGACTGTTAGCGAATTCGGTGTTCTCTACGCTTAGCCAGAATAACTTACCAAGTCAGCCGCTGACTCTTCTGAAGGGGATGCACAACGTGCACAACCAATCTTGACGCAGAGCCCTATTCCACACATTCTCGCTGCACCCTCACAAAAACCAAATTAAAGACGATACTCGCAGAGGAATAATTCAAGAAGCCGCGGCTCACCACTGCTCAAATCCCGACGCATGGCAAGAATCCGCGTACGAACGTACAAACCGCAAGAAAATGTGATTCGAAGAACAAAAACAAACGCGCATTCATTTGGTTGCTATTTTGTCTTTGGGAGTCTGTAAAGGTAACTCTTATTGAACGAACCTGGTTTGATGACGTCACAAGTGCAGCGAAATCGGCAGAGAAAGGAAGCGTTGTGAAGTTGTAAAGGCAAAGTGAGTTTTTGTCTTTTGTCATGGTTTTTGTTTTGTGACCTTGTTGCGTGATTCATGATTCATGGCTAATCTGGCTCGTGGTCTGGCTAACACAGCTTGCCTTTGTGTTCTAATAAGTACTTTTGCCTTTTCGTAATCGGTGGCGGGGGGTGAAATCGGTACATGAATCGGTATGATGACAGCCCTAGAGGCTCAGCCAGCTCAGCTGGCGCTAGTGTCTACGGGACTTCCGGTTGCAAATTGAAGCAGACAGCAGGCAGTCTACTTTTCCCATAGAGATCAGTGACTTTTCCGGTCTTCCTGAATTTTGTCTCTTCGCCGGAAAATAACATGAATAACTTTTGTTCTTTCGGTTGTACCGGATAGTATGTACCTTTATTAATATGGTGAAAGTGTAATTGCTTTAGTTACAGCATTTTTTCTTTACCACTGAACGATGTTAAACTTCGCTATATTTCAGGCCCAAACCTCTGTTCCATGGCAGGTATGTAGAAACGAGCGACGATTCTAAGCAAAATAACGAACGAACGGAAATGGCTATACGCACTCCGCTAAATGCGTGTAAAACGAATGGTCACAGCGACTTCGGCGACTTTTCGAAGCGGCCGCTTTGTACGCAAGTGGACGCGGGTTCGATCCTCGGTAGGTTTACTTTTTTTTCCCTTTTTTTTCTGGAACATTTTATTTTGTCGAGGCATTTGGCGATATTTACGACATTTCTTTTTGCAATGAACACTAAGAAAACCGAATGTTGTCGCCGAAACTTCGCAGAACTAAATGGTATGGGACTCCCTTTCCGGAGGTGCGATCGGGGACAGCGGGGCTTGTGTAGCCGGCTGGACGCCGCGAAGCGGCGTGTACTGGTTAAGTTTTGTAATTAGCAGCCGATGCTGTCGCCGCGAAGCGGCGTGAACGCAGGCGGGGGGCTGTGTTAACGAGCTCCCCAGTGATACACGCGCCGTTCGAAAAGGGTGACCCAAATGGCACGAGTTCTCCGCGGTGTGCGTATAGCCATTTCCGACCTAAGTGCACTCCGGAGTGCGTATAGCTTTACTCAAAGAATAAAGTATGTGGGCTACTAAAGGTGTGTTTTCTTATTATTTCCTATGTCGGGCAGTTTTTATCGGGCACCTGTTCTCTGGCTTCTTCCTATTTGCCAAGATTTGGAGCGTGCGGGTGATGATTTGAACCCAGAACAAGCATCTTCGCACGTATTCATGAGCAGAAAGAATAAAGCGGTACTTATTTATTGCAAATCGGACTATATTACGTGACTTTCAATTTATTTTGATCGTCTGCCAGTGTCACTGCGTAGTTCTTGCCGTCTCTCTTGGTTTTCCACATGTCCTTCGTTCGTTTGACACGTATATCCCCCATGCTGGAAAGCGCCGACGCCGTGTTCGCGCTAACAGTGTCCGACAGTGCACATAAATACACGTACAAAGTGGTTTTAACACAGTTTTTCATACCACGAATTTCAAATAAAAATGCTGTAACTGACCAATTATTTCGTCTGCGTGACTGAGAAATGTTCCAATGTGCCTAGTACATACAAATTATTCGTGATATTTGCTCTTATAATCGAGCGCAGAGAGAAAATGCACTCGCTTTTTCCCATAGAAATGCATTACCGGAAGTCAATTTCTGACTGCTTGCTGTCTGCTTCAAAATGCAACAGCACACTAGCGCCAGCTGAGCCTCTAGCGTTTATTGTAATAACTCTTGTAATAACTCTATGATGACAGCTACGCACGTGCTTTGGGGCTTTGGGCATAGAGATCATATACTAACTCTAGAGGAAAAGGTCCGCCATTTTCCCATGCATTCTGGCTGCCGCAAGCAGCGGAGCATGCAGGCAGACCCTCGGGGTCCCACACATGGTTACCATAGCAACCGAAGCCCCGCTGTCCCCGATCGCACCTCCGAAAAGGGACTCCCATACCATTTGTTCTGCGAAGTTTCGTCGACAGCATTCGATTTCACAAACTTCAACAATCCACAAACTTACCGGCGGAGAGGTATTCGCATTCTTTTCGAAGCTTTCTTTTTGCATAGTGCGCAGATGTACGGCCTCCCGTCAACACTAAACTAAACCAGATAATCGGCTCCGCGGGTGGCCGCGCCCCAGGAATACGAAACCGCGCAACCACCATATTTCCGAGATTTCGACAGAAGGGAAGTTAATGCAGCGTAATGAGTATATTGCCTTTTATAAGCGTTAGAATAGCTCAGAATTTAGTTTACAACGTTAAATTATCACTGTTTATTTTGCTGAGAGTTTTCAGTCTTCGCAATTACCATTGCGACTGTCGTCCTTCAGCTGGCAACGTTGGTTTCTTTCTCTCGTGTTTTAGACTTAGGTTAGGTGGCGCAAGCTACCGCCCGTTACAAAGGGAATAGCCATTAACATCCATCCATCCATGCATGTTCTGTCGCTTTCTTTCGCGATCTTTCACTCGGGACCCAGGATGTCGGCGCACGGGATTTGCCACTCCTCCTCACCCACCTTTACCCCCCTGGCTTTGGGAGCCTTCTTCAGCCTTCTCCCGCCTTCCCGTCAAATAACGTGACCTCATGACGTCACACAAAACAACCGAGACAATTACTTAAGCATGCACAGAATATAGCACCTATTATTTAATTATTGTAAATTTAATATAGAAGCGTGCTTATGTAAATAAATAATTAACCTCATTTACCCAGTCACGTGTATTATTTTTGATAGCCAATCAGAACTCTGGGTCTGCCCAACGCTTGGCGTTGCGTCGACCTTTAAAATCTCGCGAACACAGAACGTCTGCTTTTTCAGCTGCTGTCTGGGCAGACCAGGCAGACGACCGCCCCAGAGCCATACTCTGGACCGCCCCTGCTTGGACGTTCGGCCGGCGCAAAAAAAAGGAAGCACTTATCGAATGGGTGAGCAGAATTTCAAAATTAAGTTAGAACCCCGGCGTGTAGCATGCATTAACACCTTGTTTGTTCAAACGGTATTTTATTTTCTTCGTCAAGGATTCATACACAGGTGTTTTCGGAAACATTCAAAGTACGTTGTTAAGAAGTTTCAAACAACGCCTACTCGCGAGCAGCAGCGCTGCAGCACGTGACTTTGTAGTTGTTTCTACTTGTAGTTCGTAGCTTCTGTACTTCGTTTCAGCTCAACTCAACCTAAAATAAAATTTAAGGTTACTTCCGTCGTACTAGGGGACTGGGTTTTGCGTCCGGCTGTGCGAGATTATTCAAACCAAATTGAAACGATGCTGTAATCATAGGGTTGTAGTTCCGCGTCCCTCATAAGGGTTCGTGGCGGAGGGGGAAGGACCAAGTTGCATTCAGATAATGGATCTTTTGTAGAAACCTCAGTTCGAGAGTAAATGGTTGTAGTACCCTTTTTCTCTTCCGTCTGGTCGAGCAGAGGGGGAAGATGGTTTCTTCGTGTCGACTTCGGGGCAGGAGATAACCCACGATGGGGACAAAGGCGAGTTTGGAAAAGTGGAAGCTCTGCTAAAGTAGAAAGAGGTGGGAGGAGCTTCCACTTCCTTCTTGACCAGTGGGCGAACAGCATGTAGCTGACGTTTTGGGTGTGGAGCGGGTGGAAGAGGCCTTGCACGCTCGTTGTTTTCTAGCCACTTAGTCTCGAACCCAGTCGCGTGTCTAGGTGGCAACACATATTCGCCAAAATGTGGATTCGAATAAGTTACTCCCGAAAAAGGAAACTTCTTGGGGGCTTTTCTTGCAGTTTATTTTTAGTTTGAGACTGAACCCAGAGCTATAAGTGTGAGCTAGCCTGCGCTCCTGTCTTTGACTAGTGCATTTCTAGTGAGAGTGCTCGGTCTGCGGGAGAATGTTTCAAAGCCGTGATCACGTTCTCTCGGTTTGTGCCATGGCTGTTTGTCACGATTTGATAACTGTTTGCTGCGTGTGATAGGCTCGTAGTTCTCAAGTTTTGAGCAGCGCTCCAGGCGAGCAAAATAGGATATTTGTGGATAGTGTTTCGAATGTGCGTCATTATGCATCCCCACTACAGTTTTTCCGTACTCCGTTCCATCAAGTACTATCGTGGACAATATGACCTGAAACAGTGCTCCGGCCTCTGCACGGTGCTACTGCGCCGCCTGTCGCATCGCTCCGCAAAGACGGCGCATCCTGAGGCCGAGATAAATTAGCAGACGGCCGGAAGATATAAAAATATCTTCCGGCCGTCTGCTAGCGAAATTATTGGCCGATGGAACCACCATCACGATGCGTGCGCCGTGCAGCCCAATGTTCAGTTTCAGCTAACATGCATTTCAGTGCATTTCCCAAAAACACCGAAGTGGAAAATGCGTTGTCACGCTCGTATCTTCTCGAGGAGCGCTGCCTAACTAAGCTGCCTTGGCCCCCAAAAGGTGCCGATCTGAATATCGTCGAACACGTTTGGAGGCGCATCAAAGTAGCCATGTCACTACGTCCCTTCCACCACGCTACTACTGACGAATTGTGGGAAGTTGTGAGACGTGAGTGGGTTCGGGCCGAGCCAGACTTCGTGGCCGCGCGCTATGATTCCTTACCAGAGAGGATGAGAGCCATGGTCACGGGCTAGGGGAGATTGACACGGTATTAACTTCTTTCGTAAGTTTTACTGCACCTCGGGACCCCCTGAACTGGACTTCTGCCGATTGGAACAAAGCTTGCTACTACGGTTGCAACACACGGTTTGACACCGTTAACCAGTGCATACTTTTGTGTGGTGCATCTATGATCCTAATCTTCTTGCATAGTGCAGTTGAACTTCCACGCAGACTATTTATCTCGTGTCTGACATTGTCCTCTGCGAATATTTTTTCGATGATGTTTCAAGCGCCTCTCCTGGCAAATATATAACCGTCTGTCACACTTTATTAAGACTAGGAATTCGTAAATAAAACACTGGTGTCTTGTCAGCAACTTGTTTGTTTGAAACAAACATGTGGCCCAGTAATAGAGAAATAATATTTTTGAAGCTTTTTATACCCATCAAGGTTACAAAACCTTCGCAGTAACATGTATGGTTACACTTTTTTAAACAACAGTGCTCAATGAAAAATAAAAAAAAATAAATACCTTGGAGCTGGCCTAAATCTGGTATACAGATTTTGACCCATATTTTAAGATGTCCTACTTTGTGCATGCACTTAATAAAAGAAAAACAACCTGCAATGCCTTTTGATGTGCCTTTAAGAAACGATAATTGCATCTACAATATAAGATCCTCAAGTTTTTGTCTTCACCAGTAAGAGTTTTTCTATGTGATTCTGCGCGATAGAATGCAGTAAAACAATTGCAAAATAGGGACAACAACTGTAATATTTTGTCCGGCCCCTAGCCCGTGACCACGGCTCTCATCTTCTCTGGTAAGGAATCATAGTGCGCGGCCACGAAGTCTGACTTGGCCCGAAGCCACCCACGTCTCACAGCTTCCCACAATTCGTCGGCAGTAGCATGGTGGAAGGGACGCAGTGACATGGCTACATTGATGTGCCTCCAAACATGTTCGATGATATTCAGATCGGCACATATTGGGGGACAAGGCAGCTCCGTGAGGCAGCACTCCTCGAGAAGATACGAGCGTGACAACACATTTTTCAATTCGGAGCTTTTTTTGAAATGCACTGAAATGCATGTTAGCTGAAACCGTGAACATTGGGCTGCATGGTGCATGCATCGTGATGGTGGTTTCCATCGGCCAATAATTTCGCTAGCAGACTGCCAGAAGGGCGCAGCGAGCGCGAGAGTTATGGCGAATTCCACTGGGCGTTTTGGAGCACGCCGGGATCAGTTGACCAGATCCAGAATGGAGCACACGATCTGAACGGGGTCGCGCCGCCTACGGATCCCCAGTGGAATATTAGCACTGCTCCGGGATCGGCGGATGCCTTCCCGTCATTCACCTGCCTGGGAATTTTGAAGAAGTTTTCGCAATCGCGGCACTAACACGTGTTCGACACACAAGCGGCAGGAACGGCTCAGGAGCTTCTAGCAAAGATTGCCGGAAGCTGCTCGAGCAACTTGACCAACTATCGTCAAGCAGCAGCAGCAGTAACATGGTTGAAAAAAACCCAGAGACTGCGGGTAAACGACACGACTCTAAAAAGTCTTATAGAGATAGAATTATAGAGACTTTTTTAGTGTTGTGTCGTTTACCCGCAGTCTCGGGGTTTTTTCAACCATGTGCAATGTACACCAGCTCGTTTGCGCCCTTACATTTTGTTCAGCAGCAGTAAGGCGGGCGGTACAGGCGGCACCTTCCGAGCGGCCATTACGAATTCTTTTGAGGAGAGATGGGCGAGATCAGGCGAGATGCCCCGCGAGAAAGGAAGTCACGTGTGTGCGCCGAGGGCTGGCCCGGCTGGCTTCTGGTTGAATCCGCCAAAATTGGCGACTTCTCTCAGATCCAGATAGAAATCTGGAGCGGGAGCTAATCCAAAACGACCAGTGGAACATGTCCGTCTCGATCGCCCAGTGAAATAGGATCGCTCCTAAACGACCAGTAGAATTCGCCATTAATTTGTCTCGGCCTCGGGGTGCGCCGTGTGTGCGGAGCAAGGCGACAGGCGGCGCAGGTAATACCGTGCGCCGGCCGGAGCAGTGTTTCAGAAGATCATTCCATTTAGCGCTCTCTGGGCGGCACCATTTTGTTAGACAACAGCGCCCTCTCCATACATCCGGGAAATTCAGCGGGTTCGGCGGGATAAAACGAGAGAGAGGGCACGCGCCCGACTCCGCTAGCAGACGACAAACCGGGAGGTTGCCATTCTCCATCTTTGGGCTGTATCGGCGGGCTGTACGGAACATCGAACTCTCGCTCGTGGCTGCCGTTGTGAAGTGTTTCGCGTTCTTAGAATAGTTATGTCTACTCCAAAATCATCCTATAGCTCTCTGTTGTCCTATTTCTGCAAATGATCAACTAGCATATCTTTTTTCAGTTACTTAAATAGCAGTTGAGTCAGCCGGCAGTACTACCCTCAACTACTGCCTGTATTGCGGCAGGAGGGCACGTTTTTATTTATTATTTCAGACTTCCACTCATGGTCGCTAAAGGCCTACACCAGTACGAACTTTGTATAGTAAAAAAAGGTACAGGAACCGGATTTACTTTTCGCCAGAGAAACCGGCCAATCTGACACAGTTTTCCCTATCTTTTTATTTGCCCGCAGGTAACAGCGCAATTGTACCCTGTGAGTCTTTTTATCTAGCATAGTATTACACGATAACTGGCATACCAAAATCTGCGCATCTGCGCTTTAAAGTTCCAAAATGACGCGATTTTAAACAGTTTGCACGCCAGCCGGACGCTAGCTACAGCCCACTCGGCGCGGCAGACGACATGCGGGGTGAGAGGGGGAGTGCATTTTTTTCTCTTCTATCCTCTCTGCTATGACGAACCGAAGCGCCCCTAGCGGACGCCACTGGCGCCGCGCATGCGTGGTGGACGGTGGGCAAGAAGCCCGCAGTCGCCCATAAACAAACCATTGAATTGCGTTGTTGTCGGCGTCGGTGGGAATCCCCGTGCTCTTTTTCGCGTTGGAATTGTTGATTCTACATCGTCCTAACAATGTGACTACTTGAGCGGCTTCAGCAAAATTAACGAGGCAAAACTTTGCGTGAATAATGTGACGTGCGGATATTCATTTCACGTGGACGCCGCAGAATGGGCGCTAAAGCCCGACTCCCACGATGAGATTCTGCTCGCTATTTTCAATCGCGACGTCGCTCGGGCTGCAAAAGCTTGCACCGTAGCCGAGTTGGTGGACGTCGATACTGAAAACCGCAAGTATAATCGGGCATTACAAGTCGGTGATGGCCACTGGTAACAATGATCGACATCTTCTTGTATCTACTGTTTACACTTAGCCTATCTTACCCCAACCAACCTTCAAAAGTGTTTCGAGGCCTGCACTTAGTTCTTATAGCAAATACAGGGTCAACGTTAGGTTTACGGGCCGCTGTCGTTTGAACGAGCTGACTACAAAAAGCAGACAAGTTTGAAAGAGCAGACGACAGTTCGAACGCATGCGCAATGGAGTGCGGGCAAGAAGCACCGCGTCCTGCGTCAACAAATCATTGGAATGTCACGTTGTCGGCGTCTGTGTGAGTCGACTCTTTTTCGCGTTGAAATTGTTGATTCTACGTCCTCATAGCAATGTCTTACCACTTTAATCGCCTGTGCGAAATTATCAAGGCTCGTTACGCCGCTAAACTTTGCGTAAATAATTTGACGTGCAGGCGATTCATTCGCATGAACGCCGCACAATGGACGCCAAAACCATGATGAGATTCTTCTAGCTATTTTCGGTCGCGACGTCGCTCGTGCTGCAAAAGTGTAGAAGGTAGCGGCGATGATCGACGTCGATACTGAAAATCGGAAGCGGGAATAGACCAAGCGTAACAAGTCGGTGATGGCCACTGGTACCAATGATCAACATCTTGTATCTACTGTTTACACCGAGCCTACTTAAGTCTTTTGAGGCCTGCAATTACTTCTTATTGCAATCACCGGGTCAAAGTTTGGTCTACGTGCCGCTTTTGTTTGAAAGAGCAGACGAAAGTTCGAACGATCAGGCGGCCGTGTGAATTTGAAGACGCACTGAACCCGTGGGTGGTCCGGACAACTTTCGGTTTTTTCTCGTTCATGTTGGAACAAAACAAATACATCTGGCGACCACGAAGTGTTGCCCGCACAAGCAATCGTAGTTCGACAGCATCTGGTTTGCCCTTTTCACGGCTACTATCCACGTTTTCGGACGAACGGAGGGGGCAGAAACACATGAAAACTGATCTTCAAACCTTTCGAGGCTCTCTTGGTACAGCCCCCGTCGCAGCATTTTGACGAGAAGACAGGTTTTTTGTCTAGGTTTCTTCCTAGAGAACACAGGACTTCATGTCTCGCACGGCGACTTCTGCCCACCGCCCCAGACCGGAAGTGCGACCGACGCGCCACCACCGCGGCGTGACGTAGGAGAGTTGAGTTCCGTCCGAGCGCAGTATTCTAGTACACCATAGCGCAGCCAAAGGCTGAGGGACGGTTTGCAACTTCGAGAAGAGCATTCCTACGCACCACAAAGTAGTCCGCAAAAGTATTTTTTTTTAAATAACTGTTTTGTGCGTAAACATTGGACAATATTCTAGATGTGCACTGCTGAGAATGATTCGCAACTAAAGGAATTAAATATTTGAAGTTTATGTTTTTATTATTATATGTAAATGCATGTGGTTTGGTGAAAACACATACATCCGCTGGCAACACGGCTGCAGCGCTCGGTTTTTCTCTGTGATTTCGTTCCCGTAATTACAGTGTTCTAGAGGGTGTAGTGGCAAGAGCGGCGCCCGCTTACAATGGGCCACGTGAAGACGGCCAACGTAGATGCCGCGAGTGGCGCTGGAGTTCCGTGCCCTAGGAGAATTTATGGCAGATGTGCGATGAGCGAAGAAGACGACGAAGCTGAGGCGGTACGCTTCTCTCGAACGTAGCACCGTAGCACTTTTCTTTGTGGTGTAGTGGTGGGGAGTCTTCCCCGTTCCGTTGCCGTCTCGGTCATAAATGCAAGCAAAAAGACGGACGCACACACTGCTTCGCGCCGGGATGCAGGTCGGTCTACCCAGTCAACAAGGGCAGCCACCAGCGATCATAAGCCGTCGCTGTTTCGTGCGCCATAGGAGTCGCGCAGATTACAGTGGGAAAAGAAAAATCCTAATCGAGAAGATAAACGCCTCACCAAGAAATCAGCGGTGTGCGAGAGACATTTTGAACCGCGCCTTATCCTTCGGGACTATGTGCACATCGTCAATGGCGAAAAGGTTAGGATTCTATGCCGCAATATATTATGACTACTTTGTAGTCTTTTTGCGTGCTATGTTGCTGGATATCTGTCATGTGCTTGCTGTGTATGTCAATGAAGTGTATTACCACTTTTGGGATGTCATAAAGCAGTGAGTTGAGAATAAAGTTTTTTTTTCATATTAGGGGTTGTTGAAGTTTGTGTTCATATCATATTTTAATGCTTCATGTACTCCCAATCGAGGTATTTTTTCTTCATAGACTGCCTTCCACAAAAGACAATTTGCTATATGTTCGCCAGTCGCAGTGGCACCTTGGCCGTTCCTAAACGCGCTCGGCCTTGCACCTTACACAACGCTGGTCCCCGCATCAGCAACACAATGACAAAAAACAATACACCAGTTTTTTGTACCTCTCGCCATTAAAAAAAATGTGAGATTTATTGAGATTTATTTGTTTATTTTTCCTTATTATATCGGTATCGCGTGGTTTCTTTCGCAGCTATTAAGCGTGCAGCCCAAGTGATAGCGTTGCTGAACGGCCTGTCAGTACTGGGAGGGGGGGGGGGGTTGATATTAATCAAATGATCTCCATCAAAAACACGAGAATAATTAAAGTAGAGGATAGCACACACTCTAGAGGCATTAGTGCAAAAGAAAACCTACAATTGTTTCCATTAGCACTTGCTCTGCGTCGCGAAACGCTCCAGTCGAACTACAGTAGTACACGCCGAGCAGCGCCGACGACGAGGCTGACGGGGGCACGTTCCTGTAGCAATATCTAGGAAGGACGAGACGAGACGAGGCCATGTCCGCTGGGCTTTAGACATGAAGCGCGTGTGTCGCCGGCGCTTCATTCTTTATTCAAGCCTCTTGCCACAGTTCCTAGGGCACAGAACAGCAGCGCTACGATGTCGTCTACGCGCCAAATCTTCACGCGGTGGCCGCCGCTCTTGCCACTACAGCTCTCTAGAACACTGTACCGTAATGGCCGAATCATGTGCTTCGCTGCTTTCCTCGCCGAGTCGCTTCAAAACGTCCTTTCGCAAAGGCACATTTGGACGTCGGGCGCGAGAGGTCGTGATGAATGTCTACTTTCAAATTCGGCAGGAGACACCGGCCGCATCGTACCGCGAATGCGTTGTAAACAAGAAAAGCGTACACGGCGAAATCGGGGCACCCCTTTACCTGCCGATCACATTGAACGCCGAGAAGCTGGTGGAAAGGACTGCGCCTCAAACCTGGTATATCCAGGCAATACAAGGAAACATCAACGGCCGGGTCATCGGGCACCTTGCAGTGTGTACTTACATCTCAAAACTATGCCGAAATGCCGAACAGAAGGAAAGCTCGGACACAGACGCCAGGAGCCAGCCTACGCACTGACATCCCCTGTGACTAAATTTCAGAACGTGAAAGGACATTTTTTAAACCTGTAGCAGACGATACCGTTGATACACCCGTAGCAGACGAAACACTCGGCGAGCGTGGGCGGCGCGGACGACCAGCGGCGCAGCGGAGGGATACAAAAGTGCAGGCGAGATCGCGTGACCTATTGCCGGCGTGTGATTGGCTCCGGCCACACGTAGCTTTGGCTGCGCTCGGACAGAAGCTGAAACAAAGTTTTTTTGTTTTTTTTTATAGCCATTTTAACGAGTGTAGTGCCGCCTACCCCGGGCATTTGGGACAATCTGAACCCGCCCGAATGACCGTCGTTACTGGACCCTGCTCACCAAGTCACACCGATTGCAGCTGCTTTTGCCGGCACGGCTGCCGTTTTCGGCGCCCTCGGCTCATAGTCTTTGTCAATGGAGGAAAGCACTATCGTAATCGGTATGTCAGGCATGGGGAAAAGTGCATCCTGCTTTCCTGGCATCTTTTTGTGGGTAATTTTTAGCCCGGTTCTGGGGCAGTCGTCACTCCCAAACCGAACTCGGCGTTTCAATCGCTTGCAAAATTGGGGGTCGCTAGTGAAATTGGGGGTCGCTAGTGAAATTGGGGTCGCTAGTGAAATTGAGGATCGCTAGTGAAATTGAGGATCGCTAGTGAAATTGAGGATCGCTAGTGAAATTGAGGATCGCTAGTGAAATTGAGGATCGCTAGTGAAATTGAGGATCGCTAGTGAAATTGAGGATCGCTAGTGAAATTGAGGATCGCTAGTGAAATTGAGGATCGCTAGTGAAATGGACCTTTTCCGAGAAGCGTTCTGCGAGCGCCCGATGCCAAGCGGCGGAAGTCGGTACCAGAAATCGAGGAAATTCGGAAGGACGCTGTGAATCAACGAGTAGAATAAGTAATTTTAGCATACATATAATTGCGTTACACAAAAAAAGAAAGTGGACGGAAAGCAAAACACGACGTCTGGATGGACGCCACGGATGCCCCTCTTTAGAGTCACGTTGGGCACTCGCCGCTGCTCAGAGAGCGAAGAAACTGGTAGCGTAGCTCCCATTATCGATTGGTAGCGCAGGTAGGTCACTTCCTCGATTTTTAGTTCGTGCAGCCACCGCCTGGTGCCGTCGGTATGTGGAAAAGGTCCATTGAGGATCGCTAGTGAAATTGAGGATCGCTAGTGAAATTGAGGATTGAACGAAGCCAGCATGGCACGAATTACGGCATGTGAACTTGTGCTGAAGTCGAGTTGTCGCAGCTTGGGGGCGCCGGGAACATTTGAACTAACTGCGCGGTTAGTGGCTCAGACCTGCGCTGCCACGTCTGATTTAATTGAAATAGTAGAAATCTCATATTTAAATATGATTCAATATATAAATACCGAGTACAGATAGCAAGTGCGACGGGTCCGTTTTTTTTTCTTTTCTGATTTGGAATTCACTGTCACAATATTGGCACATTGATCTGCCTCTCTGAAATCTCCTCGCGTGATAATTATTTGTGCGCAAACTGTGTCGCGGCGTGTACTATTAAATCAGTAGACCAGGAGTCGCGCAACAGTTTTCATTTTTCAATGTCTAAGCCGCCCTCCGCTTACCTTTCGGTCGTAGCCCAGGCGAAAAAACTGCACGGGGTTCTCCGCAATTCGCCGGCCGCCCAAGAAATGGTTGGAGCACACACGACTGCTCTTCGATAGCAAGAAGTCTTTCCTGTTTAAATTCGCCAGCCACCAGCGTCGTAGGTCCGGAGCAGCGGGGAACCGGTGCAACATAAACATGCCGCACCCACATTCATCCTGTTTGACAGCGTGGGTCTCACACACTGAATCGGCGTTTATTTTACATGTTTTTTTTTTTTGTTATTTGTACAACCAATTGCAGCACAGTGCTGCCCGGTCGATTCTTTTCTTGCATAGGCCATGTCACGCGCGAAAACACAGCTATAATATTAAAGCGGCGCCTAACATCGTCGAACAACTTGCCTCCGTACACTGCGCACGTGCTTTCTAATTGTCCACTTCGTGAAGCGGACGAGCTTTGGAGGGAAAGGGTAAGCGGAGCGTTGGCGCAGTGCTCTGGTTCGAGTGTTTTTCCCTTTCTGCATCGACCTACTTGGAACGGTGTATACAAAGTAGTCGATGCAGTAGACGACACAGTTTGCGCACAAATAATTCTCACGTGGGGCAATTGCTGAGAGGCACATCAATGTGCCAATGTTGTGACAGTGGATTCCAAATCGGAACAAAAAACGGATCTGTCCGCACTTGCTATCTGTACTCGGTATTTATATATCTATTCATATTTAAATTTGAGGTTTCTACTATGTGGCAGCGCAGGTCTGAGCCGCTAAGCACGCAATTAGTTCAAATGTTCCCGGCGCCCCGAAGCTGCAACAACTCGAGTTCAGCACAAGCTCACATGCCGTAACTCGTGCCATCCTGGCTTTGTTTAATCCTCAATTTCACTAGCGATCCCCAATTTTGCTAGCGATCGAAGCGCCGAGTTCGGTTTGGGAGCGACGACTGCCCCAGAACCGCGCTAAAAATTACCCACAAAAAGATGCCAGGAAAGCAGGATGCACTTTTCCCCATGCCTGACATAGCGATTAGGATAGTGCTTTCCTCCATGGATGAAGACGATGAGCCGAGGGCGGCGAAAACGGCAGCTGTGCCGGCAGAAGCAGCTGCGATCGGTGTGACTCAGTGAGCAGGGTAACAGTCCAGTAATTACGGTCGGTCATTCGGGGGGGTTCAGATTCTCTCAAATGCCCGGATCAGGGTAGGCGGCGCTACACTCGTTAAAATGGCGCCGGCTAGGAAGCCCAACTTGGAACGGTGTATTGCCCGCGATAGTACCAGCGTAGCAGAGGCTACAAGAGGAAGCTCCAAGTCAGCACATTCCCCTGAACCAGCGTCGTTCAGGGGAATGTGCTTTTGCAAGCCTCGGCTTCGCTATCACGTGAAGTGAAAGACACATGCTCACGGAAGCTATGAAAGAAAGCAATTCAAATATTAAAGTAAAGGTTTAATGGGAAACAGAACAAATGGTCCCAATTACAAACTAGGAAAAAATGGTCCCAGATAAATATCACCAATGTGATATTTATCTGGAATCAATGGGATATGTGGCTTCTGCATTTTCGGATAAATCTGATAAAATCCAATAACACTCGCCCGTAAACATTTTCAGTTTTCCAAATTACAATAAAAAGCTCCGAATTTTGAAGCTGCCGGTTGCACGAAGTGGACCAGTTTTTATATTTTTCTGGAAAGTTCGGAAATGTTTCATGCTATGGCATCCTAAAGGCATCGAGCTCTGCTCGTTATGTGTGGTACCGCCACACGTCATGTCGAGATGGGAGTAATTAGAGTTTCATGGCTTCAGAGGGGAGGCACTTACTTGATCAAATAACGTTTTGGCGAACGCCCACGTTTCACCGAGTGACACTTCAGCGAATAGTGGGCTGCCGCGAAGGGGCGTTTACGGGTGGGTCAAGTGGGTTCACATTTTTGTAATGAGCCACCACAGACTGTCAGCGAAGCAACGTAAGCGCAGCGTGGAGGGTGGGTTAACACATGCCCCCATTACTCTCTCAGATGTTGCTGTTTGCTAAAACATCATTCGCTCATGTGATATGACCCGCTTCAACAGTATGACTAAAGGTACTCATTTTTCGTTTCAAAAATGTTTTGTTCGAAAATATTTTGACGATTTTGAATAAAATTAAGTTCAATACCCGACCACTTTCTTCAAAATAACCTTTCACGATCCTGCTTCTTGCTTCATGGTCCATCCTTTGACACTCTTATTGGCCGATCCCGCAGTCACGTAGGATACGTTTCTTGCAGATGTGAGAGTTGAGTCAAGTTTGTTTGCAGTAAGAAAAACCATGCTTCTGACGTTACTCTGCAGGCTAAGCTGGACTCTCTTACAACTCAGTTCAACACCGAAGCCAGTGGTTTGAGAACATCCCTCACGGAGTCTGAGCAAGCCATTCTCTCCATGAAGGTACTTCAGGCGAGGTCCCAAGACGAGGCGTCTTCCCTCGGAAGGAAACTTCGGACGTCCGAAGAAGAAAGGGACGCGTTACGCAAGGCCAACGCCGACCTCCGGGCGTTTGCAACCACTGGATCACAACAACTCCAGGACATGCGCCGCCAGCTCGACGCCGTATCCCAGCAGCGCGACTCGATCGGGCAAGAAGCTCGCTCTTTGCAAAAAGCCGCCGAGGCACTTCAGCTGCAGAACCAGCTCCTTCGGTCCTCTCTAGAGACGTCCGAAGCCGGGAAAGCCGCCGCTGAAGCCAGCTGCATGGAGGCGACTCGGTCCATCCGCGCCCTCCGGGAGCAGCTTCAGGAAGCGTTGTTGGCCAGAAAGGACGCAGAGTCTTCTCTGCAGATGCTGCGGCGGGACTGCGCGGACCTTCGGGCCCAAAACAAGTCGGGAGGCGCGTCGCTCGAGTCGACTCGTGCGGAGCTCGCGGAAGCGCTGGTGAGGTGCGATCGCTTGGACGACAAGAACCAGGCTTTGAGAGACCTGGTCGGAGACCTCGAGGTGCAGCTGAAGAGCCTGGAACACCTCAAGAAGCGGGCCGAGGACGACTACTACAAGTGCGTCGAGGATTAGGAAAGGCACAAGGACGCACTGAAGGAGCGCATCGAGGCACTCGCCTCCGAAGTGCGGTCCGAGAGTCTCAGTCCGAGGCCTCGAAGCTTCGCGAGGAGAACGGCCGCCTGGCGCTGGAGGTGGAGAGGCTGAAGACTGAGGCGGAGGAAGCGGCGAAGAGGGCAAGCGACGATTCAGAGCAGAGGAAGAAGGAACTGCTGCAGGAGTCGAGGCTCCACGTTGCCCGCTGCGATGCCATCACGGCACGGTGAGAGCTGCTGGAAATGGAGAATGAATGGCTTGGGGCAGACCTGAAGGTGAGTGCTCTTGGGCAGCGTGTTGACGTTTGTCTTGCTGGGAGTCCCGCAGCCTCTCCAAAGGCCTACCGGAAGCATCTAACAGATGGCAGAGTTCCTTCTAAGCCGATTCTCGAGAGTGCGGGTTGTTGAACTTTTTTCCTAAGAACCTACAGGTTCCCCAGGCTCCCAAATTTCATTCACCGTCACCTCCCCCTAAAAAGGTTTCCTGTTCGGTCCCCATTTTATGAAGATCCGAGCCGTCTACTGCTAGCCAATCACCCTCAAGTATCTGAAATGTTGTTTGAAGGTCCCGTAGGTTTCTGAGGTGCTTTGCTGCATTAATGCCAAGAAAGGTTTCTCGGCTGCAAGTCTCGAGCATATCGAGAGTATGCCCAGGCCCTACTGTATTTTGATTGAGGTCATTCTTAGTTTCAGAGCGTTTTTCCCAAGCTTATATTAGCAAAAAAAAATGGCCACATCTCCACGTGGTGAATGATGTTGAATGGGGCGAAGCTGGTGGTGCTGATGATACTGATTTTATTGTTCATAGGTAGTGCTGATTGTGCTGATTTTTTTATTGCTCATAGGTAGTGCTGAGTTCCGGGTTGCGTTTAGACTTCATTATTACTGCTTTATGGTCGGTGAACTGCATCTCCACCGCTTAAGTCAACGGTCCATGTCAGAAAAAGAATGTGTGGTATGGAATGTGGTTATATATGCATTTGGGAATTTGACCGCAGTGCCCTCTCGTCTATAAACGTTGAGCCAATGCATGCAAAGTTTAACGCGATTATATACGCATTTGACTGCAGCGCCCTCTCCTGTATAGACGTTGAGTGGCTACATGCAACGTTTCATCCATGACAGAAACCCCAGCTCTTGAGTTACTACCAGATCTCAGAGCCCCTACTCGTCCCGCAGTCGTGGCAGAGTGGTTAAGGCGATGGACTAGAAATCCATTGGGGTCTCCCCGCACGGGTTCGTATCGTGTCGACTGCACAAACATTTTTTCTTTTTTATGTGAGCACGGACGCCGGCTTGACGGACGGACAAGGCTGCCTCAAACATTTGCGAATTCGTCGACTCCCTCATTTTAATCGGAGTTTTTTTAGAATGGGGTGACTTTTATGTGTCAATAAATACGGTGGTTTAGTTAGGCCCTAAACAAGCACTTAAAAATTTTCTAAACTGTCTGCTGGCACTCTAAATTTTTCCTCTTCCTCAGTTACCTGTGCCGCGGTATTTGGTTCACGATTTGAGTCTTGCTTCGTTCCTTTGTCCAAATAGCAGACTGCCGAAGAGAGCTACGGCCGGAAGCTTCAGGCCGCCCTCTCGGAGATGACAACAGAGTCTAACAAGAGGAACGAAGCCCTCAAGAAGAAATACGAGGAGGAGACGGCTTCCCACGAGAAACGGGAAAAGCTGTAAGTTTCCCTCTTGGCACTGTCTTGACTGTGGGAATTGTTAGTTTATTGTTTCTGCCTTTCACAAATGCAAATTGAGAAATGTCCTCACAGACATGACCCCCCCCCCCCTTTTTTTAGCGCCAATACTTGGTGTACTTGGCATGCATACTGAGGGGGTAACGTATCCAGTTTCTGCCGTTCACGATTAAAGATACTCTGAAAATGCCTCTTCAGGCAGAAAATAGGAGTCATATTGTTTTGTGTACTGTGGCTGTAGCTTCTGTGGCAGCATAAAACCCCAATAAATCACTCTGCAGCCCCAACACCCTGGTAGTTCTCAAGCTTTCCAGGTAATGGGCATTCTTTGACCCAATTAATATTGAAACTTGAATGAAAAGAAAAATGGCATCAACATGAGACAAAAAGATTCGAGCTCATAAAACTGCCACAAGATGCGTTGTGATTGCATTGCAGAGGTGAAATCATAATCTTGTCTCTTTATTGCAATTCTTTCTGTATCAAACCGTTCATTTTTAGTAGATATGTTCCATATAGTTTTGTCATTCTTTGGTAGCACATTGTTACTAATGATTTTTTTGTCTTGTATTCAGTCGGGTAGTTTTCACTCTTGCCTTGGCAACTGCTTTGGTCCCTGGCAATAGAGCTAACTATATTTATGATTTGTGGCCTCAGAAAGTTCAATACCTACATTGGGGTGGCATTTAAATGATGAATTCAACATAAAATTAAACCTATGCAGAGCGCAAGTTTCGTCTGCTTCTTTTGCAGGGGTTGTGGTGACGTCAGAACGCCGAGCCCTGGTTGGTTCTGAATGAAGGATACTGGGTAGACCTCAAGGCACCTTGCTTTGAGGTCTACCCACTGTCCTTCACTCAGAGCCAATGGGCGCTTGGCGTCTTTCTTGTGTCACCGCAGCTCCTGCAAAAGAAGCAGACGACTTGCTTTCCACATAGATGCCCAGCTACCTTAATTAAGGAAATTTATAAATCTGCCTTCTATATGCAAGTCTCTCTTCAATCGTGAATTCAAAAAAAAAAAAAAATGCACGAATGAACACAAGTTGTCAGGACATGGCTGCCTAACATAAACACTTGCATAATAGCCACAGTTCAATTTTTTAAAATCTTATTGCAATGTAGATATTGACATTCACAAAGTTTTTGTTTCTTTTCAAATGTGCCAGGCGTGAGAGTGCACTATCTCACTTTGAAGGTGTGCTCTTTCCCTAAGCATGTGGCTGTCCTGCGGCAAAGCGAGGTTTGTGGGTATTGCTTCCCCACAGTGCACCAGTGCTCAGTATGAAGCTTACTCGGCTGGGCTAACCTGCTGTGATCAAAACTTTGAAAAGTGTGAATATCGCACTTTATATTGAAATAAATGTCGAATAGCATATTATCCCAAACTACTATTCAAAAATTTTAACATTTTCACAATCCTGATAAACAAATACATATGACTGGTGGTCAAATCACCTGAATGTATGTTGCGCAATTCCACGAGATGAACAGCCTCATGGTGCTTTTGTATTTTAACGACGTTGAATGGGACAGGAAAGTAGAGTGTGCCATCTTTTGAGATTTTACAATAATTTCCTCACACAGGCTTTCTTTGCTTGTTTTTTAAGCAGCGGTGGATTGGCTGCGTTTTCTTGCGTCGCCTCGGCAAGAAAGGTCTCGTGTACTGACCTTCCACACGCCGTACCTTCCCCACAAAAAGTTTGCGCGTCACAATCGGCAAGTTGCCGGCAATTGTTGGCCACCTTGCTGGGTCTTCCAAATCATTCTTGACATGCAGCTCCTGTAGGAGTGCAATGTCAACCTGCATTGAAAATCGGTCACGATTTTCAAAGCAGGAACTGCAGCTGTTTGGTGCAAGCGCCAAAGCGGCCGCGGTTGTGAGAGCTGCCATTTTCTAACTGCTCATCTTGGCTTTAGCCAACTTCTCACGCATCCTGAATCCTTGGAGGGGCACAAAGACTGTTTGCATACGCACGCAATTTTCGAAAAGTGGCACACGCAAAGCACAAGTTTTGGTTAGTTTGACGCATGCACAGTGGCGATGACACTATTCTTTCTATAAGCAAAGCTTTTGTTTGTGCTGTTCTAAAACTCCCCATTAATGATTAAGTTGGAAAATGTTTATGGTCTGTACCTTTCAAACATGTATTGTTTGCAGACTACAGTCCAGAAAATGCGATATAGCCCTAGCTGCTGCTGTATCGCACAAACCTGATAAACCAGTTTGTCGCCGTAACAATGCTTCCTGCAATCTGGGGTGCAGCTACCACAAGCACGTCAACGAGATGGAGAGCAGGGTGACCCAGACCAACCGGGACATCGAGACTCTCAAGGCACAGCTGTCTGAGAATGACGGAAAGCTGGCCACCACGACGTCTGAAAGGGACCGCTTGGCCATGGAGGTAGGAATCCTGCCACAGCGTAAGAAGGCTTGGGGCATCCAACTTTCGCCCCAGTTTCTTGTGTACGCCACCGGATGGCGCCACAGTCAAGGCCTACGAAGGTCTTCTGCTGTGCGGAGTGTCAAATGTTCAATCGACTGCAGCAAATGTCTGCCCATGCTAAACTGGATGTGATGGTTATTGCTGCACTTCGAAGTGGCGATGGATATTCCCGATTTTATATAAGCCTATTAACCATTGCAAGAAAGGGCTTCTGGGCAGTGTCTTTTATAGCATTTTCGCAAATGGTGCGTGCTTTCCATCTTTCTAAAGCGAGAAATGTGTCCATACTGGGCCGTGGAATGGTAAATGACAAACAAAGTAATAGTGCACTACTCTTGCACTTTCGGGTGAACTAAAACCGAATCGCCAAGCAACTATACCTCGAGCACTCCACCGCGACGCGGTGCTGTTCGCCGAAAAGAAGGCACAGATGGTCCACGGATTCTTTTCTTTTTTTCTCGTTTGTCAAGTGGCAGGGGCAGCCAGGGAAACTTGGCACCACATCTTTCACCAGAGCAGCTTCCCGCAAGACACAAGGATGTGGCCCTTGAACGCAGTTATCCGCGATTTGCGCACAATCCTTGACTAGTCGTTCTTAAGTAGAGGATTGACGATATATTTGCCAAAATCTTCCTTCACGCAGGCTCTCCTTAAATTTAAAGGAACACTAAAGTGCTTTTTGATATCCTCATTTTATTGTTATGGCATCCTAAAAACCCAAAAAGTGAGTCGTTTACAACTACCTGTAACGCCAAATTAGAGTGCAGCTCTTGAGGAGGGGGAGGGAAGGGTGCTGAGGGGGGGGGGGGGGGGGGGGTCACGTGACCTCGGGGAAGGGGGGTCACGTGACCTCGGGGAAGGGGGTCACGTGACCTCGGGGAAGGGGGTCACGTGACCTCGGGGAAGGGGGGGTCACGTGACCTCGGGGAAGGGGTGGTGATGACATGACCTATGGGAGGGGGGGGGTCACGTGTCCTGGGGGGGGGGGGCGAGTCACCTGGGGGCCCCTCCCCCGAGGTCCTCCCAAAGGTACCCGAGGTCCTCCCGAAGGTCCTCGGGGGGAGGGGGGGGGGGGTTTGCAGTTACGGCGACGCCGCTCAAGCCAGAAACGGGCGCCTAAGAGCTCTCAAAGTGATTAAACTTCCCGACACTTACCGATCGCGCAGAACGACGGATGGCACTATTGAACCTTGCTGAATATGGTCAAATAACGGACAGCGCTTGTCAGCCACTCACGAGCGACGGGCTCCTGCGTAGACGAGCGGCCGACCATATTCAGCTAGGTTCTGTAGCGCCATCTGTCGTTCTGCTCAAACTGCAAGTGTTGGAATCTTTGTTCACTTTTTTGATACTCAAATCAGCCACGCATAAATGTAATTTACGTTTTTAATGTGAAACCATTAACTGTTCCATGGAGCGAGCCTGCGTCATCAACTTTGAAGCCGCTCCAAACGGCACCTTAAATCCTTTCTCCAAGGGCTCTAATCTGGACACTTGTCGGAAAAGTCGGCGAGAAATCTGGCGGCTATGATAGGCCGGCGCCAAGGTCAAGTGCGGCGTCGGCCAATCACGGGCGCCAGATTTCTCGCCGGCTTTCTCGCCAAATGTCCAGATTAGGGCCCCAAGTGACGCCAGCTCTCAGCTACGAAACCACGGAAAAGCCTAGCCAAACGGCACCTAGTTTCCCCGATACCAAAGGAGCGGAGTAAAGCTGAATTTCGGCTTCGGCCCCATTGGCTGGCGCGCGTCGACGAGGCTTCCATTGGCCGCTGCACGCCAGTTTCACAGACCGCTTGCCCCATGGCACTATGTGTCCGCGAGGCAGCAGCTCCACCCCTCCACGCCCAAGGTCAGCGCACCGAGGACACCGCGCACTCGACCATTGACGGAAGTACGCCGCAGATGAAAGAAGGAAGCAGAAGAGTGGCGTGCATGCTTTCGCATTCACAACTCATAAGAAGTGCTTAGGTGTACCTCGGTTTTGCGTAAAAGTCTTAGGCGTAGTGGTCAAAATTGTAAAACATGGCGGCAGCCAGGTGGGGGCTAGAGCACTATATAGCTCCTTCGGAGCAGAGTAGCGCAATCTAGAACGCCGTCTCTCGGCGACTAGCGGCGAACGCCCGGAGGTTCCAACTCCGGTCAGAAATGCATGGGGAACGTGAGAAAATCGTTTCTTCAATGTTGTGGAGATGTACGGAACGACAATAGTTTTTGACATAATAAAGGAACATTTTAGAATCATTTGCGCCGAGTTTTGTGCCAAGTAAAGACGTAATTTGTTTTTAAAAATTGCACGAGCGGCATCATGCAGCAGACGACGCGGCAACGTCACAGCGTCCACGTGACCCACTCCGGCCAACCCAAAGAGCCCATCTCCGCTGCGCGCAAAAATCGTCTGCTTCAAATGCCATTGCCTTGGAAATTGCCTTCTCAAAATTTGCACACTCATCCGATATTATTAAAACTTTGAAGTTTTTAGTGCATTACCAACTTCACGACAGACTAGTTTTGAAAAGTGTGAACTCGCCGTTTATTTTTTAATTAGCCGTGTTGCGTCGATCTCCATGTATTCTCCCATAGGGCGGGCCGCCTTCTGGAACCCTGAGTACCACGTGACTCGCGCCGAGCTGCTCTGTCGGCCATGTTGTCGGCAAAACACGCGGGTCAAAGGATTGCGCTACTCTGCTCCGTAGGAGCTATATAGTGCTCTAGCTTCGTCAAGTGTGTGCGACACTCGGTTCCACGGTTGATCACTTCCGTAACTAGCGCAACGACGCTTTCGCGGTCATTACGTGAGCAGCCTGGCTTGGCTCGACTTGGCCTGACCGCTTGGCGGCAAAAGAAATTGGACTCTATTCGAGACTCGCGGATTTGAAAATTGGAGGTGCGTTGAATACGGGAGGGGAAAAAAAGTTTAAAAAAAGTAGTCATTGGGATGCTTATATAACAGTTTGTTGCGTGGTGTTCGTACACTTAGGGGGATAATATTTCAATGTAGTTACAGGTTGCTGCAACAGATGGGATAATATTTCAATGTAGTTACAGGTTGCTGCAACAGATGACACCACCGGCCCTCCGTTTACTCTCGGAATCAACTTGTTCCAATTGTTAAGCCCACTTTTCCTCTCCCGACATCGTCCAACAGCTGCCTCTCGTGTGCGTGGACGTCCTCGGACGCTTTTCCTGCTTTGCTAGCTCAGGCACCGGCTGATGACGCTGTGTCTTGAGAAAACAGAGCCGTGATGCCTTTTGAACGCTCGGAGACATTCGGATGTCTTCTCCCGGGAGGCTTCTCGCTCGACCCAACTGGTTCCCCCCTGAAGGCGCGTTCACACCGGCGATGTGGAGCACTCGCGCAATGCGACTAGATTGCATCGCAAAAAATTTGGATAATCACTGGCGCCCGCGATCAGCGAGTTGCTTCTCGAAAACGCTCTCACCAAATGCCGCCGATTGGCTCAGCCGTTCCGCAACTAGATCACATTGCAAATATGTCGGATCAGCTAACGACTGCTCGAAATGTGACGCTTTTTTTTTTTGCGATGGTCAATTTTGCAATAAAAGTTATTGCACAAGTGCTGCATATTGCCAGTGTGAACGTGCCTTTATTGTCCATGGCGTGCCTCTGGTGCACAATTAAAGGGCCCATGAAATGAACTTTGGGCTGGAATAAATCAATTTATATTGGGATTTTACTAATAGCACATCGTTCAGTGGGCCAAAAGAAAAAAGGTAGAAAGTCAAAAACCTTGCCGTAGAATACTGCGCATCCGCCCATTCCCAAATTTATAAGATCTGAGAAAATGCGCACAGTACATTTATATGTAAAATTGATGACCGGACAAGCGCCCATCTCCCATTTTCTTCTGATTATCTCCAAAGTTTGGGTGGGCACTTGCCCGGTATTTTACGGTACTTTCAGTACGAAAATCCGAAAACACAGGAGGACTATTTCGTACCTTCTTCCCTTTTCCTGCCTTCTGCCCTTCTGCCTTTTCACTGTGATACATCCACGGTCCCCGCAGCGCGTCGCACGACACCGGATCTCACTTATTCCCTTTACCCCTTAGCTGACATTGTGGTGGAAGCTACGCGCTTGCCGGACCAATCAGCCGCCTCCCTTTCATCGTCTGACCTCATTCTCTGTGCATGGGTATGCGCGAGAGAGCGTGATCACGTGGCAGAAGTGTGGGTTGCCCAACGAGCATGTAGCATCCACAGCACAGTCAGCTTCGGGGTGGACGGGGTAGGGAAAGCAACTTTTGTCTGAATTTTGAGCGACGGGCTAATCTTCTAGGGGGAGAATGGTTGTGTCCTGGTAAACAAACGAAACTCGAAGCAAGGGGACACTCCCCCCTTTCCGTCTTCTTGGACTGTTCGATAGAATGCGCGGTTTATGAGTTAAGGAGGAAAGTTAAACAGGAAAAAATTGGAAAAGCGTTTCATGACTCCTTCTATGTGCCTAGGGAACACTTTCTTGTAGCGGGACGAGAAGTCTCCAGACCGGATGTCTTGCGACTGCAATATAATCTAGAAACTTAAAGTAAAGAGAAATAAAATTTATGCAAGTGCTGAACCAGGAGCCACACTCTTAATCTGAAAGTGTGCAGTGAGGCCACAGGAAGTTCGATGGTTGTCCCGGCAGTTGAGTCGGTTGGGTTTCTCGGTGCATTCGGTCAATGTTTTGGTCCACGCTTTCTGGGATTTTCAAGCGTCTTAATTATCCTCTGTAACATGAAATCCCGAGAATGAGGCATCTGAACGTGAGACGTGCACATTCAATCAGCTAGATAATGCAATCTCTAAATGTTTGCGCATTAAATGGCCGAAAAATATCCAGTACTTTGGACACTGTTTGGACCAGTGCTCGGAAGAGTTGGAAAGCCCGTGAAACACTCTTTCGAGACCAGCCGCTTACTGCCACTGGTTTTGTGCCTGTCTGCTCGATGTGCCGTCCAGTCCCCTTGGTGAGATCTGTGTTTACAACTAGCACAGACATGTTGCCACATAAGAGTTGGGTTCATAGCGGCACACGAGTTTTGGCTGAAAATGTTTGTCTTGATCATAAATATTTATGAAAATTTGCGTTTTCTTGTTTTATATTTTTATAGCCTATTGAGCAATGTAAGTAGTCCTTCTTGATAGGAAGGTGTATGCCATCAGTGACTTGAGCCCATCGATTTTTCTGTGTTGCAGGCTTCCAGGAGTGGCACATCTAGGGCAAGGGGACCCCTTCGAGCGTGAAGAAATTTTAACCTTTTAATTATTTTAAATCTTTATCGTATATAACTAAGAAATCTTAAGAACATGTGCATCCTGGTCGTTTTTAATCTTTTAATTATTTTAAATCTTTTTATCGTATATAACTAAGAAATCTTAAGAACATGTGCATCCTGGTAGTTTTTAATCTTTTAATTATTTCAAATCTTTTTATCGTATATAGCTGTTTGGCAATAAATATGTCTGTGCCTTATTGCCTGCATACATTGTGTTGTGTGAATTTTGACCGAACATCAAAATCTCAAGCTAAACTCCATCAAGCAGACTTGCTTATGGCAAAATACAAAATAGATTTGAATCTATTTGTAAAATAGATAGTTGTAAAATGTCTGCAAGTGTGCCTGTCTTTTGTTGCATTAAAGGGATTTTTTTATTGTCCCCTCATTGCTCTAACCAGTAGTGTTGAAAGTGCTTGGGAGCTGGAAAGGGGAGAGAAAGGTTTTCCTTCTAATTGTTTAGTAGAAACTTCTAAAATATTTGAAGAGGCAATCAGCCCTGTTAGAGGCGGGGTTTAAGCCGCACGTCCGGAGGCTTCCTGGCTCGTGACGACGACCATTCCCCGAAGTGAAGAACCCAGGGGTCCAGTGGAGGTGGGAGAATTGGTAACGTAACGAACGGTTTAATTACATGGTTGCGATACAGTCGTCAAATCCGAGAGAACAACGGAGCAGCCTCACGCTCCGCCTTATATAGGGTCCGTTTTCTCCCTCACTCTCCGCCAGGGCAGCAGGTGCGAGTAGCAAACCGCCGCCAAGTGCGTTGCAGCAAAGACCGCCGCGTCGTAGCCAGAAGTGCGTCGTAGCCATGGTTCTCCGCAGTTAGGCCCTGCCTCTCTCCATTTCAAGTGCGATGTAGCCAAAGTTCTCCGCAGTTAGGTCATGCCTCTCTCCCCTTCCGGAGCGCACGAACCCACACGCACACACACACGTCCCGTTGACTGTCACGGACGCGTTGAGACTCGTTTCGGGCAGGCCCAGACAGGCGGGTGACGGTTCTGAACACGTCGCGACTCGTTTCCGCAGCGTTGAAACTCGGAAGAAGGTCGCCGAAGGTTCCATTCTTAACAGCCCCCTATGTTCCGACGCCAGTGGCTTTACCTTGAGCTGCATTAAGGATGCATTAGTGTTGACACGATGCTTCACCTCGCACTACAATGGAACACAGCCAGAGCAAAAGACCACCAGGTTCATTTGCGATCCGATTGGACACCACATCATTTTTTTTTCCAACGTGCGATTGGCGAGAGTCTCTGTGCTCCGATGCTCTTGTCCGGTAAATGCAAGGTGCCATAGATACCGAAGCTGGCTTTACAGTAAGCCAGAAAAATTGGTACCTGCATGTGGCAACCTCTAAATTTCATGAAATGTGTATTTGAGTGGGGCATTTTACTTTGCAAGATTTCGAGGTATAGCTCCCATCCTGCGGAAAATTGGACCAAACTTGCCAGGGTCTGTGGCGGATGAGTCGATGCAACAAGTGCGGACGCGACGCTTGAAACTTGCGGCACCACCTCCTGATAGACGTAACAGGCAGACGATTAACTTGACCGAAAAGTAGACAAGCTGGTCGTCTGTTCGGTGCATGTTTCGAGAGATGGCATTAAAGTTGCAAACGTTGAAGTGCTAGATGGATTTTATTGAGCTTCAAAGTACCGCCAAACTGGTGTACATGCTGGGACGCACTTGAGCCATAAATGGTGGAGCGTTGCCTCCAAAGTAGTGTCTTGGCAATGTGGCACCAGTATCTACCGTAGCACAATAGGAGCATGCTTGCAAACGACGGCACGTCGCAGACAGCCACGGCAGACTGTAGGGGCATGCGCGTCTGTATGTGGGGTACGCCATCAGCCAAAAATAGCCACGCGTCGCCAGCATCCAAAAAAAGCTTTCAGCCTTTCCGCTCTGGTGGAGAAGGAAGACAAGCAAAGCTGTGCAATGGAAAGTAATGGCCGACCACAAGTCTGCAAGCCAGAGTGGAAAGGTTGCCGCCATCTATGAACGACAACGAGATAGGTGGCTTGCCGCCGTCGCTCATAGATGGCGGTAGGTAACCAGAGTTCGGTGTTTTCATTTCTTTGCGGGGGGACACGATGCTGGGGAAACTAGCCCTTAACACCTCTGCTGTAAAAGGAGTGCCCGCGGCACGATGACGGTACTTGGATAGGTCATCCCGACTTATCCAAGTACCGCCATTGTTTCATCGTGCTCTAAAAACGTCAATAGATTGTCTGTGTTGATGTCCGTCCTTGACCCTAGCAAGTTAATTGGCAAAGTCTAAGCTTAGGCGAGTTGGTATGACATATTTGAAAATTAATACAGCATAACCGACAAGGGATCAGGTGAAGAAAGAGTGCTGTGCACGCCAATCCTACCTCTTGGCGCAGCGCAGCACCAAGACCACCTCTCAATGCCGTGTCAGTTTCTTCATTTGGTCCCTCTTCCTTTGCGCCGTTTTAATTTTCAAAGGTTATTAGTCCCATTCTGCGCAGGAAGGAAGCTACAGCTTACAACTAGGCAAGGTAAAATATACCACTAAAATACGCTTTTGATAAAAAATCTAGATTGCTACTTCCAATTTTTTTATGCACAATTTTTGCGGACCTTGGGATTTCCGACGTCCTACATATTCCATGCTTTACGAGACCAGCTCGTGAATGGACCCAGCAACCCGTAGCCTCGGGGCAAGATGAAATATAATCCTTTACTCAAGCCAGTGTGCAGCATGGCAAAGTGTGTTGGACGTTCGTTGTTTGCGCTCTGGCCGACTCGCATATATCGTCTGGCCCCAGCACTCTATCTTTCTGAACGACGTCCGTTATGAACTCCCGAGGCACCTGACCAACGCAACAACTGCATACCAAACTGCGCTGGATGCCCTGGACGCCCGCATCTCTCTCCAATTGCTGCCTCCCACCCATGCCGGTTCGCGTACCGGTTCGATGGATAGGCGTACAAGGCTGTTTGGCTTCTTTTGCTTGCTGGGGAACTTGCACAAAGTTCTGGTGCCTACCCCACCTGTCCCCGCTGCTCAGAGTGTCATTGATACCGTGCCAGCATTATAGCGCGGCCCGTGTGACGGGTGGCATCGCCGTAAGTGCAGACTCCCGTCACTCGGGTCGTATCGGCGTCTGTCCTCTTCAACTGAACCCTAGTTTTGCGGCATATGTCGGTTGTTGTGGTTCGATGAGGCGCTCGTTTCTTCAACCGGAGCCGATGGTGACATCCCGCCTCCTCGGTCTGGGACACCCCAGTGTGCCTTAAAGGACACTCGGCAACGACCCTCCCGCACTCGTAACACCACTGCAAGCAACCACTTCAGCAAGTCTGTTTTGTTCTGGTACGCCAATCGGCGTAGTGTGAAGAACAAACTAACTGATCTCAAACGTCTCGTTGGCTCTCCCCAATAGTAGTACTGCGTTCCTGCGGTTGGACGACAGTGTTCATGACGCCGAGCTTGCGGCCAGGCCCTCGTCACAGTTCATCGGTGTGACCGTCTACCTCATGGTGGTGGTGTGCTCATCGCCGTGCCGTACAGTCTTCCAGCTGTCGGACGGGACGACCTTGAGCACCCGGAGTTAGACGCAATATTTTTCTGGAACTTCATCACCCAAAGGGCAATTGCTCCCTTCCCGTCTGCCTATTGTCCGCCGTCCACCCGGGTTCCTCTCAACGAGCTACTCGATCCATCCATCACGAAGGCGTTTATGAAGTCTTTTCGGGAGGTGTTTCTGTTTGGAGACTAACAGCCACATTGATTGGTGGAGTTCTGATGCTCTCATCCCCTTCTATGCAGCTGACGGCGCTCTACTGTGCCTGGTGTCAACATCGGAGCTTTCCCAGATCTGCCACTCTCCCACCTACATCCCAAACTCCAGTTTCGTCAACCTTGTGTTTGTGTCACACCCATCCCAAAGTCTTTTGTGCAATGTGTACTCTGGTCTCTCTGGGAGTGATCACCTGGCCATTGAGTTCACTTAGGCTCTGGTTCTATCCCGCAGAGGTCACTTGGCTCGTGTGATATGGAAGTTCCACCAGACAGATCAAGATCACATGACCAAACTCTCTCACCTTGCTCCATGGTGCATGACCACAATATGGCTATAAAGTGTAACTGCTGAGTGATTAAGCACGAACGTTTCACGTATGCAACACAATTGCCTAGCAATTTGCCATACATTTTTCATGAACACCAAACACCGGCATGATAGGACCTAGCACTAATTTTTCAGTTACGAGTTTGCTGTTTCCTGAAACTCTAAAAAATTGATGGTTTTGCATGAACTGACGGAAAAAACATAGCAGCTGGAATATTGTTCAACAAATTCAAGAAATTGAAGTAGGAACACAATGTACAGTCAACTTTAGATAGACAACCCAAATGAAGGAATGCAAACGATGCATACTAGAGACGTGGTTTTATGTTGCTTTCTTGAATATTCTGTATTCATAGAATATGGCCTACGGCAGCTGTATGTTGCAACATAATTTGAGGAACATAAAGCTGTTCCAGAGACTTAACCAACTTGACACCTTAGAGCATGAAAATCAATAACTCCGACACTAGAACACCCAACCCATTGTCCCACAACTTTCAGAATTTCTTCCCGAATTATTATTAATTAGTCGAGGCAAGCAATTTTTTCCGTCACATCAAGGCAAGAGGCAGCTGTGTTACCGATCTCTGAAACAACCTCTGGAGGCTTGAGAAAGCCCG